>OX155901.1:16805804-17405804 GCA_944588485.1 Phosphuga atrata
ATGTTGCATAACAGATCTCATTTTGTACGCTCTGTCACTCGATTGTGAGTGATTGTTATTATCAGAGAAGTGTAAATTTTGCCGAATCTGCTCAAATCTAGTTCTTGACATAACATTAGCAATGAAAGGCACACCCATGTCTTCATCAGTCGACCAGTAATTCCTAAGAGTTGATAAAACATGATAACTCATTACAAAATTCATGCCCAAAAATGCCTTTATTTCATCCAAGCTGACTGTAAAAGATCTTCCATTTTGTTGTGCGTATTTAACTTTTTTATTATGATAATAGACACTAACTGATCCATTTGTGTCACCTCCATGAAAATGTCCATTGGCAACAACATGCCATGCCGGTCAGATAATGTATTTATGCGCCCAAAATCATACTCACTTTCATTGAATGTGTGAGGAGCGTATGAGTTATTTCTCTAGTTGAAAATAGAAATAGTCTCTGAAGTATCTGAACAGGTGGGTAATGAGGTTTGATTTGTCGGTTCTTGAACAGAAACTTTAATTTCAACAACATCGGTTCCATTTTCTACATCTTGAGCTATGAACTGCTGGTCTTCTTCGTCTAACTGTAAGTCATCTTCTCCGTCACTATTATCTGCCATAAGTAACTGCAATATTTCTTCATCTTGAATATGAAATTCTCTGCACCCTCTTTTAACCATTTGTGTAAAAAAAACATGAAGGTAAATTATATAAAAATAGAAGAAAACCATACATTATCATAAAGCACTACATATAATAATACTACAACGAATACACCAGATATGGACCAGAGGGAAAATTATTTCCCTTTAGATGATTTGCAACTTTTAGGTACTTGTGCTAATATTCCGCAGTTTACGGTATTATTATATAAAATTATACTTACCAAATAATATAAAACACGTGACAAAATACAGTTATTTTATTTTCTCAAGTCCAATTCAGCCCGCGAATGTTTTGGTTTTGGCGCAATAAAGTTTTACACTTGACATTTTATTTTTATTCGTTCAGAAACATATTTGCCGCCTTGGGCATACGTTTTATTTTGACATTCAGTAAAAAAAATATCGATTCAATAATAATCGAACAATCGATAACGATTTTTGTAGAAGGGAAAAATATTTCCCTTGAGCGTGAAAGGGTAAAGCAATGCCAAAGACGATTAACAACAATTACACCAAGTAAAAAGTCCACAACTCTATGCTTAACAAAACATTATTCTGCAACTTACCCCCCATGGATCTCAAATCTCTTACAAACTTGTCAAATTTATGGAAATGAACTGGTCCATGGTTTCTATCAGGGCTGTGGAGTCGAAAGAAAATAACACGACTCCGACTTCGATTCCTATATTTACCAATAACACGACTCCGACTCAAAAAAGCTCAATTTTATCAGGTTGTTTCCTACCTTTGCATATAACCATTTTTTTTCATGTTATATGGATAAAAATAAAACAAGATCAAACTTTAATAATTATTTATTAGAATTTGTTCTTAAAAACAACATTGCTTCTATTAAGTCTGTATTCGTAGAGGATCTCAAATCAGAATTCAGAATTTTAAGAGCGGAAAATAACTGCTCTACGGATACATGGGTTGGCGGTTGGCTGTAACGATCAATGCTGAATCTTTTACGATTTCTAGATATCGCTCTATTGCCATTTCAACATTTAACTTATAAGTTCGGTCAATTTTTTCCATTATTTTCAATGCACCATAAAATTCAATTTTAAATTTTAAAATAGGGTCTCCTTCATCTATATTGGGACTTTGATTCAAACGAGGACGTTTTATTTTATCTTGTTCATTGATATATTTTTTAAAATCGTCTTCAGATTCAGCGGTGTCAGATGAAGATGATTGTACTTCGTATACGCTGCCTGCTGTCGTCTCTTTTTCTAGTCGAAGGCCTTTCATACGAACGGTTAATTCAAACAGAGCGTTTTTAGCTCTATTTATTTGTTCTTTCGTCAATATGAATCGAACCATGGGGTCAACATAGATCCCAGCCAACAGAATATCGTTGTCTACTAAATGTTTTTGTCTACATAGCGTGCCGTTTTTTATTTCACAGCAAGAGTATTATTTAGAATCTTCGACAAACGAAAAATGATGTTTTTCCACTCCTTGAAAAATAAACCAGGAGTCAAATCTTCCGCTTGCATTACTTTTGTAGCGATATAAGGATGGCGAAGCACGAACTCAAGATCCTCTTCCACAAGAACCACTTCTTTACATTGAATTTCAGTCATATTCACGTTCGGGCTGGCCATGTCCTCAAGACAAAATTTCAGTTCAAGAAGTCGCTGTATCATTAAGTATGTACTACCCCATCTTGTAGCTTGATCCAAAATCGCTCCCTTTCCAGCTCTTCGTTTGATTATGGCATGTATTTTTGGTGTTCTGGCGGCTATTGCAACGTTTCGTACATTTTCACAAGTTCTCATTGCGTGCACTTTCCAGCCATCACGGATTGCCAATTGCAACGTATGTACTGCACATCGCATATGATGGATCTTAAAAAAATCAGAAGCGGCAGCACAAAGTGTATCATCTAAAATACTAGAGTAGTCATCAGTATCGTCTTCCGCCTCAATAGTACTTAATTTTTTGACAGTACTCAGCATATTACGAGCGTTGTCTGTTGGTGAAATTAACTGTTACTGTTGTTACTATATTTTTTATTATTATCAACGAATTTACCATTAATTCCCAAGTAATTTACCCGATAACGTGTACATGTGTCCATTTTTAAATAAACAAACTTTCCGTGTAAGAGATTTTTAAGTTCAATCTTCTGTTTTTTAGCGACCTATATTACTAAATTTCGTACACTGCTTCTTTCTAAAGATACTCGGACTTTACGAGCCATTTCCCCATTCAATTTAATAAACGCTGGACTGGAGAAAAAAGTGATAGGCAAAGAATTTTTATATACCATTTAACTGATGCAGTCCTTAAATTTGTCGGCCGTCATATTCCCGGTAACATTATCACTTGAAAAATACTTAGTTACTGGCACTTGATGATTCCGAGTATTACTTATATTTAACCCTTTGCACTCGTATTTATATTTACAAAGACTTCTGTCAACTCGGATTTTTTTTTTATATATGATCAAAATGAAAACACTCTTGTTCAAAAATATAATTACCTCAGTTGATCATTTAGTAAGTAAAATTAAAAATGCAAATTTTTTTCTTTCGATTCATCCTCTTTAAATTTATTATATAGGTATCTATAGGTGTAAGTACATTTTGTTCTCTTAATGTAAATAATAATAATGATACAAATAAAAGTAATGATTAAAGGAACAACAATCAGCAAAATAATAATGCACTAAATAAAAAATATAGATTTTGGGTTGAAAATATAGACCCTTTGCATGCATCATTAGACACATTTGCTTGTATCTCTTCAAAAAGATGATGTAGGGCAATATAAACATCAGAAGAACAAACAACAGAATATTATACAATACAACCATAAAACACCAAAGTAATATAAGAAATATATAAAACTACAGGCAAAACTAAAAATACTGGCAAAAACAACATTATTCTAGATTCACAAATGTCATAAAATATGTACAATCACTAACACTATCGAAACTGTTATAGTTTATAGTTTTGCAGTGTATGATAGTGTTCGAAACAGTCTCCAACCAGTTCTGGCTTACGAGTACATATACTGCAGATATATCTCGGTTCGTGTCTTCCACCTTTCTTATTTCGCTTAGAACACACTAAACAGTCTTTTCTTCTGCATTCATTTGCATGTAAAATGTGCAATTTTCCATTTATAAGCTCTTCTTTGTCTGCCGTCGATGGTCTACCTGGAATTTTGAAACCCTGGCGGTGGTCTGCTGATAATTCATCCATTAGATAATAGATAAATATGATAATTCATCACGAACAAATTTTAGGTGCGTCATAGCTTTTTCATTTTGGTGACGTTGTGTGCTTTTGTAGAGCAAAAATGAATTTACACTACACAGCTCAAGCTCCCAAAAAAATAAATTTCGCCACCATTTCGATGATTTTCTGAGGAAGCAATATGATGCAGAATAGCAGCCTGCACGATCGACACCTCCCATATATTTATTGTAATTAACAATAACACTGTATTTATTTATCACTTGCATGCTACCTTCACGCACTCTTCTATTTACCGGTTCAGTTCCAGAAACGTCCCAGCTACTGAGTGTGGGCACTCTCTTCTCTTTCCACGCTAATACTATTAAATTGTCTGACCTGCAGGCAAAAGTATTATTTTCATAAAAAAAAACAGGTTTATTTACTGTGTTCGGTAAAAAAATTCTATTATTTTGTATGGTTTCTGTTATATGAATATTCATCTTCAAGAGTTGATCTGCAAGTGGTAGACATGTGTAAATATGGTATTATTTGCTACATGGGTTGTTAACTTATACATTTTGGCATAGTTGAAATCCTGGAACTTTCGGGAAGATCAGGCCGTGATCAAATCTTCTGACGTTAAGCTTCCGTAATAAGATACAATTGAATATACATAGCCTGTATTAGCATTTGGTGGGTTTATTCGGGTTATAGGTCAGAAAACAAATTTTGCCTTTGAATCCTACTACTGATTCATCCAGCGAAATTTCCCTGGATGGAACAAAATGTTCTCTGAATTGTTTATGTAGGTATTATGTATATTTATTGCCCTTACGGGTTTATAAATTGAATCCAAAATTTACATCTATACTAAAACTAACATCGAACATAATATAAATAAGAATAATAATAAAAAGAGAAAAAGAAAAAATAATCATTAAAAAAAAGAAACATATGCTGCTCAAACTAAAAACAAAAAAAGAAAGTCACTAAATTCCTATCCCTAAACCCCGATTACCGGCTTCCCTCCCCACATATTGCTCTTCTTCTCTCCTCAACTTTCTTCATCCAATCTATCCCTCTTCCATCCTCGTTTAAAATCTCTTCTCTACACTCGTCTCTTTTTTTCATTTCTGAACATTCGTTCAGCAAGCGTTCTATTGTCTCCTTGTTTTCTCCACACATCCTGCATACTCTATTCCTATCCTCCATCCAAAATTTATTATCTCTCTCTTCATTTCCACATCTGAATCTTGCTATTGTCACTCTCTCTTTTCTACTTTCTCTTCCTAGGTACTTTGGCAGTTCTTCCGTTATTATTTTTTCATATTTCCCATTGTACCTAGACTCCCTAATTCTTGCTCTCCTTTCTTGCCTTTGCACATCTCTATCTCTCTGGACAAATTCCTCTGTCATTACTCTACCTCTCTCTCTCATTCTTTCTATCTCCGCTCCTGCATACCCGTTTCTTTCTAGATATGCTTCCCTCTCTTTCCACACCCCCTTTCCTATTTCTTTTCTTTTTTCTTTGAGGCACTCTTGCAGAATTCTGCACTCTCCTCTCTCTATCACTCTCTCCTCAAAACTTATTGCTCTCTTTCCTGCTTCTATTCTTATTCCATCTCTCTTTGTTTCCTCCATCACTATATACCCCGGGGTCTCTCTACCTAGTCCTAGCTCCCATTTCAAATATTTTTCTTGCACCCTTTCCAGCCCTTCTTGCTCTCTCCATTCCCATATTTCCGCTCCATACATCATCACACTTTTCACCAGGCAATCAAACATCATCACTCTCCTTCTATAGTCGTGTCCAAATTTTCTCTCTCCTATTCCCCATACCGCTCCTAGTATTTTATTGGTTTTCTTTACTAACTCTCTCACGTGTGCTGTTTCAGTATTTCTCTCATTAAACACTTACCCTAGGTATTTAAATTCTTTTACTTCTTCAATTTTCTCCTTCTCCCATCTCCACTCAATTACTCTTCTCCTGCCACCCCCTTTTCTAAACATCATCTTGGACTTCTCCACATTCACTGTCAGATTTTTCCTCCTCATATATTTCTCCATGTTTCTTATCATTTCTTTCATCCGTTTCTCGTCTCTCTGAATTGTTTATGTAAATATTCTAAATAGTGACTCACTTTCTGTGTTCTTGCTCTAAGACTGATCGTTGAGATCAGTTTGATTTAAATGGAGCATCCAAAATATTTGCATGAAGCGTTTCCTTCTAAAGATCGCTCCAAAGTATGGAATTTTCGCATTCAAATTTTGCGATCAGTATTCTGGAAGATTGCTAACTGTTATAGTTCACATACTCCAAGACTCCAAGAAATACCCTAAATTCATTTACAGTCACATCGACCCAGCTGTACCATGTTGATCTTTTTGATAGTCTCTTTTGAGCAATTTTATTTCTTGCCTATAATTTGGTTTCTTCCACTATTGTTTTCAACAAGTTCATTGGTGAAGCAAAGAAAAAATCTATAGCTTTTTTACAATTATGTGGGATTTCTGGCCCTTCAGTTTTGTCTCTGGAAGTGAAATCAATTCTGTTTGGGATATTATCATTAAGAGTAACATTCTCCCATGGTTCATAATTGTTCCTCCTTTCAATTCCCAGATCCTGAAATTCCTAGGAATTCCAAGGAATCAGGACTAGAAGAGGCGCTCTAAATGGGTAAGTTTAGTTTAAAACGTCTAGAAGAAGAAGGTGGAGTACAATAGATCTACGAAGGTCGCAATACAAGTCGTCACCACCAAAACTACAATCGTTTCGAATACCTCTTCGCTTTCACTGCTGCTTTCTTCTTCGTGTTCCTCTTCATGGTCACTGTCACTATTTCCAGCACTGCCTAATTCTTCGTCGTCATTTGAATCCATATAAAACTCGTCATCACTGTTTTCCAAATCTTTTATAATGCCTTTGAAATGTCTTTTAGGCATTTTGAATATAGCAAAATTTTCAAATATAACACCGCTACCAGTAAAAAATACACAAACTGAGCACAACTACTGTCTAAATTGTACAAATTATACAAAAGATGCACATACACGGGTAGTTATAAAGTCGCGTACAGTGCGACATACGAGTGCAACGGTAAAATGAATATTGTCGCATACGGTACGACATACGAGTGTAACGGTAAAATGTATATTGTCGCATACGGTGCGACATACGAGTGCAAAGGGTTAAACTACTGTTGTCCTTCTCACAAATGATCTTATATAAGTTTGGGTGATGGCGTTGAATGTGACGCTTCATATTCGATACTCTACTGGGCGCACAAGATCCTTTCCCACCGAAAGCACTGATTTTTACACCACAGATTTGTTTTTCAGGGTCATTCTCTTGTTCTGACTTTTTGAAACCATACATGAAGACATTAAATAAACTTAACATTTTAGGAGATGGATTAAATGTAAATGTACCATTTCGTTGCAATGTGAAAATTTTCTGAATAAAAAATAAATAAAGTCAAAAAATTCCTAATAATACTCCTAAAAATATAAAATCCCTAAAAAAATCCCATCCCACTTAGTTGTCCCCTATTTGGGGGGAAAACCCCTAAGTTGAGAACCCTGGTTTAATATTCGTGCACAATACACATAATAATTAAAAAAAAAATGTATTTTAAATTTTAACAAAAAAGTAGTCGGAGTCGCTCGTTTTCTACGACTCCTACTCCGACTCCGGCCCAAACACCGCGACTTCGTGACTCAGACTCCACAGCCCTGGTTTCTATACTTGTTTTAAATTTCATACATAAAAGCCGTTTTCTCAAAAGTATCTGCTTCATAATTCCCTTCCTTTCAAAATTTGCCTTTAATTGTTCCCAAATTTCAAATGGGGTATTTTTATCTTTACCATATTCTAAATCGCGTTCCGAAAAACGTTGAATAATTGGTGATTTACATTTCTTTTCCGATTTCTTCAGCTGCGTTACAATGGTTTCCTTTTCTGCTGATTCCAAATAAGCAGTTTTCTCAATCAATTCGGCGAGTATAGAAATATTTGTAAATCCTTTTCGTCCAATCGTGTTTCAACTCGAAACTTCAAATTATCAAAATTGTTGCCATCAAATAGCGGGATTTCTCCTCGTCCGACGTTTTTTTGAGCTTACGTTGTTGCACCAACACAATTTCAGTCCAATCGGCAAAAGGCAACTATTTCAAAATTTCAACGTGACCATTGCCAATAACCTGTTAAGATTGCAGGGTTCTTCGCATGGAATTTAAACTACTCTATTCTAACACAAATGCTGGAATACTTTTTTCTACTTACAAGGTAAACTTACGACATCTGGATCAACGATTTTCTTCAAACTTTGTACACTTTTAGTAGTCCATTAGGACGATAAAATGTGGAAATAGTAAGGCGTACTACTTAGGCACTTTCGAGAAAATTGCAATTGAAGTTTTCCGCGTCGAATATATACATTAACGTTGCATCAATGTTTATAAGATGGCGGCGGACAAGTGGTTAACGTTCAAGTTTCGTAATTGCTGGATCAGTGGATCGAGTCACACTCATCGTTTTTTTTTTACACTCTGGTCATATTTTTGCTTATAAATAACAATTCGAAGGTAATATAATGAATAAATACGAGGAGGTCGATTTCTGCTTGGCGTAATGACTTTAACTTCTGCTGGAGGAGGGCGCGAATTGCATAAAGCATATGCAACTGATTTTAGAAATTCAAGAATGCCCGTATCCAGATCTTCAACTTTTTTATATATTAACCAAGCATTTAGCATAGCAGTATTCAGCAAAAGCTCAAACGCCAGTTTTCGATACCCCTTTATAGTTTTTCTAATTGGTGATTGGTACGCTGTAATTTGATCTGATTGATCAACAGGCGATTTTCCTTCGTTGTAAGCAAGTATAACTTCGGGTTTTTTCTTTATTTGTCCCCGGCGATTTCGTAGTTCAACTTGAGAATCTGAGTGCTTTGTAGATCTACCCAACCTAAAATAACCTACTTAATCTAATGGTACTCATTTTGAAATTAGATATACTTATTTCAGAATATCCATCATTGATATTCGATATTATCGGTAATTGTTTCCCATTTTTCTTTTTAATCTGTTTCAATACAAAACTCTTGTTTTTTACCCCTCTTTCATACTCATTGGATAGTTCTGAGTAAACTGATGTCAACAAAGAGGCATCTGGAATATGCTGGTCCAAATAAGTTTTCAATTGACTTATAAATTCTCTCGCATATTTTACAGCGGGACAAGTTTCATCAACATTCTCTAGATCTTTCAGGACAATATAGTACTCACTGCCATAATCATTAATCGCTCAAAACTATATAAGACTATAATGGGTACCTGAATAGAAATATAAAATATGCAGTAAAATATTATATGCGAACAAGCTAATTGTCTTTGCCATAGAAGAAAAGTCCGTGTTGTATAGCCTCAAAACCAATGTGTTCAACAAATTTTCCTTCAGCGGGTTTGAACCAAGACCAATATATAGTTCCAATTATGTTAAAGCTCCCTGAATCTAAGTCTTTGTGTCAGTGTTACCAACTCCCAAAAATATTTACCCCTAAAGCCAAAGTCAAAAACCCCTAAAATTGACACAATTACTTGAAAATCCCCCTAAAAAAATAATATTCTGTAAAAAATAATAAATTAATAATAATTAATATTCGTGAAAAATTACAAAACTTAATCACGACAGTGAAAAAGTTCAGTGATGACATTAGTATGTCGTCCGGCCTAGATAAATGTGCCATAATTAATATCAAAAAGGACAAACTAAATTACATGGGAGAACCTTTAGACGGCATTAAAGAATTAACAGCTGAAGATAGCTATAAATATCTAGGTCTACATCACAATATCAGATTTGACCACACCCAGCTTAAGAAGTCGTTTCAAGAAAAATACAGAAAAAGAGTAACGAAAATTCTGAATAAGAAACTGTCAGGAAAAAACGTTATTACCGCCATCAACACTTGGGCAGTACCTGTGCTTACTTATTCGTTTGGAACACGAAGACTTCTTACAAAATTTCGTTGTCTACATCCAAACTCTTCTACAACAAGATTATATCTATCAGATTATATATATAAGAAGGTGGAAGAGGATTAATAGGATTCAACCTATGCAAATCAATAGAAGCAAACATAAGAAACCGAATTCTAACATCTAAAGACCAACTTATGAAGCTCATAACACAAGTAGACAAAAGCTATACTCCCTTACATCTAAATGAGATTAACTTCATAATTAATAGAAAAGAAAGGGAACCCTGGAGAGGTAAAATACTTCACGGAAAATTTCCACACTTACTCGAAGACGAGAACGTGGATAAGGATGCTTCCTTCAGATGGCTGAGCGATGGACATCTCTATCCGGAGACTGAAGGCTTTATTATGGCCATCCAAGACCGGGTATTGCGAACTAGGAATTACGAGAAGTATATCTTAAAAACAAACGTTGAAGACAAATGTAGAAAATGCGGCATAGTTGGTGAAAATATCGAACATATAATGGGAGGTTTGTTCTGCGTTGGCTGAGAATGCCTATTTAAATAGACATAATCAGCTTGCGAATTTAGTTCATCAGCAACTGGGTATTAAGTATGACTTGTTAGACATTTCCACACCACCATACTATAAATATGAACCAGCACCAGTCGTAGAGAAGTCCAACATCATCCGTTACTGGGATAGACCTTTATACACCGACAAATCCATTGATTACAGGCCGGATATTCTTCTCATAAACAACAACACATAATCTCACACATAATCACACATAATCTCAATATGACCGAGATTGAGAAGAAACATAAATACGAGGAACTCGCTTTTCAACTGAAAACATTTGGAAGCTAAACCACGTATCTTACACGTAAACTCACGTATCTCATTTATCCATTAGTGATGTCTACATTGGAGTTGTCTCCAAAACCTTCCATTTTAATATTGAGAAACTACAACTAAATCCCAACATCTTTACGGTTGGCCAAAGACCATTTTTCCTCCAAACTTGCCATATCGAAGTTAAAATCACACCATTTAAAAACCGCACTCAATTAAAAACACACCACCACAGACATGTGGGCCAGGGTGAATTCCCTTTCCACATCGACCGAACCTAATCCCAAAAATATCTCAGGGATAGGTCAATATTTCCAGCAGCAATGCTGAAAAAGTTCGTGAAAGTCGTATAATATTAATATTCTGTAATATTTTCTAATATTCTTTATTTATAAATTACTTAATACTTCAAATATAATATCGTTTTCATCTGGTTCTGACTTTTTGAAATCATACATGTTGACATTAAATAAACTTAACATGTTAGGGAATGTATTAAATGTTGTGCAAGATACACCATTTCGTTGCAATGTGAATCGGACCATCATCATTCTCATCTCGTACTTTCCATGCTTCGCTTAACAATAAAAGCGGTGCAAAGATCTTCTGAGTGGATCTTGCAGTTGAAATTAGCAGGACGTCGACAAGTTCTTTAAAGACAGAGGATGCAGACCGAGGGGCAAACCGCCAGTCCATTTGTGTACACTAAACTTCCTTTTCTTGTTTGACTTCCTTAACTTCCCAAGATTTCCTTTCGACTTGCTCTGACTTCCTTTGACTTGCTCCGACTTCCTTTGACTTCCTCTGACTTCCTCTGACTTCCTTTGAGTTTTTTTTTGCCGCTTTTCTATATTTTCTTTGACTAAATTATCCATAAAATGATCTTTTTGATCATACCTACCTAGATTTTAATTCCAACTCTTCATGTAATCTTCGTTATTACGTATAATAAGGTTTTTGCTATTACTACGAAATACCCAAGTAACCACCGCCAACTTATTGAGGTTTTTTTGTTGGGAAATTGAGACTTTTTTGTCACATTTTATTTAGGTACCTATAATCATCACTGATAGTCGATGGTTCACCTGGGATTTATACCGTGTATGACGGTGTATGATCAAATATATTCGATTATATTATATTTTATATAAAGGGCTACCTTGGAAAACAAACAGAAAATTCAAGAGAAAATTTGATTATAAAAGTAAAAACTGAAACAAAACAAAAATATATTTTAGAAAATTCGTAACAAAAATATCGAAAAAAATATTAATAGTAGTTTAAATAAAGCAGGGAAAAAATATTATGAACTTAAATAAGTGTCTAGTTCCTTCCCTTTAAATATTAAAGCGCCTCTTCGGAGTATTTTGGGTTTCTCAAGTTTGGCAATGCATTCATTACGATTGATTTCGCTAATGTCTGGTACATCAGGAAATGAATATGAACCCTTTATTTTCATACTCTTTTTAAAAAATGAACATGTGAATGGATTTAGTGAGACAACTTTGGCTACATATCTTTGTATGTTACCTTTAAGTGAAGTCAGTTCAATAATAAGGTAGTCGTCGATGCTAATCTCAAAAATATCACAATCTCTTCGTGCAGTCTCCAGTTCAGTCTTATAGATTACTTCCTGAGTTGGTTTTGAATCCCTACAGTTTTTTTTTCAGCGTCTGGTTTTTCAAAGTCCCCTTCACTCTCTGAGTTCGCGTCAAACTGTTCAGTATCTGTACTGTCGTTTAATTCCAAATCGTTACTGCCGTACGAACTTTCTGAATATGAGTTAGTTTTTATTTTTTTTCGTGATTCTTGGTGTGTAATATTTTTCTATCTCTTAGTAGCACTTGTGCATTGTTGTATCTCAAGTTTCTTTCGTAGATCTACCAGAGTTTCAGTTTGAAGTAATAATTTTAGATTCGTACCTTCGTAACTTATTTCAGGACTTGGAATTTTGCATACGTAGTAAGATATACTACAAAATAAATGCACATTTATGTTAAAAGCATTTAGTGCTCCAGTAGGATCAAGTTTATACCATGAACATAGATATCCCCGAGGATATCCCTTATCTTTAATTTTTTTGTATTTAATTGTTTTTGGAGTACGTTTAGTCCTAGGTTTAATGTTATTAGTAACTGATAAAATCCGATCTACAACATAGTTTCTATTGAATTCTGAATTTCCGTCTGAATCTAACAGTAACTCTTCACATTTTTGAAAAATACACCAATCTCCAATTTTTACTTTGTCCTGCAGATCTGACATTTTGTCTCTACTTTTGATATTGTGTTTTGCATTCTGAACAAACCTTCTTAAACGGTCTGGACTATTTTTTTCTTTACTCTCTTCTAATAACCAGCAAAGTGAAGATTAATCTAACAGTAACTCTTCACATTTTTGAAAAATACACCAATCTCCAATTGTAACTTTGTCCTGCAGATCTGACATTTTGTCTCTACTTTTGATATTGTGTTTTGCATTCTGAACAAACCTTCTCAAACGGTCTGGACTAATTTTTTCTTTACTCTCTTCTAATAACCAGCAAAGTGACGATTTCTTTATAACTGCTGTATTACCATTGTCTAAAACTACTCGTACATATGGTCCATTCAAAAAAAATCGACCATCTTCATCATCGTTCGAAAAATTTGACGAAAAATCTCTTAAGTTTAAAGTAGTATCAAAAGATTTCAGACGAATAGCACATAAGTCATAAAGACGATCATAATCATTTTCAGAATTGTTTTCACATTCCTTACTATTATCTGCTAAGAAAACTTTGTAAGCTGGTGGCGTTTTTTCTGAAGTTAACAGTGTTTCTTCGTCTATTATAAACTCTTCTTCGTTGTTAAAAGTCTCAGTGGTAGATTTTGACTGGAGAAAAATTTTGCAATATAATCTATCATTTTTGTCTTGCGGTACATCAATTCCCAGTTCGGTCATCGCTTCTAAAACATCTTTTAAAGCCCTTTCTACAGTTTCCGTTCGAACAACACCTGTAACTTTGATAAAATCATCGATATCTGAATTAGAGCATAAATTTCCATTTTTTCTCTCTCTTGGAAAAATAAATCAATTTCCAACATCGTTTGTAATATTATTAATTGCCTGAATTCGCTCCAACTTATGCAAGAAATCTTTCATACTAAAATTAATTACTGTAGAAAATGTCACGTCATAGAGCTTGCAGTTCTAAATGTTTTCTCACAACTTTGGCTGTTAAAGATCCAAGGCCGAAACATCTCTTGCTTAATATCAGCATTGCCTTTGCATCTTTTAATTAAATTTATAAAAGAGTGTGCATTGATTTCAACTGCCAGATAACAATTAGTAGAAAGAAAATTATCTTTAATTTTGTAATTGGCGTGTTTCTGAATCCATCTACGCCAGATTCTTAAAAGGAACACGCAGTACCAAATGTAGTAAAGTCTCTGACAGATTACAAAACTAACATCTTTGTCTATAAAAGATAAAATTATCAAATTCATTACTTTTAAGTAAGTCTTCGTTCCATCGCTCTGTGGTATCATATTTAATAACTCAATTACTTGAGAAGAACACATTTTCTTGGCTGACTCAAAATTCATCTTATCTTCAGCCTTCAGATCGGACGATGTTACGATGATGTGAAACAGAAATAACGAAATTACCAATTGGAAGAATTATTTCGGGCTTTAGCAAACGCGTTCGAAGCTTGGTTATAATATGAACTGTGTCTTGTATATAAGCAACATTGTCTAAGTGGTAGTCCATCTGATACCATTCCCATTTATTTAACTGTTCTTTTTCTGGCGAAAGCGGAATATCCATATTTTCTTTCATGACCTTCATCTGACGTGTGTCACCATCAGATGAAAAACCCAGAACGGTGATACCATATGTAGTTAAAGCAGTACTTTGAATAAAGTTCCATCGTTTCTTTACGTCATATGCAGTAAATTTATTATCGGTACCAAATATCGCTAGGCAGTATGCAGGAGCGCCACTCAACGGTTGAGCCATGATAGCATACGCGTAGTTTGATTTGTTTGCTATCCGAAAATATTCTTGAATAACGTGTGCTGAGGTAGCAACGTAAGTACCTGATTTAGGTAAGCCATCTTCTAATGGTAACGTAAAACCAATAATCTTGTTTATCTTTTGATCGTATTCCACTTTGCCAGTTATTCGAGTGGCATCTTCGCTTATCCATACAAATTTTGGTAAACCCGGTTTTTGGAAAAACCGGGTTTACCACGTTTGTTGCGTTTTACAGCGTTTACCACGGTTTACGCGTAGTTTGATTTGTTTGCTATACGAAAATATTCTTGAATAACGTGTGCTGAGGTAGCAACGTAAGTACCTGATTTAGGTAAGCCATCTTCTAATGGTAACGTAAAACCAATAATCTTGTTTGTATTTTGATCGTATTCCACTTTGCCAGTTATTCGAGTGGCATCTTCGCTTATCCATACAAATTTTGGTAAACCCGGTTTTTCCAAAAACCGCTTGAGTCCTTAAAAATTGAATATTCCTTCTCCTATACTATCATTTCCCTGCACATACCTATTCAACGATGAAATAGACGGTAGGATATTCTTTAAGTTTGCATGTAATGTTTCATAAATTAGTCTACCCCCAACATAGTATAAATAAAGTGCAAATTGCTTAATAGCGTCGTTGTATTTGTTGTGACTACTAGTTCGGTTACTGCTTGGGTTACTCTTTTGTAAGGGAATATCGTGCAACATCTTTAAGAAAGAATTTAAATTTTTTCTTCTTGTAAATTAGATTGTTTATCTAAGAATTCACTGAGAGGGAATTGTAGATTGGGATTTTCGCAGAATTTTGTACATATTCTAATACAGGGAAAAAGTTCGTAATTAAAGTCTGTTGTGTATGTTTTCTCGACCCCTTCTTGCTCTTTCTCTTCTCTGATACTTAATTGATGACCATTTTTATTGGATGTTTTCGAAGCTGTTTTCAAGATTTTGTATTTGGACTGACGTCTTAATTAAATTTGTTTCTTCCTCGGTTTCTTCTGAAGTGCTGGCGCCATTATTACTAGTACCTCGACTTATAAATGATTCTCGAGATGATTCTAGTAAAACATTAGATACAATATTTATTCTAGATTCGACGACTTTTGGTGATTTTATTTCATTTTTTTTCTTCTCCAGTTGCTGGTTCACTTTTTTTGTTTTCCAGTTTATGAAAGTAATTCTCAATACGTCCTTCCTTTAAATGAGTTTTTACATCGGTTGCTACTAAACCTTCTAAATCTCGTTCTAAATGATCTTTAAAATGACGATGAAAGTTAGAATACAACCATCGGGTCTTGCAAGATGCTGATTTTGGTAGCTTGTTTAGAACAACAGCTTTTTTACAAAAACATGTAACTAGGCATGTCATTCGATCATTTCTATCAACTTTAGAAGAAATCACTATGTCATCAAATTTTTGTAAATAATACTTCGCTTTTTCCCTATTGGAACATTTTTTTTTGTATCCATTCATTCAAGTTCTTAGATATATAATTATTTTCAGCGGTTAGATTTACTGAGCGTTCATTAGAAGTAGCTTCTGAACCTCGTTCTGAATCAAAAGTCGACGATGAACCACCATCAATACTTTCATAAGGTTTGATTTGTAGTCGACCTGCTTTTTGTTCTTGTTCTTGCCTATTTATTCTCGACACAGACACAACTGTGGACGGGCATCGTAAATCTTTAAATTGCTTTTTAGACCAGTTATGCCGAGGTTGATATTCTTTACAATATTTGAGAGCAAAAGAAGAAGCTTTCTATGGCCATTTACAATTTTAAACGCGTTTATATTTTTGCAGAAGAACATTCCATAATAATCTCTGTGGTCATCTTCAGAAATAATTAGTGGTAAGTCATTTACTGCAAATGTTTCTATTCTAGTAAAATTATCTTCAGATAGGTCTCTCAAGGAGTGAAGATTGTCATAACCATTTATTATCAACAAATTTCTTAAATACAATAGTAGTTTAAGCTTGAAATTATTTTCTATTTCCACAAATATGTCGCAACTGCTGGTTTGTTGATTGTCCATAGCTGAAACAAACATGACATTGCAGATGAATTAAAAATTTAATTCGCGCGTGTCTTGCACAAACAGTCTGAACTCTATTAAATTTCTCAGACTCAAGTTAATAACGGAGAGGTTTTAGGTTGGTACGTATACCTTCGGTTTTAGGAAAAAATATTTTTCTCAAATATATATAAATAATAGGTGAGTAACAGTAACCTACACAGTCAGGTGGATTTGCTAATTGAAATAAGCAGTTCTTACGTCTGACGATGCGAAATTAAAATTTTATATTTGTTATTGGTATTTTAGGTTAGAATTCTTTCGACTTCGTTTCGGGATTTCCCCAAAACAAAGTCTTCGAATAATTTGAAACATTTGGGTGAAGATTTACTTACTTTTCATCAAAAACAGTTTAACAATATTTTAAAACTCACGAATTAGGATTTACCTCGGAATTTACATTAGTATACACATTATAACGACGCTCTAATTAAGTACGAGCTCGAGTGCTTCCTTCTTCCTCTGAGACTTCCTCTGACTTCCTTTGACTTCCTGCAGGTTGTACACTAAACTTCCCCTGCGGTTTACCCCTCGATGCAGACCCTGCAGTGCTTGTGTCCTTTAGGAATATTGATATTTCAGGAGCCATGGTAGCATTTTTATCGATTCCTTAACAGCTTTAACCAATTTGTCAGAATATTGTGATCCTTCATTTCGTAAGCTATGCATTGCGTTATAGGTCCAAGGGATCTTAGAAGTCCCGTTCTACGAGCTGATGGAAAGGTAATCCCTTGTTATAAGACATCAATGTTGAATATTTAATCCGTAGGCACTTATGTTTATCCATCTACTTGGGTCATCCTGTTTCATTTTTTCACTTTTTTTGTTCTTTCGAACGAATTCCCATTTTCCCGAGGTTCTCTTCTTTTAGAGCTACTTTCGTGACTCCAGTCCTGACCTCATCGAGCTAATTTAAATTTAAATGCACAAAGAATATTCATCAATGGAGTTGCGATTTGATAATAAAAGATTCCGTTCTCTTGCAAGAATTTTTTTGCATTATCATAGATGTTTACTGAGTCATTGATAGTAGCGAGATACTTGCTAGATTCTTCTGTGTGGATACTTCCACATTTTTCTTTTCGGAGCTAAGTTAACACGGTTGACAAAACTTCAGCTACTTTATTGGGGAGGTCTATGTCCATTTGATGATACCCGTTTCTAACCTCATTGTCTCCGCATTTGTTAATAACAGGATTATTTCAGTTTAAATAATGAGCTAAGTTGATTGTCCTCTCTTCACTTTCATTTTTCTTGAACCTCTTTGCTGGGTTTCATTGAATCTCCATAACAACGTCTTGATCTGCCATTTTTTTTATTTTATCTTATGATCTTTCTCTTTTCCAAATCTATCTGTTTCTACTGCAAATGACAAACTAAATCAAGTTCAAAATCTTGGAGGGATAAAGTATATGGAATTTATAAATAACCCTATAAATGGACTAATCTATCAGCTGTTTCTATCCGTGGACCGAGAAGATAACCGCGCCGGGTGGACGTTCATTATCTTACATTCAGCGCGTCGGCGAGTCGGTTAATATGACCGAGACACATTTCCACGATTTTCTTCGCATAGGTGATAAATATTGTAAAATTTCTTTTGCAAGACTTCAATATACGTGGACATCTGTCTCTGCGCAATATAGCCCTAACGTAAAATATAAAAAGCAGTGAACGTGTTAATCGAGATAGAGCGAGAAATTTTGACATTAGGAGCTGTGCCATTGTTATATACAGGGTGTCTCAGACCACCCGTACCAGCCTTTTATTTCGACAACGCTTGGTCGAATGTGACTGGGACAAAAAATATTATTACCAAAGTGAACCCAAGGAATCCACTGATGAATTTATTTTTTTACCGGAATAATCCGGAAGTACCCTGAGCCGGAAGTAACTTTCAAATTTCAAATGGCAACATAGGTCGAGTATGGTTTTGTTATTAATTGATAGGGCTTTTTAAAAGAAACAACTTCTATTAAAATGTTTTTTTATTTTACGAATATTTTTTTCTATTTCCGTATATTAGATTGTAAACTCTTGAAAATCTAGCATTTGTGTGGTTGTTTTTTACATAATTGTAATTGTTAATTTTTCCAACGGTTTCCTCAATTGTATTAAAAAATACCAATTGTTTGAAAGTATTTTATTCGACAATTCAAATAAGAGTGTGAAAGTAAAGAAAACGATATGTCTTAATTATCGTTTTCTTTACTTTTCTAACTACTATTCAATAATTTATGGTATGTTCAAATTGCTTTCCTTCTTGATCAATTCACCTTTGTAGCCGATTTCGAACGTCGTTGACGGCCCGTAGTATCTCATTCATTATCTTCTACATATTATCCCTCGTCCCCACAATAAGAAGTCAAGAGGCGTTATGTCAGGAGAACGAGGTGGCCATAAGAAAAGGCGATCAACGGTTTGACGAGAAACTTGCGTAATGAGCTGGACAACCATCTTGTTGCAAATACATTGTTAAACGTGGCATATGGAGTGTCATCTAGAAGGTCAATAAGATTATTTTCTAAAAAATCAGCGTATTTAGCTCCGTTTAATGAACCATCGAAAAAATGCGGACCAATTATTTGGTTTCCTAAAATACCACACCAAACATTACACGTGTTGATTATCAACTTCTCTTAACCAATGAGGGTTTTCATTACTCCAGTAGTGAGCATTATGTAACTCCGTTGCTTTTGAATGTGGCCTTATCTGTCCATAAAATTTTGCGATGGAAATTATAATTTTTATGAGACAACCATTCACAAAAATTCAACCTATATTGCAAATCCCGCTCTTCAAGTTTCTGCTGTAAAGAGATATGGTATGGATGAAATTTATTTGTTTTGAAAACTCGCCAAGCAGTGGAGCGACTTATTCCAGCATCGGTTTCAATTCTTCTAGTCGAGATGTTCGGGTCCACAGCAATTGCTGCAAGAATATCTGGTGCTCTTTCATCTTGTTCACGTTTTCTGATACTTCGACCTTTGCTGTGGCTGGGCTGTAGCTTACCAGTTGTCTTAACTCGTTCTGCAAGGCGGCGAAAAACATTTTTTGACTGATTGGCTCGTTGACGGTATCGCTCAAAATAAATTCGCTCAGCAGCACGATACTTTTGGCCGTATTCACCGAATATCATCAGCATATCAAAATCTTCGAGGTTTATAGAAGCCTTGTTGACACATTCAATACTTTGATAATAATAATTTATTTTATTTCAAATATTCACGAACGTCAATTATTTTGACATAACAAAAATGCAAAATATTAAAAAAAACATTTTAATAAAAGTTGTTTCTGGTCTTACGGTACTTGAGCTGTATATTACTTGAGTACTTGATTTCTGTACATGATTTGATATGATTTTTACTGAGTACAACATTTTCTTTCTCAAGAACTTTTCCTTCTCATGAGTGCCCATATTCGCCGTGTCATTGTCACCAGCTGCTATTGATAGGACTTGCCTCCTATGGTCTAAATAGCCTCTGACATACGTAGTCACTTCTATCTCCACATTGTTGTCAGTAAGGAAATAATTTTCAAATGTGGAGTTTTCCTATTGTGCACATGCTGTTGCTGCCGCGGTATAGAGAGAGAATATGTTTCTGTTCAATTCTGCCGTATCCGACTTGTGATAAAGCTTTCGGATGTACATACGTTCATCCTTTGCGTATTTCTGCATGCTTAAGTCTGCGTAAGTATGCTTGAGCTTGCAAGAATAACCTCTCAACTCCGCGTAAACAATGAACCCTAGATAACGCTTTGTACTTTGTCATCAACTACTTGTACTTGTCAATCAGCACGATGTGGTTAAGCTCAGTTCCCTTTAGTATGTGCACAAGCTCCAACATACCCTTTGTTATTGCACACACCTCATTGCTCTTGGCGAGGGATACACAACATACAAAAAGCTCACGACCGATGGAAAACGCAGAACTGATAATGTTGGCATATTGGGAGTGGGTATCTGAATGCGGGTATTTGAAATTATTTTGTCCAATTGTGCCTGAAAAGCCTCTAACCTGGTTCCTAAGCCACTTATAGATGTAGGCACGGTTTATGTTCTAGCCATTTATGAGTAGCATACCAGAGTGACAACAAACATCGCATCGGTTTTAGACACTATATAACCCCATTCCTCCGCAAACATAGTAGCAAACTGTCGACACCTAGCATCATCGCTGCACAGCTCTTTAATTTGCGCGCTATTCAATTCTAGGAAGATGAGCTCTATGCCTATTTCCTTGAAAGCTTTAGTTATGTTAGACCAGGGCTTTAATCTGCCCCAATCAGTGAGGTTGGCAAACAATACTACCGAGCTGACTACGAGTCTTTCAAGGTTCACATCATGATGGGTCTCCAAGTGGTAGAAGCGCGACAAACAGTATGCCAAAGCAATGTATCTGTTGGTTCTTGACGGGACCACGTCTTTTTCATACAATACTGGGATCTTCTCAACTCTTAAGATACACATACTGGGATTTACGGCTGATGCTGCAGTTTGGATGGACAATTTTATAATGCTAGCTGAATTACTGAAATCTCCTCTCCGATATCTATCATTAGATGTTAACGACATGGTGACGCAATGAGAATGCAAGAATTACTGAGTGTCTAGCATATTATATTCTCGTATATTATCTTAACAGCTTCAGATTTGGTGATTACTAGAGTATTGTCCCCAGGTGTGATCAGGTAGATCAATATCAACAAAACTACCTTTGGGGGTCTTATGTTAAACCCAACTTACAACATTCAATGCATTCATTTTACAGACATACAAAAGCAAATTATCGTCTGGAGCTGTTCACCTACAGATTGGGACACGCGGACACGCATGTCCCGCATGCGGACAGTTTAATAATTAGTTGCTCCCAGGCAGCCATTAGTCTCGGGATGTCTATTATGACATCCCACATGCGGGTCATGTTGGTGAAGATGTCGTTGCTGGGGGTGGATGAGGGGGGTGTTGTTTTGCTGGGAAGCGGTGCCGACGGTCCGGCCATGTGACTTTCTGGTGTACTTCTTCGTTGTGGTGGGGCTGGCTCTGCGGTAGCTCCTAGGGCGGGAAATTCTTCTCGCATCTGGCTATTTGAGCCGGTTCGGTTCTGCCACGGATCTTCGGTTGGAGCCGTTGGAGCCGGTCTACGTATGTCTCTCTCCTTGTTTTTTTGAAGCAGGCGTCCGTTTCTTCTCGATCCACTCGAGCCTCCGAATGTAGACGGGACAGGAAGTGGAGTTTGCTGTGTGATCCCCCCTTGCAGTTCGCACATTTAACTGGCTCTTCCCTGGGCTTCGGGCATGCGTGATAGAAATGCCCTTCCGCGCATTTCATGCATACAGGGGATGCGAAACAATTGCTTGTCGCGTGTCCCCATTGCTGACATCTGTGACACTGAGTCATTTTCTTTTTCTTAATATATGGTCTAAAGGTTATCCTCGCGTGTAAAAGAAACTTTATATGGTTTTGTAGGATCTTCTGAGTGATGTGTTTGGGCACCGTTATTAAGAATAACGGGAATTTGGTGCCCCTCATTTTAAACCTTTAGTTACATTAATTTGAAATTTAGTAAAGTTCTCCTCACTCGTGCTGAACGTGTGGAAGTCGTCGTCAATCTATTCTTTTAGGATTTTAAAGTTCTCCATATTGTTTGCAAATATTTGGGTGTTTTCCGACCCATATTTATTATTTAAGTTGTTCGATTAAAGTTAATATTTTATTTTTAATTTCTTTGCCTTCAGCGACCCTGCGGTGAACGACAATTGGGGCTAGTTTAACTGTTTTCTCTTCTTCTTCTCCAGTTTTCGCGGTTTTACCAGTAATTTCGGGTTCGCTATCGGAGATATCCGTGTCCTCGTGGTCTGTCAGGGGTTGAAATGAATTTTTGGTCGGCACTGTACCGGACGCACTCGAGTTGGGTTTATCCGGACTTGCCCGGCCGTGTCTCTTTTAGGTGATCATCGTTTGTTTAGACTAACTGCTTATTTAACACTTATATTCAAAACTAAAATTACTTACAACTAAAACTATTATATAAAACTTATAACTATTATTAAATCTTTAAGTATTCAAAGAGAATGTTTTTCACACTAATTTCACTTTCTAAAAAACTTTTTGTAAGCATAAGCCGAGCGTAGACTAAACAAACAGAAGGGAAGGAGCTGGTGGTGCGCACTAAACACGTGTGTACTCGCCGAATGCTCGAGCGAGACTGGACGAGAACTGGTGTGTTCAAAGTGCCCTAACCCTAAAGTAATTACCTCCACAGTTTAGTTTTGATGGACACTGCGCCAATAAGTCTATGCGTGAACATACACTTAATAACTGCGTGTCATGCAACTTTGTTATAAACAGTATTCAATTTTGATTAAGTTAAATTTCAAAGTGTTGTACCAAAAAAAAATTAAAAGGTAACAAGCAGTATGCAAGAACTTGTGTTAAAATGTATAAGATACTTTTGAACAGAATTTGGTAAAATTTCATCGTAAAATTCAAAATTTGGAAATTGTTCAAAATGTTCTCGAATGTAGTCCGCTAGTAATTGTAATTGTCCTTGTTCATGTATGTATTTATTTTGGTGTATCTGTCTCTGTCTAATGCCAGTCTCAGGCATTTGTTTTGTAACCGTTTTAGTAGCAATAAATTTGTAGGGGCGACATTACACCACGTCGGTGCGCCATAAAGTAAAACTGCTCTTGTATGATGTTGTGCTGATCAATTTTGGGTGGGAGAAATAATTTTGTGTTTGTGTATTTGCGTGTAAATGTGATTGTTTCTGTCTTTTGTATGTTTATTTTCCAGTTTAAAAAATTGTATGATCTGTCCAATGTGTATTTCCACCTTTTTGTGTGCAGCTATCGCACTAAAGGAATGGCTGTACACGGCGGTGTCGCCTGCGTAAAGAGCTAATTTAGTTTGAGGCATTGTCGGTATGTCGTTAATGTAAATGATGAAAAGGATGGGTGCCAGGATCGACCCCCGCGGAACCCCTGCAGTTATTGGTTTTGGTGTCGAGTATTTATCGTTTATGGTCACCGTAAATGTTCAATTCCGTAATTAGTTGTCTATTAATTTGATTATGGTCGGTGAAAATTTCAGTTTTTTATTAATTTAAGAATTAGTCCGTCCGTCCAAACTCTGTCAAGGGCTTTTTTAATGTCTAGTAGCTGTTACGTTGTTTGCGTTGAAATTATATGTTATGTCTTTTACTAACCATGAAGTCTGTTGTATTGTACTATGTTTTTGTCTAAATCCAAATTGGTAATCTTTAAGAATTTTGTGTCGTCGTAAATGTTTTTTCAGTCTTTTAAAAATTACTTTCTCCGTCAATTTACTTAGTGTATTCAGAAGGCTGATTGGCCGGTAAGTGCTCGGATCTGAGTCTTTCTTACCGAGTTTCAAAATTGGCACAATATTAGCATTTTTCCAAGACACTGGAAAGTGACGGAGTTTAAGTATGCCATTTATGATGTGCATCAATTGCACATTGGCTTTTCTAGATAGGTTTTTAAAAATTTTGTTTTGTATTCCGTCCGGACCTGGAGCCTTCAGCGGCTTCAGGTATTTTAAAATTTCAAGTATTTCTGTCGGGCTAGTCATTGGTTCATGGTGAGTCTCCGTTTCGATGTCCTCATTACCGTGCAGGCATAATTTTACTCTTTCAGTGATGAGTCTGTGTGATTCAGTACTGTCCTCTTCAATTTCGTGTACTTTTTCTAAAACGTCTGCAATTAATTCATCTTTGTCCTTGTTTGTCATAGCAGTTTGTGAGTCGTGTGTCAGCGTCGGTATCGGTTTATGTGGATTTTTTAGTCTCCTTGTCATTCTCCAAAGTGTGTTGTCGCCTGTCATCTGTCATTTCGAAATTTATTAATTTCTGTTCTGATCTGTCTCTTTAGTTGATTCATGAATTGTGTGTCCGTCACATCTCTGCGTTTTTTGCCATTCGTGTCTGTGTCTGTTCCTGGTTTGAATTAATTGCTTTATATAAAATGGCAGTCGTTCGTTCGTCTTGTTTACTGTTTTTGTCTTGCTCAATTTCCGTTTCTGTGTCGTCAGAGTTTTTGTAAGTCTGTCTGTCTCTGTTTCTAAGCCTTCGATGCTGTCTATGCGTTTAATTGTTATTCGTCTGTCCAATTGTCGTCTAAATTTGGTCCAGTCAACGTCCTTGTAGTCAGGTAGTGTTCGTCGTTGTCTTCTGTCCAAGGGATTCGCAAAAGTGATCCTGACGGGGTTGTGATCTGAATTTAGTGAATTTAGTGTGATGATATCTGTGATGTTCGAAATGTTTTTAGCCAAAGCAATGTCAATTGTTGTCGGAGTTGTGTTGTTTGACGGAAAGTGTGTTTGTTCGTCTGTGAAAAGGATGGCGCATCAACTCCCCAATGAGTAATTGTAAAGGGTGTTTCCGTTTTTATTGCTTTTATGGCAGTTCCATGCCGTGTGCGTAGCGTTCAAAAAGTCTCCAAAAATTAACGTCTTGTCACCGATGTCTGTCAGTAAGTCCAAGTCTTTGGTCGTAATTTTGTTGGTAGGTGAGTTGTATATTGAAATTATGTTTATGTTGTTTGTCAATCGAAAGGCGATGTTTTGAATTTTTATGTTTTTGTCTGTTTTAATTTTGTGGAAAGGTGTGTCGTTTCTAATAAGGGCGGCCACACCCCCTACTCCAGTCTTACAATCCTCTCGCAAGACGGTGTAAACCCCACACGCGAAGATTAAATGAACTTGTCTTGTCTGTGTCGCCCGGAAACGACGCGATTTCCTACATCTTATTCCTTTTCCCATTGGAATTCCAACTTACCACATTTGTACCATTCATACTAAGGTCAGACAATAAATCATGACGGTCTGTACTTGTTCTCCTAAGGTCTTGCATATTGCAAGTCTTATTCAAATCGCTGAGGGCTTGTAGAAATCTGGGTATGCCAAAAATGAGTTCTCTTGTACGGGACATTTCTGAAAATATGTCCTGTGGAGGTAATTGCTCTATGGGATCTCTGGTACTCTCTGGTACACGACCTATCGGCTGGGAACTTGGTGTTACTGTTTTCAAATTTTGATTTAATGCTGGCCATTGTTCTGTTCCAATGTGCTGTGCTTCACTTCTGTTGCGCTTCTGCCTGACGTTAATTTTCGGCGCCGGAGCGTCCTCGTATTCCACAGTTTGCGGTTTTGTTGAACTATTATTTCTTTTATCATTAATCCACTCCAGACGCTTAACATAAACTGGACAACTGTCAACTTTGGAATTTAGCAGTGTACGCTCCTTTGCAATTTGCGCACTTTGCTTGCTCCTCTCGGGGTTTCAAGCAATTATGCGAA
Source organism: Phosphuga atrata (assembly GCA_944588485.1). Taxonomy (NCBI): domain Eukaryota; kingdom Metazoa; phylum Arthropoda; class Insecta; order Coleoptera; family Silphidae; genus Phosphuga; species Phosphuga atrata. The sequence continues at coordinate 16,831,921 of OX155901.1, forward strand.
TAGTGCCCCTCAGCACATTTCATTCACACTGGCACACATTGGCAGCGATGACATTGCGTCATTAATTTTTGATTGATATAAGGCCTATAGGTGACTAGTATTAGAAATATTTTTTGGAACTATTAATAAAAATAAGTGTTTGACTAGTGTTTCTTGATTTAGTTCACTTTGAAATTTTAATCTGAAATTTTGAATTAAATTCCTCTACGATTTCCTGGATTTCGACATCCTCTGGTAGGCCGTGCATTACAAATGCATTGGTTTTGTCCGATTTCAACGTATGTGTGGAAATCTTGTATTCCTGTTTTCACTTTCTCGAAATTTTGCATATTGTTTAAGTAGACATTTGTCGTCTCCCTACCGTATCTAATTGTAAAATTCTCGTCATGCCTTGTATTCTCTTCCTCAGAGCTCTCCCCTCTGTGATTCTTTTATGGATCACAATCGGCAGCGGTCTAACTGGCTTAGGATTTCTCTTCGTTTTTCCCATTATCCGTTGTCTGTTTTGTCTCTGTCCGTCATCGGATTCACCGTCCGTGCCAATGTCAATGTCCTCAAGATCCGAGACAACTTGGTAGCGGTTCCCCACTGTAATTCTGGACGGTCCTGGAACATCTGTGTCCAATCCTGATTTTTTTCTTTCGGTTTATTTAAACTTTACAAAATCATTTCACTTTTTTACAGTTTATATGTATTATTATATTGGCGGGGTCCTACAGCTTCTGCCGCATCCCGCATTTCGATCGCCACATGTTTTGATCTCTCCAGACATCTTCATTGATAGCCCGGTCTCTCACCGTTGCCATAACCCCATCTAACCATGTCGTAGCTGGTCTTCCTCGTTTCCTCTTATTCGGTGGAGAGTATTCAAATTCCTTTCTTGGCCACCTGTGTTCTTCCATACGCCTCATATGTCCATACCATATAAGCTGCCTTGTTTCTATTCTTTCAGTTGTTTTGTGTATTCTATTTGTAAGTCGTCTAATTTCTACATTTGGTATGTGTTCTAACCTAGATATTCGGCATGATCCTCTGAGAAAATCCATTTCTACGGCGTCTATCTTCTTCCTTGCTGATTCCGTCAACTGCCAACATTCCGACCCATATGTTAATATTGGCTCTACGATTGCTCTGTAGAGTGTCAGTTTTGTTTTTAAGGGGATTCGATTGGACCAAAGTAAAGGATTCAAAACCCGTACGCCTTTTTGTCCTTCTTGTGCCCTGCGTCGTATATCTTGGACAGATGAGCCTTTGTTTGATATAATACTACCTACAGTGGAATCTCTCTATATTTGACCTCCCTATAATTGACCTCTCTCTATATTTGACTAGTTTCTCTCCGTATATTTGACGATCCTGTCTCCCACTACAAATTTAGGACGACCAATGAAAAAAGTTCATTCTGGCGGGTATATTTAAAATTTTAAAGTATACCTAAATAATGTACACATAAATCCTAACCTAAATACATATTCTATAGAATTTAATATAATACTATTTTTAAATAACTACTCAAAGTTATTAAATTAATATTTAACACACTAGTTGATAATTAGGAATAATAATAGTAATAGACATAATCATGTTGATAAATAGGAAATTTTATTTTCAGGACGAAAATAAACCAACTCTTAATTGTATTAAAATTAAAAATTATAATGAAATATAAATAATATTGTCAATATAAATTATTGATAATAAAAACAATTCAAAAATTATTATGGTAAAAAAATATAAAAATAATTAGGTCTCGATTAAAAATAATAAATAAATATCAAAATTTATCATCAATTTCTTTATTTAATTTTTAATAAAATATAATTCTGGCTATAATATAAAGTAATGTCTTTGCTTTGTCATTATTTTAAGTAAACTATTATAACGTATTATAATTATCAAGTCACATGTCTTTTTCTAATAATAAGTTTAATTAACTCATGGTTAGCTTTTCGGAATTTTTTTTATGATATCCTCATTTTCACCCTCTCTCTGATACCATTGCACGAAAGTATTTAGTCCTCTTAAAGCCTCTATAAAGGTGGGACAATTACCTTCTGCAATGTAATCTTGAGTGGTGCAATTTTGATCGTCATGGATGATTTCATCATCAAGTTCTTCAACAGCATTTTGATCTGGAGAGTTTCGATCAGCAAGTATATCCTCATCAGAAAAAGGTTGCCAACCATTATCATCATTATCAAGTTGGAGCCAATGGTCTATTTCTTCTGAAGAAATCATTTTAAACTCTTCGATACGTTTAACTATTGCATGAAAAGTTTTTTTTATCGACCAAATCAATTAATGGTGTCTCCACAGTTTCATGGGCAATAAAAAATATTCAATGGAATAAGATTCTTCCAGCAATTTCTGATATCACTACTTGTTACTTCATCCCATGCCAACGAACATAAATTGCATGCATCCAGAATATTAAATGATTTTAAAAAATCTCCATCTTCTATTTTTTTATGTTCATTTTCAAGTAATATTTTTTCAATGATGCCTTGGTCTAAGGGCTGAATTAAAGAAGTTACATTCGGTGGTAAACACATAACTGAGCAAGATTCACATAGTTTATTTAGTTCCTCTGCAGACGGATGACAGGCTGCGTTGTCCATACTTATTATGATTTTGGTTTTCGAGTAATTATCTAAATTATGCTTTTTTTTACTTCTTTCAAAAAAACTTGAGAATACCATGTTCTCATAATTTCATACGTTATCCAAGAATTTTGTTTATGAGTGTAATGGACAGGTAAATTTTTTACACCCTTAAAACAGCGTGGTTGTGCTCATTTGCCAATAACTAATATTGATATTTTATGCGTACCAGTGTTTATTGGTACATGCCATCACTGTTACACGATTTTTTGTTTTTTTATGGCCTTCAGCCTGTGTTTCGTTTCCTCCTACTAAAGTTTTACTCGGCATCATTTTCCAATACAAGCCAGTTTCGTCGCAGTTATAAATACCATTAAGATTTATTCCGGTGATTTGTATCAAATCATTAATTTTTTGTTTAAATTCTTTACTTCCCTTTACATTTGCAGACAACTTTTCACCATGTATATTTATATTTTTAAAACCATATATTTTTTTGCATTTATCAAGCCATCCATCACTTGCTGTAAAATTTTCTTTACCATTTAAAAGTTTATTATATAATAAAGCTTGTTTTTTAAGTATTGTACCAGGAACAGGACGCCCCATATTCCTTTGTTGAATAAACCATTTAATTAATTTTTGGTCTAAAGGATTTTCTTCTTGCCCCTTATATCTTTTCTTTCCAATATTTTCTTCACATTTTTGCAAAACATTCTTTGTATTTAAAATCCTACTTTCATTTTTTTTATCCAAGAAATGGCTTGTTTTGAAACCATAAATTCAGAAGCTAGTGTTGCCGCAGATTCACCAGCATTCAATCTCTGTATTATATTACAACGTTCTTTAATCGTCAAATTGCACCTTTTTTCTACAAACATAAAAATTATATTATTATTATTATTTCACTTTTACTGTTTTTAAAGTTCCAAACAAAGTCATTAATGAAATAATATACTTTTAACATACTAACTATTATACCCACCTTAAAATTTTCTGTATTATTTGACATTTTTAATTTTATATATGTATTTTTTAGAAATACATACATAATATTTTTATAATAAAGTTATGTTTTGATATATACACGAGTTTGTTTACACTTTTTTTCGTTCACTACGCATTCGAGTGGGCAGCGGAGACCTAATTCTTAGTATGGTGGGGATTAAGGGATAAGTCAAATATAGGGAATGGTCCGGTACAAGCGAGTCAAATATAGAGAGATTATACTGTAGATATTAGTATTCTTCGCATTTTCTTATCTGTCTTAACTGCAGATCTGTATCTTCATCTTCTTCACCTACTCTTAAGTACTCTGTTTTGGCTACGTTCATTTTCATTCCCGCCAATTCATATTCATCTTTAAGTTTTCTTAACATGTAGTCTACATCTTCTTCACAGTTCGCAATTATCACCTGATCGTCAGCAAAGAATAATGTTGATAGGTAGTTGTCGTCAACCTTAATTCCCATGCCTGAACATTTTTTTCTCCATTTTTGTAGCACTTCTTGAATATAAATTTTAAAAATAACATACATACTGTGGTACATTATCCCGTCTGACTTACTCAATCTCATGAATTATTCAGATCTAAAAATTTAAGTAAACTGTATAAGCGTTAACAAGACATTCATACTTACTTGTTATAACAATATACTGGCGACAAAATGAAATCCAAGCAGCTACATGTGGCTCAACTGAATATAAGATCAATAGTTCCTAACCTTATTAATTTTAGATGCCTCCTGGAAAAAGAGCAGTATGAGGTAATATGTATAACAGAAACGTGGCTATCACCTGTTATTCCAGAGCATATGCTGTATTTTCCGGGGTACACAATGCATCGCAGGGACAGAGAAGATGGGCGACGCGGCGGTTGTGTGGCCATATTGATTTCGGACTCAGTCGGTAAACACACTGTAATAACTGACATGACCGGAATGTGCGAATCTCTGTGGATAACGCTCGGGGACAGTCGTAATTCGACTATTGTTGGCGTCCTGTACAGAGCGCCAAATTCAAATTTCACGGAATCAATGGAAATACTCGAAAACTTACTGATTTATCTGAGATTTCGCTCTGACCGTATAATATGCTTGGGAGACATTAATATTGACGTGGCTATAAAAAATAGCAGATCTGCCAAGCTTAAAAGCATGTTCAACTCATATGGCTTTAGTTTTTTGGGTAATGGTCCAACCCGAATTGGCGCGCATTCTTGTTCCCAAATTGACATTGTATTAGCCAGTGAAGGTATACAAGCCTCTGGTTATTATGTAAAAGATGTGGGGTTAGCAGACCACCTGCTGGTAGGGTGTCGGATTCAAACGAAGGTGGTAGTAGAACCTATGAAAACAGTTAAAAAAAGGAAGCTATCAAGTATTAATTTGTCGCATCATTTTGTCATTTATCGCATTAATGCAGATCTAGATGCAAGCAAACTTGAAGATTACATCCATTACATTAAACGTAAATAAAAAACACCAGAAACCATGGCAGACCGATAATCTCAAGCGCATACTCAAATTAAAAAAACGTGCATTGAATAAGTATAAAGGAATTAGAACTGAGTCTGCCCTTTTAGTGTACAAAGACCTTGCAAAACTATCAAAAACGGCCCTTTAAAACGAAAAAAGTGCTTACTTTAATTGGCTTACTAGTACCGGAAACGGGAGACATGGCAAGGTCTTAAAACAGCGCACTGCACATATATTAAACCCAAGGCAAATCTACCGGCCACCCTTCAAAATACCAATGAAATTAACAACTTCTTCGGTGAGTCCTCAAATCCAGCATCTGAAGCGGATCTCAACACCAAACTTGTGTATCAATATTCTTTTATAAAGAAGATCCCCGATCCATTTACCTTTCAGCTCACAAATGAGGCAGAGGTTAATGAAATATTAAACAGCATACGCACCAAACCGATAGGTACTGATGGCATAAACATCATGATAATAAGGCTCTGTTCGCCAACCATATTGCCAATTATCACGCATATCATTAACCTACACTATTATTTCCTACACTCTTATTTCCCTACTAGCTGGAAAAAGGCGATCATTACTCCTGTCCCCAAAACTAACAAACCGAAAGATATGACTGATTTAAGATCGATCTCCGTTGTTTGTACGCTGTCAAAACTTCTCGAAAAGATAGCGGAGAGACAAATGCGGAAATTTGTTGAGGACAATGGATTACTGCCGGACACCCAGTCTGGGTTTCGGTTTTGTCACAGCTGTGTTTCTGTTTTACTTGATGTGGTCGATGATGTTACTCGTGCTCTGGATAAAAATACGGCAGCGGCACTGGTGCTGCTAGACTACAGCAAAGCCTTTGATACTGTGGACCACGGCAAGTTATGCAGTATCCTCCACTACATAGGAATGTCATCGAGCGCCGTAAGTTTCATCAAGGGTTATTTGAGTAACAGAAGCCAGCAAGTCAAGATAAATGACAGCTTGTCTCGGTCAGTCCAACTGTCGAAATGGGTACCGCAGAGCTCCGCATTGTCTCCTCTGCTACTTACATTATACATGGTGAATTTGGGCAACAGCATCAAATTTGGGAAACAGCAGCAATATGCTAACGACACCCAAATTCTATATACTTTCCATCCCAAAGATGTAAGGCAGGTGTAAGAAAGAATTAATTATGACTTACTTTCTGTGTCAGAATTTTCAAAACGTCATGCCCTTAGACTTAATCCAGAGAAGACGCAACTTATCATATTCGCACCCAAACACAAACGTGAGGAGATAAAGGAAAAGCTGGTGGTAGGTATTGACGGAAAAGTGGTCCAAATACAATCAGAAGTAAAAAACCTGGGGCTGGTTATTGATGAGAACCTCAAATTTATCACACATATTAGTCGTACAACTAATTTGGCGAAAAAACTTCTGTATTCATCAAGAAAAATTTTAAGCGTGGATCTGAAGAAAAAGTTAGCCTCTGCATTCGTTTTATCTTTGTACACTTACGCCGACACAGTGTATGGCAGCTATCTAAATTATGGAACTACCAGGCGAGTGCAAAGGATGCAGAACTTGTGCATCAGATTCGCCCACAACATAAAAATGAGACAGAGTATTCCGGCCTATATCCTAAGTAAATGGACTGATATGAGGCAGTCTAGGAAGAAGCAGTCTGATATGAGGCACGCACTTTTTAGCTTCAAAAGAATTATAGAATCCAAGCAACCTAGCTATCTCTACCAAAAAATCAGATTCAGAACAGATGTCCACAACATCAACTTGAGGACTAGGGGTACACTAACGACCCCGAAGCATAAGACAGCGCTGTTCACGAAGTGCTTCTCGTACCAAATATCCAAATTAATAAACGCACTAACTGAGGAAAAAGTAAGAGTGGCTAACTTAAAAATGTTTAAAAAATGTGTACGAACGCAAAACACCTAGTCTAATCCAATAAGCAGTACAGTAAAACACAGTAGACAGGTCGATGTACGTAGCAGTGTGAAATGGCTAGTATAACTTGAATACTAAAGTAAACAAACAGTAGGATTTAAAATATAGTATTTTATGTAAATACGAGTTTATTGCAGATAAGGGTAAATGTAAATATAAACCTATAATATAAAGTATTGGGCTTACGGAAGACTGAGACTGTCTTCAAGGCAAGTCTCAAAGAATGGACTTATTCTCTCTAGTCTATAATATTCGTTGTAAATTCTTATATGTAAACCTTGGATTTTTTGCTAGAGAAATAACTGTATTAAAAAAAAAGAATAGCGGAAAGGCAGCATCCTTGTTTAAGGCCTTTTGTTATTCGAAATGATTCTGAGAAAATATTTTGAGTCTTCACTATACTCTGTGGATTTTTGTAGATATTGCGTAGGGCTCTGATATATCCTCTCTTTATGTCCGTTCTTGTCAATATATTAACCCTTTCAGACCTGATTTAAATCCTTTTGTCAAAAAAAAAAAAATTTTGTATTTTATTATTCAAGGGGCCTACAAAAACAAGTTTTTTTTGTAAAAACATAAAAAAAAACGTTTATTTCTTAGAAAAAAAATGTACATGTGTATGTACATTTGGTCTCAAGTGATTATTTATCTATATTAATTTCGATGTCCATGGAATAATGCAAAACGATTTCTTCCTCTAAGTAAACACAGATGAACTTTGCAATTTGTGGCAATATACATGGCTCCGGCCCTTGCAAGCTGGATTTTTGCAACGCGTTGCTTCCTTGTTATCGTCAAATTTTGGGATATGATCTACATTGTCTTTTTGAATTTCAGCTAGGGATCGTAATTGGTCGACCACGTTGTACTTTGGCGACTGGATTACCCATATTTATTAAACTTTCTGCAACTTTTGTCCTAAACACCAGCAAGTCCATCCTTCCTTTCTTTGGCACTTCACATTTGTCACAATCCTTTCTGTATTCAATCCAACTGTTAACCAAAACAAAATCTAGCATGTGCATTATTACGCGGAGAGTCCATTTTTTTATCGATATCAAATATGCGATAGTAGCTAATCATTTGGTCCATAAAGTTCACGCCACCCATTCCATGATTGTAATCTTTTATAATTTCTGGTCTTTTGACATCGATGTATTTAGATTCTTTCTTGTCCCATCTTTTTACTATGTCTTCAGTTCCTATGCCAATATAATTAGAAGCTGGAGAAACTGTTTTGTTATCTAGCCATTTATCTACTACAATATTATTTTCCTCATTCACAATTTCCTCTACATAACCTCTATCTTGTTTATGCATTTCCTTATCCGGCATTAGATTTGGTTTACAAAATCTATTTGTTCTAATACTGCCAGCAGTAAATATATTTTTGTCTCTTAAAAATTTTAATAGTTCATAATATGAAGAAAAATAGTTATCATAATAAAGTTTGTGACGTTCTGTGTTCCCAAGTTTTTCAGTTAAATGAAGGACTACTGATGCCCCTTGACCAAATTCTTTTAAGTTGTTTTCATTTAGTTCAGTGGTCTTTCCTTGGTAAAAAATAAAGTCATATGCTTGACCACTTTTTCCACATAGCACAAATATTTTTAAACCCCATGGACAAGGCTTGCCTTTGATATATTGTTTGATTGATAAATTCCCATTGAAAGGAATCATTTGTTCGTCTACACAAAGGTCTTGTTCAAGATCTAGGTGCAAACATCTATTTCTGACACTATCAATCAAAGGACGAATTTTATATAATTTATCAATGCAATCTTTCGACCTTTCCAAATTGTTTACAAGATGTAAGCAGGCTCTCAATTGAAAAAAGCAATCTCTTGACATATTTTGTTGTAACATTCCAATACAAAGACTTTTCTCCCAATACATTCTGATTTTGGGAAATTTATTTAGATTCCCCATCATGATGTGTAAAGCAAAAAAAGACCTTCATCTCACGAGTATTTGTCGTTTCAAATGTTCTTCCTTGTTGCAATGCATATATATTCGTGTAACATACTTTACTTAGGAATGGTCTTTTTAATGTGGGTTTTAAAAGAGAGCCTGCTGTCGAGATGGATTCCTAGGTATTTTACGGAATTTTTGGGGATAATTGGATGGTCGTCTATCTTGGGAGGAAGGAATAGTTTCGTGTTGGTGAATTTTTTCGTAAATGTTATTATCTCAGTCTTTTGTCCGTTCAGAGTTATTTTCCATAATTTAAAAAATTCTGTGATCATTCTTAGGTGGATTTCAACTTTTTTGTGTGCCGTTATAGCGGTGCAAGAGTGGCTGTAAACCGCCGTGTCGTCCGCGTAAAGGGCGAGGTTTGTTTGTGGCATGGTTGGGATGTCGTTTATGAAAAGGCTGGATAGGACTGGGCCTAGGATTGACCCTTGGGGAACCCCTGCTGTCACTGGTCGGTGTGTCGAGTAACTGTTGCAAATTTTAACTGTAAACGTTTAAGTTTCAGTTTAGTTAACGTTGGTGGGAATTTTAGTTTTATCAATTTATAGGTCAGTCCGTCTGTCCAAACCCTGTCAAATGCTTTTTCTATGTCAAGTAGCGTTAGTGCAGTCACGTTACCCTTGTTAAAATTATAGGTGATGTCTTTAGTTATTCTAGTCGTCTGCTGAACTGTATTATGTCTTTGTCTGAACCCAAATTGGCAGTCCGTCAGTATGTGTCTGTATATGTGATTGTTTACTCGTCTCAGAATAATTTTCTCCGTCACTTTACTCAGTGTGCTTAGAAGGCTAATGGGCCGATAGTTAATCGAATCACTGTCCTTTTTACCTGGTTTTAAGACAGGAATAATGTTGGCACATTTCCAAGGGGCTGGAAAGTGACGGAGTTTGAAAATAGCATTAATTATATGCATAATCTGCACTAAAGTCTTCTGAGAAAGGTTTTTCAGTATTTTGTTTTGAATGTCGTCCGGTCCGGGGGCTTTTAAAGGTTTCATGTGTTTTAAAATTCCCAGAATTTCTGTCGGGGTCGTTCTGTAATCAGTTTCGTCCGTGACGTCGTTACCGTTCAAAAAGTTTCTGACTGTCTCTATAACTTTAGTTTTTTATCGCGTCTCCGTTTCTCGGCCAGTCGTGTCTGTATCTGTTTCTCGTGCGTATCAAGTCCTTAATGTATGTCGGTATTTCGAAATTATGTATTTCATCAAGTTTTTTGTACCTAATCTGTTTCCGTTTCGTCACCTTTATATTGTGGGTCAGTATTTTTGTTTCGTTCTCCAGTTCTTCAATACAGTCTATTCGTCTTACTATGATTCGTCTGTCGAGTTCACGACAAAACGCTGTCTAGTCCACGTTTTTAGTCCGGTAATGTTCGTTGCTGTACATTCTCGGGGAATTTCCCAAGGGTGAGGCGGATGGGATTATGGTCGTAGTTCAAGGAATTCAGGGTCGCTGGGTCTGTGATGTCTTTGATATTTTTAACAAGCGCAAAGTCGATTGTCGTCGGGGAGTTATTTGTGGGATAGCGAGTATGAGTGTCGGGAAAAAGGATCGTGGATCTGCTCGCTAAAGAGTAATTGAACAATGTGACTCCGTTTCTGTTGTTTCTGCCGCAATTCCAGGCGCTGTGGGTAGCGTTAAAGTCCCCTATCACAAGCACTTTGTCTCCTATGTTGGTCAGTAATTCCAAGTCCTTGTACGTGATTTTATTTGTCGGTGGATTGTAAATTGAGATTACGTGAATCTTGTTTGTCAGTCGGATAGCTACGTTTTCGATCTTAATTTGGTTGTCTGTTTTCAGTCTGATGTACGGTATGTCGTTCCTGACCAGCAACGCCACACCTCCGACACCGCTTATACAATCCTGCCGGACCACAGGGTAACCTCTGACCCGGAGACTGTAAGATTGGTCAATTTTGGTTTCATTAATTAACATAAGGTGCGTGTCGGTGCTGCTCAGGAAGGATAGAAGGTCCCTATTTTATTTCTTATTCCTTTTGCGTTCCAACTCATCACATATATTGCATTCATTTTAGAGCCATACAAAAGAAGATTATCGTCCGGAGCTGTTCTCCTACCGATTGGCAGTTGGCGAGTTTCTCGGTCAATTGCTCCCAGGCCGCTATCATCCTAGGGATGTCTATCATGACAGCTCGGGTGCGCTCCATCAGGCTGAACATACTGGTGATGTCGCAGCTTGGGTCAGTTGCCGTTGGGGAGGGTGTCGTCGGTTCGGCGACTGGGACTGCCGGTGGTCTTCTGGGTAGAGTTGGGGCTGCGACTGCTGGTTGGCCTGTGACCGGTGGTGGGACTGGCTCTGCGGCGACTCTTAGGGCTGGAATTATTTTCGATCCACTCCAGCCTCCTTATGTATACGGGACAGCAGGTCGAATTTGCGGGGTGATCGCCCTCGCAGTTGGCACATTTCGCCGGTTCTTCTCGAGGTTTTGTGCAGGCGTGCGCAAAATGCCCCTCCGCGCATTTCAAATACACAGGGGACGCGAAACAATTGCTTGTCGCGTGTAACCATTGCTGGCATCTATGGCACTGTGTCATCTTCTTCTTGTTAACGTATGCCCTGAACGTAATTCTTGTGTGAAGAATAAATTTCATAAGATCTTCCAGAATTCTTAGGGTTATGTTTTTCGGTACCGCTATTAGAAATAGCGGGTGTTTCGTCCCCTTCATTCTGAGGCACTTAATCAAGGAAATTTTAAATTTGCTAAGAAATTCCTAACTAATTTCCTTTTCCTCTACGTCGTCGGCGAGCCCGCGAATGCCGAACGCGTTAGTTTTCTCCTCGCTTGTGCTATACGTGTGGAAATCGTCGTCCTTCATCTTTTGTTTTAGTATATTAAAATTTTCCATATTGTTTGCGTATATGTGTGTTTTTTGATCCATATTTGATATTGAAGTTGTTCACTCCAATTTACGTGGTAAGTTTGTTTTTGATTTCTTTACCTTCCGTGACTCTGCGGTGGATGACGATTGGCAGCGGTTTAACTACTTTCTTTTTATTTTTAGTAGATAGGCGGTTTTTCTCTGTAGCGACATTTTCCGGTTCACTGTCCGATATGTCCGTGTCTTCGTGGTCTGTCAATGGCCCAAACGAGTTCTTTAGCGGCACTGTACCGGATGCGTCAGGTGAAGGATTTTCCGGGCTCCCACGGTGGTACCTTTTCCTGGTTTTTCACAAAACTGCACTAAATTTAAACTAAAACTTTCTAACAGCGAAATCACTAATAAATAATTTTTTCTAAATAGTTTGTAAAACTCTTGAAAAAACTGTACACACTTTAGTCTCTATACCTGCGTTTGCTATGCAGCCTTCTGGGAATTGGGGGTAGCTTAGTGCACTAAAAGACCTCTGCTCGCTGCGACGGGTCGAGCGAGACTGGGACGAGAACTGGTGTGTTCAAAGTGGTATGGCCGTTGCCTGACATTTAACGCCTGTCGCGTTCAATGCCGACGACCGCCGAAGCTTGTGAAATGCTCACTCAACTGACAGTTGACACCTGTCAAATGTCAAAAGTGACGTATGTCTGCATAGAAAACGATACGCGGTGATCACGAGCGGTCACCCATTCGAGCGCTGTCCTCGCACATGCATGCTTAACTTTCCAAATTTTTCTCGGATGGTTGACAGTTGCACGACCGGTATTTCATCAGTGAGGTGGCAGTTACCTGACTACTGTCGAAACCGTCCGAACTAACAGTTGGCATCTGTCAAATGTCAAATTTGACGTATGTCTACTTAGAGAACGTCACGCCGCAAGCCCGAGCAGTAAAACATTGCACGAACTGTATTTCATTTCACTTGATCTCAGAACTGACAGTTGACACCTGTCAAATGTCAAATTTAAGGTGTGTCTGCTTAGAGAACGTCACGCCGCAAGCCCGAGCAGTAAAACATTGCACGAACTGTATTTCATTTCACTTGCTCCCAGCACTGACAGTTGACACCTGTTAAATGTCAAATTTATGGTATGTCTGCTTAGAGAACGTCACACCGCTAGCCCGAACACTAAAACATTGCAGGAAGGTCATTTCAATTCACTTGCTCCCAAAACTGACAGTTGACACCTGTCAAATGTCAAATTTGACGTATGTCTGCCTAAAAAGCGTCACACCGCGAGCCTGAACACTAAAACGTTGCCGGAGCGGCATTTCATTTCACTTGCTCGCTGAACTGTCAAATTTGGCGTATGTCTGCTTTGAAAACGTCCCGCCGCGAGCCCGAATACTTAAACATTGCAGGAAGGGCATTTCATTTCACTTGCTCCCAGAACTGACAGTTGACACCTGTCAAATGTCAAATTTTACGTATGTCTGCGTAGAGAACGCCAAACCGCGACCCCGATCGGTAAAACATCGCACAGACGGAATTTCATCCCGTCTGGGCAGTTTCCTGATTACTGACACATCTGTCTGCAACAAAACAACCATCTGTCCAATTTGAAGAACGTCGGCAAAAGGCAACGGCACGCGGTGTTCCCAAGCGGTCACCCATCCAAGTACTAACCGCGCCCGACTTTGCTTAAATTCAGTGATCGGACGAGAACTTCTTCTTCTTCTTCAATAAGTTTTTATTTATAATTCAATAGTAAACAAAATCAACAAAAAGTGTATAAACAAATAACAGAAAAGGAGTACCTACCCGAAAGTAATTACCTCCACAGTTGAATTTTGATGGACACTGTGTTAATAAGTGTATGCGTGAACATACACTTATTAACTGCGTGTCATTAGCAACTTTGGTATAAATATACAATTTTGATAAATTTGGAAAAGTTAAATTTTAAAGGTTGTACCAAAAAAAATAAAAGGTAACAAGCAGTATACAAAAACTTGTGGTAAAATATATAAAATTATACAGAATTTGGTAAAATTAGATCGAAAATAGAAATTTTGAAATTAAAAATTTGAAATTCACATTCACACACTTATGCATCCAAGTTTTCAAAAAAAATGGGTAAGTTTTGATAAGGGAAGCATATGTTTCAGTGTAATGTTGGTGTTGTGTAGTCTTATGTTTGTTACGTCTCGTATCAGTCTGTTGTAATGTCTTGTGTTTGACTGTGTTGTGTAAAATTTTTCTGAATGTTCTCGTATGTAGTCCGAAAGTAGTTGTATTTGTCCTTGTTCATGTAATGTGTCTATTTTTGTGTATCTGTCCATGTTTAATGCCAGTCTCAGGCATTTATTCTGGAACCTCTGTAGAAGCAATAAATTTGTTGGGGCAACATTACACCACGTTGGTGCGCCATAAACTAAAATTGGTCTGATTAAAACTTTGTACAACAATAATTTATTTTCTTTTGACAAATTACTCCTTTTACTCATTAAGGAGTAGATGCTTTTGATGACTGCGAATCCTCGTGTGATTGTGTTTTTTATGTGTGATTTAAATGTAAGTTTACTGTCCAAATAAATTCCTAAATACTTAACTGTCTTTTTAGGTGTGATTGGGTGTTGATCAATTTTGGGTGGGATAAATAATTTTGTGTTTGTGTATTTGCGTGTAAATGTGATTGTTTCTGTCTTTTGTCCGTTTAGTTTTATTTTCCAAAGATTAAAAATTTTTAAAATCTGTCCAATGTGTATTTCCACCTTTTTGTGTGCAGCTATCGCACTGAACGAATGGCTGTACACGGCGGTGTCGTCTGCGTAAAGAGCTAATTTTGTTTGAGGCATTGTCGGTATGTCGTTAATGTATATTATGAATAGTAGTGGTGCCAGAATCTAGCCCTGTGGAACCACTGCTGTTATAGGTCTCGCTGTTGAGTATTTTTCGTTTATGGTCACAGTAAATGTCCTGTTCCGTAAGTAGTTGTCGAGTAATTTTATTATGGTCGGTGAAAATTTCAGTTTTATTAATTTTAGAATTAGTCCATCCGTCCAAACTCTGTCAAAAGCTTTTTGAATGTCCAGTAACGCAAGAGCTGTTACGTTGTTAGTATTAAAATTGTATGTTATGTCTTTTACTATCCGTGAAGTCTGTTGTATTGTATTATGTTTTTGTCTAAATCCAAATTGGTAGTCTTTGAGAATTTTGTGTCGTCGTAAATGTTGGTTCAGTCTTTTAAAAATTACTTTTTCCGTCACTTTGCTCAGTGTACTCAGAAGGCTAATTATCCGGTAATTGCTCGGATCCGAGTCTTTCTTACCTGGTTTCAAAATTGGTATAATATTAGCCTTTTTCCAAGACACTGGAAAGTGGCGGAGTTTAAGTATGCCATTTATAATGTGCATCAATTGCACGATGGCTTTTCTAGATAGATTTTTCAAAATTTTATTCTGTATTCCGTCCGGACCTGGAGCCTTTAGGGGCTTCAGGTACTTCAAGGTACAAAATTTCAAAAATTTCCGTCGGGCTAGTCATTAATTCATTGTTAGTCTCAATTTCGACGTCCTCATTACGGTCCAAGTATAATTTTACGGTCTCTGTGATCAGTCTATGTGATTCTGTACTGTCCTCTTCAATTTCATGTACTTTTTGTAAAACGTCCGCAATTAATTCAACTTTGTCCTCGTCAGACATGGCAGTTTGTAATCCGTCAGTCAACGTCGGTATCGGTTTATATGTGTTTTTCAATCTTTTCGTCATTCTCCAAAGTGAGTTGTCGCTAGTTTTTAATGAGTTTAATTTATTTGTCCATCGGTTATTTCTAAATTTATTAATTTCTGTTCTGATCTGTCTCGTCAGTTGGTTCATAATTTGTGGATGGCAAATTTGCAGATTGGATTGTTAATGGCAAAAACGCAGAAATTTGACGGACAAACGTCAAATTTCTGCGTTTTTGCCATTCGTGTCTATGTCTGTTCCTCGTTTGAATTAATTGTTTAATATTAAATGGCAGTCTTTCGTTCGTTTCGTCTACTCTCTTTGTCTTAATTAATTTTCGTTTCAGTGCAGTCAGAGTTTTTGTTAGTCTGTCTGTCTCTGTTTCCAGGTCTTCGATACTGTCAATACGTTTAATGGTGATTCGTCTGTCCAGTTGCCGTCTAAATTCGGTCCAGTCAACGTCCTTGTAGTCAGGAACTTTTCGTCGTTGTCTTCTGTCCAAGGGATTCCCAAAAGTGATCCTGACGGGGTTGTGGTCGGAATTTAGTGAATTTAGTGTGGTGATGTCTGTTATGTTCGAAATGTTTTTAGCCAAAGCAATGTCAATTGTTGTGGGTGTTGTGTTATTTGAAGGAAAGTGTGTGTGTTCGTCTGTGAAAATAATGGCGCATCCACTCCCCAATGAGTAATTATAAAGGGTGGTACCGTTTTTATTGCATCTATGGCAGTTCCATGCCGTGTGTGTCGCGTTAAAGTCT
Organism: Phosphuga atrata; assembly: GCA_944588485.1. Taxonomy (NCBI): domain Eukaryota; kingdom Metazoa; phylum Arthropoda; class Insecta; order Coleoptera; family Silphidae; genus Phosphuga; species Phosphuga atrata. The sequence goes on from OX155901.1 coordinate 16,848,244, forward strand.
CCGAAAATAATCGTCTTGTCTCCAATTTCTGTCAGTAAGTCCAAGTCTTTGGTCGTGATTTTATTGGTCGGTGAATTGTATATCGAAATTATGTGTACGTTATTTGTGAGTCGAAAGGCGATGTTTTGAATTTTGATGTTTTTGTTTGTTTTAATTTGGTGAAATGGTATGTCGTTTCTAATAAGGGCAGCCACACCCCCTACTCCTGTCTTACAATCTTCTCGCAAAACGGTGTAACCCTTTACGCGAAGATTGAATATTCTATCGATTTTGGTTTCATTTATGAGTAGGATGGGTGTGTCTGTGTCGCCTAGAAACGACACGATCTCCCCTATCTTATTTCTTATCCCATTAGTTGGAATACCAACTTACCACATTTGTACCATTCATGCTAGGGTCAGACAATAAATCATAACTGTTTGCACTTGTTCGCCTAAAGTCTTGCATACTGCAAGTCTTTTATTCAATTCACTGACTGCTTGTAAAAATCGTGGAATATCAAAAATTAATTCCCTTGTACGGGTCATTTCAGAAAAAATGTCCTGTGGAGGAAATTGTTTCTCTGAAGGGTCCCTTCGGGTACTCTGCGTTGCACGACCTACCATTGGCTGAATGCTAATGGGCGCCACTGATTTTAAATTTCTATTTATTTCTGGCCATTCTTCCCTTTCAGTGTGCTGTGCTTCACTTTTCTTCTGCTTCTGCCAAACATTTACCTTTGGCACCGGAGCGTTCACGTATTCCACAGTTTGCGATTCTTGTGAGTTTCTTTTTGAATTAATCCACTCTAATCTTTTTACGTAAACTGGGCAAACTGTGGAATTTGCCGTGTGCGCTCCCTTGCAATTGGCGCATTTTGCTGGCTCTTCTCGGGTTTTTAAGCAGTTGTGCGAAAAGTGCCCCTCAGCACACTTCATGCACACTGGCTCGTCGAAGCAATTGGCAGTCGCATGACCCCCATTGTTGACCTTGTGTTTTGTAATTATTTAACTAAACTTTCTAAAATTTTTATCGAAATATTTTTTGGAACAATCAATAAAAATAAAGGATATCTTGTATTTCTCAATTTTGTGCACTTTAAAATTTTGATTTGAAATTTTTCATTAAACTCTTCAACTATCTCCGGAATTTCGACATCCTCCGGTAGGCCGTGCATTACAAATGCATTGTTTTTTTTCAGATTTTATCGTGTAAGTGTGAAAATCTTCTTGTAACGATTTTTTTACTTTATCAAAATTTACCATATTATTTAAATATATATTTGTCGTCTCACTTCCAAATTTTATTGTAAAGTTTTCGTCCCCCGTCATGTCCTTTATCCTCTGTCTCAGCGCTCTGCCCTCAGTAACTCTCTTGTGCATAACAATAGGTGGCGGTCTAATTTGTTTAGGATTCCTCTTCGTTTTTCCGGCTGTTCCTTGTCTTGTCCGTCTCTGATCTTCATCTGTCTCTACATCTGTTCCAATATCGCTGTCCTCCAGGTCTGATAGGACTTGATACCTATTCTCTCCTATGATTTTCGACGGTCCTGGTACATCCGTATCCATTCTTGATTTCTTCTTTTTATTCATTTTGATCACAAAACTTGCAAAATTTATATCCCCTTTCTGACAGAAAATATGTCAAATAAATTAATTAACCGTCAAACAGAATTTCAATAAATATTCTCTTTTTTAAACAATTTTATACACCCCAACGCTAAACCAAACCTAAATTTTATGTTTACCACTGTTTTTATCACTTTTTGTCCTTTCTGCAACACTCAACAAACACAATTTTCACTAGCAAAATATTTCACGTCTAGCTTGACTTGTTTGGCCGTTGCCATGGTGGACGAGAACTGGTGTGTTCAAAGTGGTATGGCCGTTGCCTGACATTTAAGTCGCGTTCAATGCCGACGTCCGTCGAAGCTTGTGAAATGCTCACTCAACTAACAGTTGACACCTGTCAAATGTCAAAAGTGACCTATGTCTGCAGAGAACACGACACACGGTGATCACGAGCGGTCACCCATTCGAGCGCTGTCCTCGCACAAGCATGCTTAACTTTTGTTAAGCATGTCTCTACATCTTCATCTTCATCTGTCTCTACATCTGTTCCAATATCGCTGTCCTCCAGGTCTGATAGGACTTGATACCTATTCTCCCCTATGATTTTCGACGGTCCTGGTACATCCGTATCCATTCTTGATTTCTTCTTTTTATTCATTTTGATCACAAAACTTGCAAAATTTATATCCCCTTTCTGACAGAAAATATGTCAAATAAATTAATTAACCGTCAAACAAAATTTCAATAAATATTCTCTTTTTTAAACAATTTTATACACCCCAACGCTAAACCAAACCTAAATTTTATGTTTACCACTGTTTTTATCACTTTTTGTCCTTTCTGCAACACTCAACAAACACAATTTTCACTAGCAAAATATTTCACGTCTAGCTTGACTTGTTTGGCCGTTGCCATGGGGGACGAGAACTGGTGTGTTCAAAGAGGTATGGCCTGACATTTAAGTCGCGTTCAATGCCGACGTCCGTCGAAGCTTGTGAAATGCTCACTCAACTAACAGTTGACACCTGTCAAATGTCAAAAGTGACGTATGTCTGCAGAGAACACGACACGCGGTGATCACGAGCGGTCACCCATTCGAGCGCTGTCCTCGCACAAGCATGCTTAACTTTTGTAAGTTTTTCTCGGATGATTGACAGTCGGCAAAAAAAAGCATTTCGGTATTTCATAAGTGAGGTGGCAGTTACCTGACTACTGTCAAAACCGTCCGAACTGACAGTTGGCATCTGTCAAATGTAAAATTTGACGTACATCTACTTAGAGAACGTTACGCCGCGATCCCGAGCAGTAAAACATTGCACGAACTGTATTTCATTTCACTTGCTCCCAAAACTGACAGTCGACACCTGTCAAATGTCAAATAACACTAAAACATTGCAGGAAGGGCATTTCAATTCACTTGCTCCCAGATCTGACAGTTGAACCCTGTCAAATGTCAAATTTGACGTATGTTTGCTTATATAGCGTCACACCGCGAGGCCGAACACTAAAACGTTGCAGGAACGGCATTTCATTTCACTTGCTCGCTGAACTGTCAAATTTGACGTATGTCTGCTTAGAAAACGTCCCGCCGCGAGCCCGAACACTAAAACATTGCAGGAAGGGCATTTCATTTCACTTGCTCCCAGAACTCACAGTTGACACCTGTCAAATATCAAATTTGACGTATGTCAGCGTAGAGAACGCCAAACCGCGAGCCCGATCGGTAAAACATTGCACAAACGGAATTTCATCCCGACTGGGCAGTTTCCTGACTGCTGACACATCTGCCTGCAACAAAACAACCATCTGTCCAATTTGACGGACGTCGGCAAAAAGTAACGGCACGCGGTGTTCCCAAGCGGTCACCCATCCAAGTACTAACCGCGCCCGACTTTGCTTAACTTCAGTGATCGGACGAGAACTTCTTCTTTCTTCAATAAGTTTTATTTTGCAGTCAACAAAATTAACAAACATTAAAATTTGTAACAATAACAATAACAAATTGGAGTACCTACCCTAAGGTACTTACCTCCACAGATTAATTTTGATGAACACTATGTTAATAAGTGTATGCGCGAACAAACACTTATTAACTGCGTGTCATGAGCAACTTTGGTACGGAAAATTTTGTACAAGTTCGATAAATTTGTATGTTAAATTTCAAAGGGTTGTACCAAAAAAAATAAAAGGCAACAAGCAATTTGCAATAATTTGTGTTAAAATACATAAAATACTGAACAGAATTTGCTAAAACTAGATTTTAAAATTGAAATTTAGATTTTAAATTTTGAATAAACTTATTTGCATTCACACACTCATTCATCCAAGTTTTCTGTAAAAATGGATAAATTTTGATAGGGGAGCCTGTGTTTTAGAGTAATTGTGGTGTTGTGTAGTCTTGTGTCCGTTATGTCTCGTACTAATTTATTGGGATGTCTTGTGTTTGTCTGTATTGTGTAAAATTTTTCAGAGTGTTCTCGTATGTAGTCTGCCAGTAACTGTATCTGTCCTTGTTCGTGTAATGTGTCTATTTTTGTGTATCTGTCCATGTATAATGCCAGTCTCAGGCATTTATTTTGGAAGCGCTTTAGTAACAATAAATATGTGGGGGCGACATTACACCAGGTAGGTGCGCCATATATTAAAACTGGTCTTATTAAAACTTTGTACAATAACAATTTATTTGATTTGGACAAATTACTCCTTTTACTCATTAAGGAGTAGATGCTTTTGAGGACTGCGAATCCTCGTGCAATTGTGTTTTTAATGTGTGATTTGAATGTAAGTTTACTGTCCATGTGAATTCCAAGATATTTAACCGTCTTTGTAGGTGTGATTGTGTGTTGATCAATTTTGGAAGGGAAGAATAGTTTCGTGTTTGTGTATTTGCGTGTGAATGTAATTGTCTCTGTCTTTTGCCCATTTAGTATTATTTTCCAAAGGTTAAAAAATTTAATAATCAGTCCTATGTGTATTTCCACCTTTTTGTATGCAGCTATCGCACTGAAGGAATGGCTGTACACGGCGGTGTCGTCTGCGTAAAGTGCTAATTTTGTTTGATTCATTGTCGGTATGTCGTTTATGTAAATGATGAAAAGGATGGGTGCCAGGATCGACCCCTGTGGAACCCCTGCTTTTATTGGTCTTAGCGTCGAATGTTTGTCATTAATTGTCACAGTAAATGTCCTGTTCCGTAAGTAGTTGTCTATTAATTTGATTATAGTCGGTGAAAATTTTAGTTTTATTAATTTAAGAAATATTCCGTCCATCCAAACTCTGTCAAATGCTTTTTCTATGTCTAGTAACGCAAGAGCTGTTACGTTGTTGTTGTTAAAATTTAAGGATATGTCTTTTACTATTCTCGAAGTCTGTTGTACTGTATTATGTTTTGGTCTAAATCCAAATTGGTAGTCTTTAAGAATTTTGTGTCGTCGTAAATGTTTATTCAGTCTTTTAAAAATCACTTTCTCCGTCACTTTGCTCAGTGTACTCAATAGGCTGATTGGCCGGTAACTGCTCGGATCTGTCTTTCTTGCCAGGTTTTAAAATTGGCAAAGACTCTGGAAAGTGACGGAGTTTAAGTATGCCATTTATGATGTGCATCAATTGCACAATGGCTTTTCTAGATAATTTTTTTAAAATTTTGTTCTGTATTCCGTCCGGACCTGGGGCTTTAGGTATTTTAAAATTTAAGTTATTTCTTTCGGGCTAGTCATTAGTTCGTGAGTCTCTATTTCGATGTCCTCGTTACGGTCCAGGTATAATTTTACTATCTCTGTGATAAGTCTATGTGATTCGGTAGTGTCCTCGTCAATTTCGTGTACTTTTTCTAAAACGTCTGCAATTAATTCAACTTTGCCCTCGTCTGTCATGGCAGTTTGTGAGTCGTGTGTCAGCGTCGTTATCGGTTTATGTGGATTTTTCAGTCTCTTTGTCATTCTCCAAAGTGAGTTGTCGCAAGTGTTTAATGAGTTTAATTTATTTGTCCATCTGTCATTTCGAAATTTATTAATTTCTGTTTTGATCTGTCTCGTTAATTGATTCATAGATTGTTTGTCTGTCAAGTTTCTGCGTTTTTGCCAATCATGTCTGTATCTGTTCCTTGTTTGAATTAATTGCTTTATATAAAATGGCAGTCGTTCGTTTGTCTCGTTTACTGTCTTTGTCTTGATCAACTTTCGTTTCAGTGTCGTCAGAGTTTTTGTAAGTGCGTTTGTCTCTGTTTCCAGGTCTTCGATATTGTCTATGCGTTTTATTGTAATTCGTCTGTCCATTTGTCGTCTAAATACGGTCCAGTCAACGTCTTTATAGTCGGGTACTGTTCGTCTATGTCTTCTGTTCAAGGGATTCCCAAAAGTGATCCTGACGGGGTTGTGATCTGAATTTAGTGAACTTAGGTGGTGATATCTGTGATGTTCGAAATGTTTTTGGCCAAAGCAATGTCAATTGTTGTCGGTGTTGTGTTGTTGGAGGGAAAGTGCGTGTGTTCATCTGTGAAAAGGATGGCGCATCCGCTCCCCAATGAGTAATTATAAAGGGTTGTACCGTTTTGATTGTTTCTATGGCAGTTCCATGCCGTGTGCGTCGCGTTGAAATCTCCGAAAATAAGCGTCTTGTCTCCGATGTTTGTCAGTAAGTCCAAGTCTTTGTTCGTGATTTCATTTGTCGGTGAATTGTAGATAGAAATTATGTGTACGTTGTCCGTCAATCGAAAAGCGATGTTTTGAATTTTGATTTTCTTGTCCGTTTTAATTTTGTGAAATGGTATGTCGTTTCGTATGAGAGCCGCCACACCCCCTACTCCACTCTTACAATCCTCTCGTAAGACGGTGTAACCCCTTACTCGAAGATTAAAGGAACTGTATAATTTTGTTGCGTTTATAAGTAATATGTGTGTTTTTGTGTCATCTAAAAACGTCACAATCTCCCCCATCTTATTCCTCACACCATTAGAATTCCAACTCACCATTCTTTGTCCGTTCATACAAGATTCATACATGAAAACATAATTACTTGGAGCTGTTCTCCCAAGTTATTGCATTCTGCAAGTCTTAAATTTATATCCCGCCAGGCTTGTATTAATCTCGGCATGTCAAAAATGAGTTCCCTAGTACGGGACATTTCATAAAATAATTCACTCTGTGGAGGTAAATGCTGGGTTGGGTTGCTTTCTTTTTGAGGTACACGGTCTACCATCGGTTGAGATCTAGATTTTTCTTTTAATTTTGAATGAATGGCTGGCCATTCTTCCGATCCAGTTTGCGTTTCATTTCTGTTTTGCTGTTGCCAAATATTAATTTTCGGTGCCGGAGCGTCCACATATTTCACAGTTGTCTCTCTGTTGAAGTAGAATTTTTTTTCTTATTTATCCATTCCAATCTTTTCCCATATACATGGCATACTGTGGAATTGGATGTGTGCGCTCCTTTACAGTTGGCACATTTTGCAGGTTCATCGCGGGGTTTTTGGCAAGCATGTGAGAAATGCCACTCAGCGCATTTCATGCAAACTGGATCGGAAAAACAATTAGCTGTCGCATGACCCCATTGCTGTCAGCGATGGCACTGTGTCATTAATTTCTTGTTTACGTATTGTCTAAAAGTTATTTGTGTATTTTGCACATATTGAACAAAATTTTCTAAAATTTTGATTGTAATATTTTTTGGAACAATTATTAAAAATAGCGGATATCTAGTATTTCTCAATTTAGAACATTTTACAATTTTGATTTGGAATTTAGTATTAAATTCCTCTACAATTTCTTCAATTTCGGCATCCTCTGGTAGACCGTGTAAAACAAAGGCGTTCGTTTTTTCTGATTTTAAGGTAAGGTATGTGTGGAAATCCTCCACAATACCTGTCTTCACCTTGTTAAAACTGTCCATGTTATTGAGATAAATGTTCGTTGTTTCAGTTCCAAATTTAATATTAAAATTTTCATCACCCGTTAATGTAGAAATTCTTTTCCTCAGCGCTCGCCCCTCAGTAATCCTCTTGTGGATGACGATTGGCGGTGGTCTTATTGGTTTTGGGTTTATTTTCGCCTTCCCCGCTGTTCTCTGCTTTTGTCCGTCGTCAGATTCGCCATCTGTCCCAACATCGTCGTCATCTAAGTCCGAGAGAACTTGGTAAGAGTTCCCTACCGTTCTTTTTGATGCACCTGGAAGATCAATGTCTATCCTCGATTTCTTCTTTTTGTTCATTTTACTTTTACTAACAACTTATAAATTTATTTCCAACTTATCACTTATAAATTTATTCCTTTTTTGACAATCAAATTAATCAAACGTCAATCAAACGTCAAATTAATTATTAATTTCAAAAACTCAATTTTATAATCTTCTCTTCGTTTTACACAATTTTTTTTTGCTACAACACTTAACCAGAGTTAAATTTTATGTTTACCACTATTTTCTTTAATATTTATTGACTTTGCACTACTAGAATGAACACAATTTGTACGAGCGAAATTCAGCACTTCTACTTCGATTTGTTTGGCCGTTGCCATGGACGAGAACTGGTGTGTTCAAAGTGGTATGGCCGTTGCCTGACATTTAAGTCGCGTTCAATGCCGACGTCCGTCGAAGCCTGTGAAATGCTTACTCAACTAACAGTTGACACCTGTCAAATGTCAAAAGTGACGTATGTCTGCAGAGAAAACGACACGCGGTGATCACGAGCGGTCACCCATTCGAGCGCTGTCCTCGAACAAGCATGCCTAACTTTTGCAAGTTTTTCTCGGATGATTGACAGTCGGCACTTAAAAAAAAGAAGCATTTGCACAACCGGTATTTCATCAGTGAGGTGGCAGTTACCTAAATACTGTCAAAACCGTCCGAACTGACATTTGGCATATGTCAAATGTCAAATTTGACGTACGTCTAATTTGACGTACTTAGAGAACGTCACGCCGCGATCCCGAGCAGTAAAACATTGCACGAACTGTATTTCATTTCACTTGCTCCCAGAACTGTCAGTTGACACCTGTCAAATATCAAATTTGAGGTATGTCTGCTTAGAAAACGTAACACCGCGAGCCCGAACACTAAAACATTGCAGGAAGGGCATTTCAATTGACTTGCTCCCAGAACTGACAGTTGACATCTGTCAAAAGTCAAATTTGACGTATATCTGCTTAGATAGCGTCACACCGCGAGCCCGAACACTAAAACGTTGCAGGAACGGCATTTCATTTCACTTGCTCGCTGAACTGTCAAATTTGACTTACGTCTGCTTAGAAAACGTCCCGCCGCGAGCCCGAACACTAATACATTGCAGGAAGGGCATTTCATTTCACTTGCTCCCAGAACTCACAGTTGACACCTGTCAAATGTCAAATTTGACGTATGTCTGCGTAGAGAACGCCAAACCGCGAGCCCGATCGGTAAAACATTGCACAAACGGAATTTCATCCCGACTGGGCAGTTTCCTGACTGCTGACACATCTGTCTGCAACAAAACAACCATCTGTCCAATTTGACGGACGTCGGCAAATGGCAACGGCACGCGGTGTTCCCAAGCGGTCACCCATCCAAATACTAACCGCGCCCGACTCTGCTTATTTTCAGTGATCGGACGAGAACTATTCTATTTCTATTTAAAGGTTTTTATTTATAACATACAAAATACAACAACAAAAGTTATATATATATATATACAAATTTGGTAGGTTTAGAGTACCTACTTAACAAAGTAATAACCTCTAGTTTGGACATTTATGGGCCTATATTTAGTCTCTTTGTGCGGATGCGCAGGGACATATAGGGAGGCCTTAGCAGATTTGGTGGGGATATGTTACATATGTGGTATTTAAAACGCATGCATACGATGTCAATCTGCATATAATTGATTGATTATGGAGTTAGGTATTTGCTGAAACTTCATTTCAATAGCAGAGATAAAAAAAAGCTAAATTATTTGTAAGCTTCAAATTTATTGTATAAATACAACATATGTTTTACACGACATTGTTGGCGCAACATATGTTGTATTTATACAATAATTTAGAAATTTTAAAAACAATGTTCAAATTGACAAACGACTTATACAGTTACATAGATACACTTAAAAATGAAAAATAATAACATCCACCTTGGGACAGCTTAATTAATTAAATCAAGGGAGGAACACGGTTATCTTCTGTTACTCTTTAGCACACGGCGCTCGAGATGCACTGTGTGAGCCTTTCGCTACGTCAAAGCAAGTAACGAGAAAGCTCAAGACCTAATATGTCAGGGGCTGAAGGCCAAAGGTTTATGTACTAGTAAAGTAAAATAAGATAGATATAGTTTGTATATAGATATAGACATTTGTTCGTGAGTTCTTCTTCAAATTCCTCGTCACCGGACTATGTGTAGTATTGTGTAGAAAAAAATATTAAAAACAAAGAAAATATTAAAAACAAAATTGGAATTTTTCAATTCAGTGTGGTAATTATTGGTTTATGATATCTATAGTAAGATACATATGTTTGAGATTTTATGTTATCCAAGTATCTCGAAAAAACAGCATCAATTGTTGTACAGTTTCTTGTTGTGTACTCCGCTGGATGATTATTTATACTCAAATCAAATCTTTCTGATAAAAAGGTTGCGAGTTTTTCAGATTTTTCAAAATCATTGAAGTTAACGTTGAAGTCTCCAGCCAATATGAGTGGAAGTTTATAATAATTTAGATTAAGTAAATTAGAACCTTCAATACTATATTCGAATAGCGATTGATGAATAAAAAATTCAACAAGCGAGTAGCGCAACGGCAACGGCTTCGAAAGCGCGAAGTCGACGGTTCGAACACGCCAGCAGGCTTGCGTTTTTTCTTCAAATATTTCACATTTTTTACAAATTCATGTCTTGAATAATGTTTATTTTGGAATCAATTGTAAATATTTTTTTAACGGGACGTAGCAAGCACCATTAAGTTAACTTGTCAAGTGACCCCTGAAAGCTTCCCGAGCATCTTGGAATCGCTCCACGTATTACCTAATGATGTCGAATTTGTTACAATTTATATTCCCTTCCTAGGTACGATCTACGAATTCATTTTTAATACTAATTGTAAGGGATTAGGATTGTAAAATATCCATTACGTTATGTTGATATCAATGCAGATAACGTAGAAATTAAGAGATTAAAAAAAAGAAATTGAAAATTTCCTGCATGATTTTTTAAAATTCCTTTTCCCGCTAATAAAAACAGTTATTACAATTAATTCCAAAATAAACAATATTCAAGACACATTTTTGACACAGAATTTGTAAAAAATGTGAAATATTTGAAGAAAAAGCGCAAGCCCGCTGGCGGGTTCGAACCGGCGACTTCGCGCTCTCGAAGCGCGACTGTTACCGTTGCGCCACTCGTTTGTTGAATTTATGTAAACGTATAACTGAGAGAAAGAGAAAAAAACATCGCGCCGTATGACGAAAGAAAGTGTGACGCGGCGTATAACGAAAGAAAGAGGGCGCGGTATAGAGAATATAAACTGAGAGAAAGAGAAAGAAACTTACGCGGCCGTTACGTTTTCTGCCGAATCACTCATACCGAGACCTTCCCAAAGGAACTTCGTTCCAATAATTACAATTTGATAATGGTGTACCAAAAAAAAAGTAAAAGGTAACAAGCTAATGTAAGGAATACAATGCGACATCTATTATAACATAAATGAAATAAACTAAAATGAACAGAACTAACATAAAGGAAACTATTTACATATTTACACAGATACGTGTACACACGCGTTTAGTATCATTAAGTGTATTTCGACTTTTTTGTGTGCCGTAATCGCGGTGCACGAGTGGCTGTAAACTGCCGTGTCGTCCGCGTAGAGGGCCAGGTTTGTTTGGGGCATGGTTGGGATGTCATTTATGAAGAGGCTGAAAAGGACTGGGCCTAGGATTGACCCTTGGGGAACTCTGCTGTCACTGGGCGGTGCGTCGAGTAACTGTCGTTGATTTTAAATGTGAATGTTTGGTCACGTAGGTAGTTGTCGATAAGTTTGATTAGCGCCGGTGGGAATTTTAATGTCATCAGTTTATAGATCAGTCCGTCTGTCCAAACTCTGTCGAACTCTCTGCTTTTTCAATGTCAAGTAGTGTCAGAGCAGTCACGTTTCCCTTGTTAAAATTGTATGTGATGTCTTTGATTATTCTGGTCGTCTGCTGTACTGTATTATGTCTTTGTCGGAACCCAAATTGGCAGTCCGTCAGTATGTTGTGTCTGTATATGTGTTTGTTTACTCGTTTTAGGATAATCTTCTCCGCCACCTTGCTCAGCGTATTTAGCAGGCTAATGGGCCGATAGCTATTCGGATCGCTGTCCTTTTTGCCAGGTTTTATTACAGGGATAATGTTCGCACATTTCCAGGAGGCTGGAAAGTGACGGAGTTGGAAAATCCCGTTAATTATATGAGTAAACTGTAGTAAGGTCTTCCGAGATAAGTTATGTAGAATTTTGTTTTGTATGTCGTCAGGTCCGGGTGCCTTTAACGGTTTCATGTATTTTAAGATTGTGAAGATTTCTGTCGGTGTCGTTCTGTAGTCCGTCTCGTCGTTACCGTTCAGAAAGTTTATAACTGTCTCTATAACTTTGGTCTGTCGTTCGTTGTTGTCTGGGTTGATTTCGTGCACTTTTTGTTGTACGTTAGCTATCATTTTAGTTTTGTCCTTGTCAGTCATTGCCATTTGGGTTCCTACTCTTAATGTCGGTATAGGTCTGTTCTTGTTTTTCAGTTTCTTAGTCAGTCGCCAAAGGGAGTTGTCGGTAGCGTTAAGTCGGTTCAGTTTGTTAGTCCATTTGACGTTTCTAAATTTACCTATTTCTGTTCTGATTTCTCTAGTCAGTCTGTTCATTTGTTGTTTGTCTGTAGCGTCACGGTTTCTTTGCCAGTTGTGTATGTATTTGTTTCTCGTACGTATCAGGTCTTTAATGAATGTCGGTATTTCAAAGTTATGTGTATCGTCAAGTCTCTTGTATCTGATAAGTTTCCGTTTCGTCGCCGTTATGTTGTGGGTCAGTTTTACTGTTTCGGTCTCCAGTTCCTCTATACAGTCTATTCGTTTGATTGTGATACGTCTGTCGAGTTCACGTCGGAATGCTGGACGTCGGACTATAAAAAAAATGCACGTCGGACTATAAAAACGTCTGTCCAGTCCACGTTTTTATAGTCCGGTAATGTCCGTCGCTGTACTTTTTCAGGGAGTTTCCCAAGGGTGAGGCGAATGGGATTATGGTCGAAGTTCAGGGAATTAAGGGATCTTATGTCTGTCACGTCTTTGATATTTTTAGCTAGTGCTAAGTCATTGCGGGAAAATGAGTATGGGTGTTGGGAAAAAGAATCGTGGATCCGCTCGCCAAAGAGTAGTTGAACATTGTGACGCCGTTTTTGTTGCTCCTGCCGCAATTCCAAGCGCTGTGGGTGGCGTTAAAGTCCCCTATCACTAGTACTTTGTCTCCGATGCTGGTCAGTAAGTCCAAGTCCTTGCAAGTAATTTTGTTCGTCGGTGAATTGTAAATTGCAATGATATGTGTTTTGTCTGTCAGTCGGATAGCTATGTGTTCGATTTTGATTTGTCTGTCTGCTTTCAGTCTGTAGTACGGTATGTCGTTCCTGACCAGCACCGCCACACCTCCGACACCGCTCTTACAATCCTGCCGGTCCACGGAGTAACCTCTGACACGGAGACTATAAGATAGATCGATTTTTGTTTCGTTGATCAACATAAGGTGCGTGTCGGTGCTGCTCAGGAAAGACAGAAGCTCCCCTATCTTGTTCCTTACCCCGTTTGCGTTCCAACTCACAATATTCATTCTGTTCATTTTAAGGACATACAGAAAAAGATTATGGTTTGGAGCTGCTCTCCTACCGATTGGCAGTTGGCGAGTTTCTCGGTTAATTGCTCCCAGGCAGCTATCATTTTAGGGATGTCAATCATGACAGCTCGGGTGCGCTCCATCAGGCTAAACATTCTGGTGATGTCGCAGCTTGGGTCAGTTGCCGTTGGGGAGGGTGTCGTCGGTCCGGCGACTTGGGATACCGGGAAACTCCTGGGTTGAGGTGGGGCTGCGGCTGCAGCTTCCGTTACGGTTCTGGTTTGAGGCGGAGCTGGGGCTGCGATAGCTGGAGGACAGGTTACCTGCGCTAGGGTTGTGGCACTTACTAGGGCTGGGAATTCTTCTTGGGAGCGTCTCTGCCACGCATTTTCCATAGGGGCCGGCGTCTCCATCTTCTCCATCCACTCTAGCCTACCGATGTAGACCGGACAGGAGGTCGAATTGGCAGGGTGGTCACCCTTACAGTTGGTGCATTTTGCAGGTTCTTCCCGGGGTTTTGTGCAGTTATACGTAAAGTACACAATTGCTTGATGCATGCCCCCATTGTTGACAGCGGTGGCACTGGGTCATTTTCTTTTTATTAACATATGGTCGGAATGAAATTCTTGTTTGAAGAATGAATTTCTCCATGTCCTCGAGGATTCTGAGGGTTATTTTCTCCGGGACCGCTATTAAAAATAACGGGTGTTTCGTCCCCGTCATTCTAAAGCACTTTGTTAGCGGGATCTGGTATTTAGAGATGAAGTCCTCGCTGATTTCGGTTTCGATGACATCATCGAGGCCATGTATGACGAAAGCGTTTGTTTTCTCATCGCTCGTAGTGTATGTGTGTAAATCATCCTTGATTTTTACCTTTAGGGTATTGAAGTTGTCAATATTGTTCGCGTAGATTTGGGTGTAATTGGTACCGAATTTTATGTTAAAGTTTTCCGCTCCAATTAGCGTTGAGATTTGCTTTCTAATCTCTTTACCTTCCGCCACCCTGCGGTGAACAACAATCGGTGGCGGTTTAATGATTTTCTTTTTGTTTTTGTTTGTATCCAGGGTTTCGGTCCTTTCCTCAACAAATTCCACCTCGTTGTCGGAGATATCTGTGTCGTCGTGGTCAGTTAGTGGCTCGTACGAATTTCTTAGCGGCACTGTGCTGGATGTGTCTGCAATCGGGTTTTCCGGGCTCGCCCGGCGGTGGCTTTTTCTGGTAATCATCACTTTATTCCGATTCACAAATTCACAGATTTTACTTTGCATCAACGAGATCACCTTTCTTGTAGATTTTAGAATAGATTTAGCAACACACTTGTGAAAACACACTGCTAACACAACTAAACTTGTCCACACTATAACGGTTTAACTGCATTTACTATGCAGCTCACTGGTAAGCGGGGGTAGCTTAGCGCACTAAGAGAGGTCTGCTCGCTGCGACGGATCGAGCGAGACTGGTGAAATGCTCACTCAACTAACCGTTGACACCTGTCAAATGTCAAAAGTGACGTATGTCTGCATAGAAAACGACACGCGGTGATCACGAGCGGTCACCCATTCGAGCGCTGTCCTAGCACAAGCATGCTTAACTTTTGCAAGTTTTTCTCGGATGACTGACAGTCGGCACTTAAAAAAAAAAAGCATTTGCACAATAGGTATTTTATCAGTGAGGTGGCAATTACCTGACTACTGTCGAAACCGTTCGAACTGACAGTTGGCATCTGTCAAATATCAAATTTGACGTACGTCTACTTAGAGAACGTCACGCCGCGATCCCCAGCAGTAAAACATTGCACGAACTGTATTTCATTTCACTTGCTCCCAGAACTGACAGTTGACACCTGTCAAATGTCAAATTTGAGGTATGTCTGCTTAGAAAACGTAACACCGCGAGCCCGAACACTAAAACATTGCAGAAAGGGCATTTCAATTCACTTGCTCCCAGAACTGACAGTTGACACCTGTCAAATGTTAAATTTGACGTATGTCTGCTTAGATAGCGTCACACCGCGAGCCCGAACACTAAAACGTTGCAGGAACAGCATTTCATTTTACTTGCTCGCAGAACTGACAAATTTGACGTATGTCTGCTTAGAAAACGTCCCGCTGCGAGCCCAAACACTAAACCATTGCAGGAAGGGCATTTCAATTCACTTGCTCCCAGAGTTCACAGTTGACACCTGTCAAATGTCAAATTTGACGTATGTCTGCGTAGAGAACGCCAAACCGCGAGCCCGATCGGCAAAACATTGCACAAACGGAATTTTATCCCGACTGGGCAGTTTCCTGACTGCTGACACATCTGTCTGCAACAAAACAACAAACTGTCCAATTTGATGTCAAATTTGACATTTGACAGATGTTAACTGTCAGTTCTGCGAACAAGTGAAATGAAATGCAGTTCGTGCAATGTTTTACTGCTTGGGCTCGCGGCGTGACGTTCTCTAAGCACTCATACGTCAAATTTGACATCTGACAAGTGTCAACTGTCAGTTCTGGGAGCAAGTGAATTGAAATGCCATTCCTGCAACGTTTTAGTGTTCGGGCTCGCGGTGTGACGTTTTCTAAGCAGACATACGTCAAATTTGACATTTGACAGGTGTCAACTGTCAGTTCTGCGAAAATGTGAAATGAAATGCAGTGCGTCCAACATTTTACTGCCCGAGCTCGCGGCGTGGCGTTCTCTAAGCACTCATACGTTAAATTTGACATTTGACAGGTGTCAACTGTCAGTTCTGTTCCTGCTACGTTTTAGGGTCCAGGCTCACGATGTGACGTTTTCTAAGCAGACATACGTCAAATTTGACATTTGACAGATGTAAACTGTCAGTTCCGGGAGCAAGTGAAATGAAATGCAGTTCGTGCAATGTTTTACAGCTTGGGCTCGCGGCGTGACATTCTCTAAGCACTCATACGTCAAATTTGACATTTGACAGGTTTCAACTGTCAGTTCTGCGAGCAAGTGTAATGAAATGCACTTCGTGCAATGTTTTACTGCTTGGTCTCGCGGTGTGAGGTTTTCTAAGCCGACATACTTTAAATTTGACATTTGACAGATGTCAACTGTCAGTTCTGCGAGCAACTGAAATGGAATGCAGTTCGTGCAATGTTTTTCTGCTTGGGCTCGAGGCGTGACGTTCTCTAAGCACTCATACGTCAAATTTGACATTTGACAGGTGTCAACTGTCAGTTTTGTTCCTGCTACGTTTTAGGGTCCAGGCTCACGATGTGACGTTTTCTAAGCGTCATACGTCAAATTTGACATTTGACAGATGTCAACTGTCAGTTCCGGGAGCAAGTGAAATGAAATGCAGTTCGTGCAATGTTTTACTGCTTGAACTCGCGACGTGATATTTTCTAAGCACTCATACGTCAAATTAGACATTTGACAGGTATCAACTGTCAGTTCTGCGAGCATGTGAAATGGAACGCAGTGCGTGAAACGTTTTTGTGTTCGGGCTCATGGTGTTACGTTTCCTAAGCAGGCATGCGTCAAATTTGACATTTGACAGGTGTCAACTGTCAGTTCTGCGAGCAATAGAAATTAAATGCAGTTCGTGCAAAGTTTCACTGCCCGGGCTCGCGGCGTGACGTTCTCTAAGTGGACAAACGTCAAATTTGACAGATGCCAATTATCAGTTCAGACGGTTTCGACAGTAGTCAGGTAACTGCCACCGCATTGATGAAATACCGGTTGTGCAATTGCTTTTTTTTTGTGTCGACTGTTAATCAACCGAGAAAAACTTGGCAAGTTAAGCATGCATGTGCGCGGACAGCGCTCGAACGGGTGACCGCTCGGGATCACCGAGTGTCGTTTTCTATGCAGACTTACGTCACTTTCGACATTTGACAGGTGTTAACTGTCAGTTCTGGAAGCAAGTGAACTGAAATGCCGTTTCTGCAATGTTTTAGTGTTCGGGCTCGCGTTGTGACGTTTATTAAGCAGACATACCTCAAATTTGACCTTTCACAGATGTCAATTGTCAGTTCTGCGAGCAAGTGAAATGAAATGCAGTTCGTGCAATGTTTTACTGCTTGGGCTCGCGGCGTGACGTTCTCTAAGCATCCATACGTCAAATTCGACATTTAACAGGTGTCAACTGTCAGTTCTGAGAGCATGTGAATTGAAATGCAGTACGTGCAACGTTTTACTGCACGGGCTCGCGGCATGACGTTCTCTAAGTGGACATACGTCAAATTTGATATCTGACGGATGCCAACTGTCAGTTCAGACGGTTTCGACAGTAGTTCGGTAACTGCCACCGCATTGATGAAATACCGGAATTGCTTTTTTTTTGTGTCGACTGTCAATCAACCGAGAAAAACTTGGCAAGTTAAGCATGTATGTGCGCGGACAGCGCTCGAATGGGTGACCGCTCGGGATCACCGCATGTCCTTTTCTATGCAGACACACGTCTTTTTTGACATTTGACGGGTGTCAACTGTCAGTTCTAGAAGCAAGTGAAATGAAATGTCGTTCCTGCAACGTTTTAGTGTTCGGGCTGGCGGTGTGACCTTTTTGTAAGCAGACATACATACATACATTTTTGTAAGTAGACAAATTTAACCTTTGACAGATGTCAACTGTCAGTTCTGCGAGCAAGTGAAATGAAATGCAGTTCGTGCAATGTTTTACTGCTTGTGCTCGCGGCGTGACGTTCTCTAAGCACTCATACTTCAAGTTTGACATTTGACACTTGTCAACTGTCAGTTCTGGGAGCAAGAGAAATGAAATACCGTTCCTGCAACGTTTTAGTGTTCTGGCTCGCGGTGTAACGTTTTCTAAGCAGACATACGTCAAATTGGACATTTGACAGATGTCAACTGTCAGTTCTGCGAGCAAGTGAAATGAAATGCAGATCGTGCAATGTTTACTGCTTGGGCTCGCGGCGTGACGTTCTCAAAGCACTTATACGTCAAATTTGACATTTGACAGGTGTCAACTGTCTGTTCTACGAGCAGGTGAAATGAAATGCAGTTCGTGCAATGTTTTACTGCTTGTGCTCGCGGCGTGACGTTCTCTAAGCACTCATACGTCAAATTTGGTTTTTGACAGGTGTCAACTGTTAGTTCTGGGAGCAAGTGAAATGAAATGCCGTTCCTGCAACGTTTTAGTGTTCGTTCTCGCGGTGTGACGTTTTCTACGCAGACATACGTCAAATTTGACATTTGACAGATGTCAACTGTCAGTCCTGCGAGCAAGTGAAATGAAGTGCATTTCGTGCAATGTTTTACTGCTTGGGCTCGCGGCTTGACGTTCTCTTAGCACTCACACGTCAAATTTGATATTTGACAGGTGTCAACTGTCAGTTCTGGGAGCAAGTGAAATGAAATGCCGTTCCTGCAAGCGTTTGGTCTTCGGGCTCGCGGTGTGACGTTTTCTAAGCAGACATGCGTCAAGTTTGACATTTGAGAGATGTCAACTGTCAGTTCTGGGAGAAAGTGAAATGAAATGCAGTTCGTGCAATGTTTTACTGCTTGAGCTCGCGGCGTGACGTTCTCTAAGCACTCATACGTCAAATTTGACATTTAACAGGTGTCAACTGTCAGTTCTGGGAGCAAATGAAATGAAATGCCGTTCCTGCAACGTTTTTGTGTTCGGGCTTGCGGTGTGACGTTTTCTAAGCAGACATACGTCAAATTTGACATTTGACAGGTGTCAACTGTCAGTTCTTGGAGCAAGTGAAATGAAATTCCGTTCCTGCAACGGTTTAGTGTTCGGGCTCGCGATGTGACATTTTCTAAGCAGACATACGTCGAATTTGACATTTGGCAGATGTCAATTGTCAGTTCTGCAAGCAAGTAAAATGAAATGCAGTTCGTGCATTGTTTTACTGCTTGACCTCGCGGCGTGACGTTTTTTAAGCACTCACACTTCAAATTTGATATTTGAGAGGTGTCATCTGTCAGTTCTGGGAGCAAGTTAAATGAATGCAACGTTTTAGTGTTCGGTCTCGCAGTGTTATGTTTTCTAAGCAGACATACGTCAAATTTGACATTTGACAGATGTCAGCTGTCAGTTCTGCTAGCAAGTGAAACTAAATGCAGTTCGTGCAATGTTTTACTGCTTGAGCTCGCGGCGTGAGGTTTTCTAAGCACTCATACGTCAAATTTGACAAGTATAAACTATCAGTTCTGCGAGCATGTGAAATGAAATGCAGTACCTGCAACGTTTTACTGCCCGGGCTCGCGGCGTGACGTTCTCTAAGTGGACATACGTCAAATTTGACATTTGACAGATGCCAACTGTCAGTTCAGACGGTTTCGACTGTAGTCAGGTAACTGCCACCGCATTAATGAAATGCCGGTTGTGCAATAGCTTTTTTTTTTAAGTGTCGACTGTCAATCAACCGTGAAAAACTTTGCAAGTTAAGCATGCATGTGCGCGGACAGCACTCGAACGGGTGACCGCTCAGGATCACCGCGTTTCGTTTTCTATGCAGACAAACGTCACTTTTGACATTTGACAGGTGTCAACTGTCAGTTCTGCGAGCATGTGAAATGAAATGCAGTACGTGCAACGTTTTACTGCCCGGGCTCGCGACGTGACGTTCTCTAAGTGGACATACGTCAAATTTGATATCTGACGGATGCCAACTGTTAGTTCAGACGGTTTCGACAGTAGTCAGGAAACTGCCACCGCATTGATAAAATACCGGTTGTGCAATTGCTTTTTTTTGTGTGGACTGTCAATCAACCGAGAAAAACTTGGCAAGTTAAGCATGTATGTGCGCGGACAGCGCTCGAATGGGTGACCGCTCGGGATCACCGCATGTCCTTTTCTATGCAGACACACGTCACTTTGGCATTTGACAGGTGTCAACTGTCAGTTCTAGAAGCAAGTAAAAGGAAATGCAGTTCGTGCAATGTTTTACTTCTTGGGCTCGCGGCGTGACGTTCTCTAAGCACTCATACGTCAAATTTGGCTTTTGACAGGTGTCAACTGTTAGTTCTGGGAGCAAGTGAAATGAAATGCCGTTCCTGCAACGTTTTAGTGTTCGTTCTCGCGGTGTGATGTTTTCTAAGCATACATACGTCAAATTTGACATTTGAGAGATGTCAACTGTCAGTTCTGGGAGAAAGTGAAATGAAATGCCGTTCGTGCAATGTTTTACTGCTTGGGCTCGCAGCGTGACGTTCTCTAAGCACTCATACGTCAAATTTGACATTTAACCGGTGTCAACTGTCAGTTCTGGGAGCAAATGAAATGAAATGCCGTTCCTGCAACGTTTTAGTGTTCGGGCTTGCGGTGTGACGTTTTCTAAGCAGACATACGTCAAATTTGACATTTGACAGGTGTCAACTGTCAGTTCTTGGAGCAAGTGAAATGAAATTCCGTTCCTGCAACGGTTTAGTGTTCGGGCTCGCGATGTGACGTTTTCTAAGCAGACATACGTCGAATTTGACATTGGGCAGGTGTCAATTGTCAGTTCTGCAAGCAAGTAAAATGAAATGCAGTTCGTGCAATGTTTAACTGCTTGACCTCGCGGCGTGACGTTCTCTAAGCACTCATACGTAAAATTTGATATTTGACAGGTGTCAACTGTCAGTTCTGGGAGCAAGTTCAATGAATGCAACGTTTTAGTTTTCGGTCTGGCGGTGTGACGTTTTCTAAGCAGACATACGTCAAATTTGACATTTGACAGTTGTCAACTGTCAGTTCTGCGAGCAAGTGAAATGAAATGCAGTTCGTGCAATGTTTTACTGCTTGGGCTCGCGGCGTGACGTTTTCTAAGCACTCATACGTCAAATTTGAGAAGTATAAACTATCAGTTCTGCGAGCAGGTGAAATGAAACGCAGTGCCTGCAACGTTTTACTACCCGGGCTCGCGGCGTGACGTTCTCTACGTGGACATACGTCTAATTTGACATTTGACAGATGCCAACTGTCAGTTCAGACGGTTTCGACTGTAGTCAGGTAACTGCCACCGCATTAATGAATTACCGGTTGTGCAATAGCTTTTTTTTTTAAGTGTCGACTGTCAATCAACCGAGAAAAACTTGTCAAGTTAAGCATGTATGTGCGCGGACAGCGCTCGAATGGGTGACCACTCGTGATCACCGCATGTCCTTTTCTATGCAGACACACGTCACTTTTGACATTTGACAGGTGTCAACTGTCAGTTCTTGGAGCAAGTGAAATGAAATTCCGTTCCTGCAACGGTTTAGTGTTCGGGATCGCGATGTGACGTTTTCTAAGCAGACACGTCGAATTTGACATTTGGCAGATGTCAATTTTCAGTTCTGCAAGCAAGTAAAATGAAATGCAGTTCGTGCAATGTTTTACTGCTTGGCCTCGCATAGCACTCATACGTCAAATTTGATATTTGAGAGGTGTCAACTATCAGTTCTGGGAGAAAGTTCAATGAATGCAACGTTTTAGTGTTCGGTCTCGCGGTGTGACGTTTTCTAAGCAGACATACGTCAAAATTGACATTTGACAGATGTCAACTGTCAGTTCTGCGAGCAAGTGAAATGAAATGCAGTTCGTGCAATGTTTTACTGCTTGGGCTCGCGGCGTGACCTTTTCTAAGCACTCATACGTCAAATTTGACAAGTATAAACTATCAGTTCTGCGAGCATGTGAAATGAAATGCAGTGCCTGTAACGTTTTACTGCCCGGGCTCGCGGCGTGACGTTCTCTAAGTGGACATACGTCAAATTTGACATTTGACAGATGCCAACTGTCAGTTCAGACAGTTTCGACTGTAGTCAGGTAACTGCCACCGCATTGATGAAATACCGGTTGTGCAATAGCTTTTTTTTTTTAAGTGTCGACTGTCAATCAACCGAGATAAACTTGGCAAGTTAAGCATGCATGTGCGCGGACAGCACTCGAACGGGTGACCGCTTGGGATCACCGCGTGTCGTTTTCTATGCAGACACACGACACTTTTGACATTTGACAGGTGTCAACTGTCAGTTCTGGGAGCAAGTGAAATGAAATGCAGTTCGTGCAATGTTTTACTGCTTGAGCTCGCGGCGTGACGTTCTCTAAGCACTCATACGTCAAATTTGACATTTAACAGGTGTCAACTGTCAGTTCTGGGAGCAAATGAAATGAAATGCCGTTCCTGCAACGTTTTTGTGTTCGGGCTTGCGGTGTGACGTTTTCTAAGCAGACATACGTCAAATTTGACATTTGACAGGTGTCAACTGTCAGTTCTTGGAGCAAGTGAAATGAAATTCCGTTCCTGCAACGGTTTAGTGTTCGGGCTCGCGATATGACATTTTCTAAGCAGACATACGTCGAATTTGACATTTGGCAGATGTCAATTGTCAGTTCTGCAAGCAAGTAAAATGAAATGCAGTTCGTGCATTGTTTTACTGCTTGACCTCGCGGCGTGACGTTTTTTAAGCACTCATACTTCAAATTTGATATTTGAGAGGTGTCATCTGTCAGTTCTGGGAGCAAGTTAAATGAATGCAACGTTTTAGTGTTCGGTCTCGCAGTGTTATGTTTTCTAAGCAGACATACGTCAAATTTGACATTTGACAGATGTCAGCTGTCAGTTCTGCTAGCAAGTGAAACTAAATGCAGTTCGTGCAATGTTTTACTGCTTGAGCTCGCGGCGTGAGGTTTTCTAAGCACTCATACGTCAAATTTGACAAGTATAAACTATCAGTTCTGCGAGCATGTGAAATGAAATGCAGTACCTGCAACGTTTTACTGCCCGGGCTCGCGGCGTGACGTTCTCTAAGTGGACATACGTCAAATTTGACATTTGACAGATGCCAACTGTCAGTTCAGACGGTTTCGACTGTAGTCAGGTAACTGCCACCGCATTAATGAAATGCCGGTTGTGCAATAGCTTTTTTTTTTAAGTGTCGACTGTCAATCAACCGTGAAAAACTTTGCAAGTTAAGCATGCATGTGCGCGGACAGCACTCGAACGGGTGACCGCTCAGGATCACCGCGTTTCGTTTTCTATGCAGACAAACGTCACTTTTGACATTTGAGAGATGTCAACTGTCAGTTCTGGGAGAAAGTGAAATGAAATGCCGTTCGTGCAATGTTTTACTGCTTGGGCTCGCAGCGTGACGTTCTCTAAGCACTCATACGTCAAATTTGACATTTAACCGGTGTCAACTGTCAGTTCTGGGAGCAAATGAAATGAAATGCCGTTCCTGCAACGTTTTAGTGTTCGGGCTTGCGGTGTGACGTTTTCTAAGCAGACATACGTCAAATTTGACATTTGACAGGTGTCAACTGTCAGTTCTTAGAGCAAGTGAAATGAAATTCCGTTCCTGCAACGGTTTAGTGTTCGGGCTCGCGATGTGACGTTTTCTAAGCAGACATACGTCGAATTTGACATTGGGCAGATGTCAATTGTCAGTTCTGCAAGCAAGTAAAATGAAATGCAGTTCGTGCAATGTTTAACTGCTTGACCTCGCGGCGTGACGTTCTCTAAGCACTCATACGTAAAATTTGATATTTGACAGGTGTCAACTGTCAGTTCTGGGAGCAAGTTCAATGAATGCAACGTTTTAGTTTTCGGTCTGGCGGTGTGACGTTTTCTAAGCAGACATACGTCAAATTTGACATTTGACAGTTGTCAACTGTCAGTTCTGCGAGCAAGTGAAATGAAATGCAGTTCGTGCAATGTTTTACTGCTTGGGCTCGCGGCGTGACGTTTTCTAAGCACTCATACGTCAAATTTGAGAAGCATAAACTATCAGTTCTGCGAGCAGGTGAAATGAAATGCAGTGCCTGCAACGTTTTACTGCCCGGGCTCGCGGCGTGACGTTCTCTACGTGGACATACGTCTAATTTGACATTTGACAGATGCCAACTGTCAGTTCAGACGGTTTCGACTGTAGTCAGGTAACTGCCACCGCATTAATGAATTACCGGTTGTGCAATAGCTTTTTTTTTTAAGTGTCGACTGTCAATCAACCGAGGAAAACTTGGCAAGTTAAGCATGTATGTGCGCGGACAGCGCTCGAATGGGTGACCACTCGTGATCACCGCATGTCCTTTTCTATGCAGACACACGTCACTTTTGACATTTGACAGGTGTCAACTGTCAGTTCTAGAAGCAAGTGAAATGAAATGCCGTTCGTGCAATGTTTTACTGCTTGGGCTCGCGGCGTGACGTTCTCTAAGCACTCATACGTCAAATTTGACATTTGACAGGTGTCAACTGTCAGTTCTGGGAGCAAATGAAATGAAATGCTGTTCCTGCAACGTTTTAGTGTTCGGGCTTGCGGTGTGACGTTTTCTAAGCAGACATACGTCAAATTTGACATTTGACAGGTGTCAACTGTCAGTTCTTGGAGCAAGTGAAATGAAATTCCGTTCCTGCAACGGTTTAGTCTTCGGGATCGCGATGTGACGTTTTCTAAGCAGACACGTCGAATTTGACATTTGGCAGATGTCAATTTTCAGTTCTGCAAGCAAGTAAAATGAAATGCAGTTCGTGCAATGTTTTACTGCTTGGCCTCGCATAGCACTCATACGTCAAATTTGATATTTGAGAGGTGTCAACTATCAGTTCTGGGAGAAAGTTCAATGAATGCAACGTTTTAGTGTTCGGTCTCGCGGTGTGACGTTTTCTAAGCAGACATACGTCAAAATTGACATTTGACAGATGTCAACTGTCAGTTCTGCGAGCAAGTGAAATGAAATGCAGTTCGTGCAATGTTTTACTGCTTGGGCTCGCGGCGTGACCTTTTCTAAGCACTCATACGTCAAATTTGACAAGTATAAACTATCAGTTCTGCGAGCATGTGAAATGAAATGCAGTGCCTGTAACGTTTTACTGCCCGGGCTCGCGGCGTGACGTTCTCTAAGTGGACATATGTCAAATTTGACATTTGACAGATGCCAACTGTCAGTTCAGACAGTTTCGACTGTAGTCAGGTAACTGCCACCGCATTGATGAAATACCGGTTGTGCAATAGCTTTTTTTTTTTAAGTGTCGACTGTCAATCAACCGAGATAAACTTGGCAAGTTAAGCATGCATGTGCGCGGACAGCACTCGAACGGGTGACCGCTCGGGATCACCGCGTGTCGTTTTCTATGCAGACACACGACACTTTTGACATTTGACAGGTAGCAACTGTCAGTTCTGGGAGCAAGTGAAATGAAATGCCCTTCCTGCAACTTTTTAGTGTTCGGGCTCTCGGTGTGACGTTTTCTAAGCAGACATACATCAAATTTGACAGATGTCAACTGTCAGTTCTGCGAGCAAGTGAAATAAAATGCAGTTCGTGCAATGTTTTACTGCTTGAACTCGCGACGTGATATTTTCTAAGCACTCATATGTCAAATTAAACATTTGACAGGTGTCAACTGTCAGTTCTGGGAGCAAGTGAAATGAAATGCCCTTCCTGCAACTTTTTAGTGTTCGGGCTCGCGGTGTGACGTTTTCTAAGCAGACATACGTCAAATTTGACATTTGACAGATGTCAACTGTCAGTTCTGCGAGCATGTAAAATGGAACCCAGTGCGTGAAACGTTTTAGTGTTCGGGCTCGTGGTGTGACGTTTCCTAAGCAGACATGCTTCAAATTTGACATTTGACAGGTGTCAACTGTCAGTTCTGCGAGCAATAGAAATGATATGCAGTTCGTGCGAAGTTTTACTGCCCGGGCTCGCGTGGTGATGTTCTCTAAGTGGACATACGTCAAATTTGACATTTGACAGATGCCAACTATCAGTTTAGACGGTTTCGACAGTAGTCAGGTAACTGCCACCGCATTGATGAAATACCGGTTGTGCAATTGCTTTTTTTTGTGTCGACTGTCAATCAACCGAGAAAAACTTGGCAAGTTAAACATGCGTGTGCGCGGACAGCGCTCGAACGGGTGACCGCTTGGGATCTGTGTCGTTTTCTATGCAGACACACGTCACTTTTGACATTTGACAGGTGTCAACTGTCACTTCTGCGAGCAAGTGAAATGAAATGCCGTTCCTGCAATATTTTAGTGTTCGGGCTCGCGTTGTGACGTTTTTTAAGCAGACATGCCTCAAATTTGACATTTGACAGATGTCATCTGTCAGTTCTGCGAACAAGTGAAATGCAGTTGGTGCAATGTTTTACTGCTTGGGCTCGCTGCGTGACGTTCTCTAAGCACTCATACGTCAAATTTGACATTTGACAGTTGTCAACTGTCAATTCAGGGAGCAAGTGAAATAAAATGCCGTTCCTGCAACGTTTTAGTGTTCGGGCTCGTGGTGTGACGTTTTCTAAGCAGACATGCGTCAAATTTGACATTTGATAGGTGTCAACTGTCAGTTCTGCGAGCAAGTGAAATGAAATACAGTTCGTGCAATTTTTTTCTGCTTGGGTTCGCGGCGTGACGTTCTCTAAGCACTCATACGTCAAATTTGACATTTGACAGGTGTCAACTGTCAGTTCTGGGCGCAAGTGAAATGAAATGCCGTTCCTGCAACGTTTTAGTGTTCGGGCTCGCGGTGTGACGTTTTCTAAGCAGACATACGTCAAATTTGACATTTAACAGATGTCAACTGTCAGTTCTGCCAGCAAGAGAAATGAATAGCAGTTCGTGTAAAGTTTTACAGCCCGGGCTCGCGGCCTGACGTTCTCTAAGTGGACATACGTCAAATTTGACATTTGACAGATGCCAGGAATCAGTTCAGATGGTTTCGACAGTAGTCAGGTAACTGCCACCGCATTGATGAAATACCGGTTGTGCAATTGCTTTTTTTTTAAGTGTCGACTCTCAATCAACCCAGACAAATTTGGCAAGTTAAGCATGCATGTGCGCGGACAGCGCTCAAATGTGCGACCGCTCGGGCTCACCGCGTGTCGTTTTCTATGCAGACTCACGTCACTTCTGACATTTGACAGGTGTCAACTGTCAGTTCTGAGAGCAAGCGAAATGAAATGCTGTTCCTGCAACGTTTTAGTGTTCGGGCTCGCGGTGTAACGTTTTCTAAGCAGACATACATCAAATATGACATTTGACAGATGTCAACTGTCAGTTCTGCAAGCATGTGAAATGAAATGCATTGCGTGCAACGTTTTAATGCCCGGGCTCGCGGCGTGACCTTCTCTAAGCACTCATACGTCAAATTTGACATTTCACAGGTGGCAACTGTCAGTTCTGGGCGCAAGTGAAATGAAATGCCGTTCCTGCAACGTTTTAGTGTTTGGGCTCGCGGTGTGACGTTTTTTAAGCAGATATACGTCAAATTTGACATTTGACAGATGTCAACTGTCAGTTCTGCGAGCAAGAGAAATGAAATGCAGTTCCTGCAAAGTTTTACTGCTTGGGCTCGCTGCGTGACGTTCTCTTAGCACTCATACGTCAAATTTGACATTTGACAGGTGTCAACTGTCAGTTCTGGGCGCAAGTGAAATGAAATGCCGTTCCTGCAACGTTTTTGTGTTCGGGCTCGCGGTGTGACGTTTTCTAAGCAGATATACGTCAAATTTGACATTTGACAGATGTCATCTGTCAGTTCTGCGAACAAGTGAAATGCAGTTGGTGCAATGTTTTACTGCTTGGGCTCGCTGCGTGACGTTCTCTAAGCACTCATACGTCAAATTTGACATTTGACAGTTGTCAACTATCAATTCTGGGAGCAAGTGAAACAAAATGCCGTTCCTGCAACGTTTTAGTGTTCGGGCTCGTGCTGTGACGTTTTCTAAGCAGACATGCGTCAAATTTGACATTTGATAGGTGTCAACCGTCGGTTCTGCGAGCAAGTGAAATGAAATACAGTTCGTGCAATTTTTTTCTGCTTGGGTTCGCGGCGTGACGTTCTCTAAGAAACTCATACGTCAAATTTGACATTTGACAGGTGTCAACTGTCAGTTCTGCGAGCAAGTGAAATGAAATACAGTTCGTGCAACTTTTTTCTGCTTGGGCTCGCGGTGTGACGTTTTCTAAGCAGACATACGTCAAATTTGACATTTGACA
This sequence comes from Phosphuga atrata, assembly GCA_944588485.1. Classification (NCBI taxonomy): domain Eukaryota; kingdom Metazoa; phylum Arthropoda; class Insecta; order Coleoptera; family Silphidae; genus Phosphuga; species Phosphuga atrata. The sequence goes on from OX155901.1 coordinate 16,876,493, forward strand.
GATGTCAACTGTCACTTCTGCGAGCAAGAGAAATGAAATGCAATTCGTGCAAAGTTTTACTGCTTGGGCTCGCGGCGTGATGTTCTCTAAGCACTCATACGTCAAATTTGACATTTGACAGGGGTCAACTGTCAGTTCTGGGCGCAAGTGAAATAAAATGCTGTTCCTGCAACGTTTTAGTGTTCGGGCTCGCGGTGTAACGTTTTCTAAGCAGACATACTTCAAATATGACATTTGACAGATGTCAACTGTCAGTTCTGCAAGCATGTGAAATGAAATGCATTGCGTCCAACGTTTTAATGCCCGGGCTCGCGGCGTGACGATCTCTAAGTGGACATACATCAAATTTGACATTTGACAGATGCCAACTGTCAGTTCAGACGGTTTCGACTGTAGTCAGGTAACTGTCACCGCATTGATGAAATACCGGTTGTGCAATAGCTTTTTTTTTTTTTTTCAGTGTCGACTGTCAATCAACCGAGAAAAACTTGGCAAGTTAAGCATGCATGTGCGCGGACAGCACTCGAACGGGTGACCGCTCGGGATCACCGCGTGTCGTTTTCTATGCAGACACACGACACTTTTGACATTTGACAGGTGGCAACTGTCAGTTCTGGGAGCAAGTGAAATGAAATGCCCTTCCTGCAACTTTTTAGTGTTCGGGCTCTCGGTGTGACGTTTTCTAAGCAGACATACATCAAATTTGACAGATGTCAACTGTCAGTTCTGCGAGCAAGTGAAATAAAATACAGTTCGTGCAATGTTTTACTGCTTGAACTCGCGACGTGATATTTTCTAAGCACTCATATGTCAAATTAGACATTTGACAGGTGTCAACTGTCAGTTCTGGGAGCAAGTGAAATGAAATGCCCTTCCTGCAACTTTTTAGTGTTAGGGCTCGCGGTGTGACGTTTTCTAAGCAGACATACGTCAAGTTTGACATTTGACAGATGTCAACTGTCAGTTCTGCGAGCATGTAAAATGGAACCCAGTGCGTGAAACGTTTTAGTGTTCGGGCTCGTGGTGTGACGTTTCCTAAGCAGACATGCTTCAAATTTGACATTTGACAGTTGTCAACTGTCAGTTCTGCGAGCAATAGAAATGATATGCAGTTCGTGCAAAGTTTTACTGCCCGGGCTCGCGTGGTGATGTTCTCTAAGTGGACATACGTCAAATTTGACATTTGACAGATGCCAACTATCAGTTTAGACGGTTTCGACAGTAGTCAGGTAACTGCCACCGCATTGGTGAAATATCGGTTGTGCAATTGCTTTTTTTTTGTGTCGACTGTCAATCAACCGAGAAAAACTTGGCAAGTTAAGCATGCGTGTGCGCGGACAGCGCTCGAACGGGTGACCGCTCGGGATCTGTGTCGTTTTCTATGCAGACACACGTCACTTTTGACATTTGACAGGTGTCAACTGTCACTTCTGCGAGCAAGTGAAATGAAATGCCGTTCCTGCAATATTTTAGTGTTCGGGCTCGCTTTGTGACGTTTTTTAAGCAGACATGCCTCAAATTTGACATTTGACAGATGTCATCTGTCAGTTCTGCGAACAAGTGAAATGCAGTTGGTGCAATGTTTTACTGCTTGGGCTCGCTGCGTGACGTTCTCTAAGCACTCATACGTCAAATTTGACATTTGACAGTTGTCAACTGTCAATTCAGGGAGCAAGTGAAATAAAATGCCGTTCCTGCAACGTTTTAGTGTTCGGGCTCGTGGTGTGACGTTTTCTAAGCAGACATGCGTCAAATTTGACATTTGATAGGTGTCAACTGTCAGTTCTGCGAGCAAGTGAAATGAAATACAGTTCGTGCAATTTTTTTCTGCTTGGGTTCGCGGCGTGACGTTCTCTAAGCACTCATACGTCAAATTTGACATTTGACAGGTGTCAGCTGTCAGTTCTGGGAGCAAGTGAAATGAAATGCCGTTGCTGCAACGTTTTAGTGTTCGGGCTCGCGGTGTGACGTTTTCTAAGCAGACATACTTTAAATTTGACATTTGACAGATGTCAACTGTCAGTTCTGCGAGCAAGAGAAATGAAATGCAGTTCGTGCAAAGTTTTACTGCTTGGGTTCGCAGCGTGATGTTCTCTAAGCACTAATACGTCAAATTTGACATTTGACAGGGGTCAACTTCTGCTAGCATGTGAAATGAAATGCAGTGCGTGCAACGTTTTAGTGTTCGGGCTCGCCGTGTGACGTTTTCTAAGCAGACATACGTCAAATTTGACATTTAACAGATGTCAACTGTCAGTTCTGCGAGCAAGAGAAATGAATAGCAGTTCGTTTAAAGTTTTACAGCCCGGGCTCGCGGCCTGACGTTCTCTAAGTGGACATACGTCAAATTTGACATTTGACAGATGCCAGGAATCAGTTCAGATGGTTTCGACAGTAGTCAGGTAACTGCCACCGCATTGATGAAATACCGGTTGTGCAATTGCTTTTTTTTAAGTGTCGACTCTCAATCAACCCAGACAAATTTGGCAAGTTAAGCATGCATGTGCGCGGACAGCGCTCAAATGTGCGACCGCTCGGGCTCACCGCGTGTCGTTTTCTATGCAGACTCACGTCACTTCTGACATTTGACAGGTGTCAACTGTCAGTTCTGAGAGCAAGCGAAATGAAATGCTGTTCCTGCAACGTTTTAGTGTTCGGGCTCGCGGTGTAACGTTTTCTAAGCAGACATACATCAAATATGACATTTGACAGATGTCAACTGTCAGTTCTGCAAGCATGTGGTATGAAATGCATTGCGTGCAACGTTTTAATGCCCGGGCTCGCGGCGTAACGTTCTCTAAGCACTCATACGTCAAATTTGACATTTGACAGGTCTCAACTGTCCGTTCTGCGAGCAAGTGAAATGAAATGCAGTTCGTGCAATGTTTTACTACTCGGGCTCGCGGCGTGACGTTCTTTAAGCACTCATACGTCAAATTTGACATTTGACAGGTGTCAACTGTCAGTTCTAGGAGCAATTGAAATGAAATGCCGTTCCTGCAACGTTTTAGTGTTCAGGCTCGCGGTGTGACGTTTTCTAATCCGACATACGTCAAATTTGACATTTGACAGATGTCAACTGTCAATTATACGAGCAAATGAAATGAAATGCAGTTCGTGCAATGTTTTACTGCTTGGGTTCGCGGCGTGACGTTCTCTAAGCACTCATATGCAAATTTGACATTTCACAGGTGTCAACTGTCAGTTCTGGGAGCAAGTGAAATGAAATGCCGTTCCTGCAACGTTTTATATTTCAGGCTCGCGGTGTGACGTTTTCTAAGCAGGCATACGTCAAATTTGACATTTGACAGATGTCAACTGTCAGTTCTGCGAGCAAGTAAAATGAAATGCAGTTTATGCAATGTTTTACTGCTTGGGTTCGCGTCGTGACGTTCTCTAAGCACTCATACGTCAAATTTGACATTTGACTGGTGTCAATTGTCAGTTCTGCCAGCAAGTAAAATGAAATGCAGTTCGTACAATGTTTTACTACTCGGGCTCGCGGCGTGACGTTCTCTAAGCACTCATACGTCAAATTTGACATTTGACAGGTGTCAACTGTCAGTTCTGGGAGCAAGTGAATTGAAATGCCGTTCCTGCAACGTTTTAGTGTTCGGGTCCGCGGCGTGACGTTTTCTAAGCAGACATACGTCAAATTTGACATTTGACAGATGTCCACTGTCAATTTTGCGAGCAAATGAAATGAAATGTAGTTCGTGCAATGTTTTACTGCTCGGCCTCGCCGTGTGACGTTCTCTAAGCAGACATCCGTCAAATTTGACATTTGACAGGTGTTAACTCGCAGTTCTGCGAGCAAGTGAAATGAAATGCCGTTCCTGCAACGTTTAAGATTTCGCGCTCGCAGTGTGACGTTTTCTAAGTACTCATACGTCAAATTTGACATTTGACAAATATCAACTGTCAGTTCAGCGAGCAGGTGAAATGAAATGCAGTGCGTGCAATGTTTTACTGCTCGGGCTCGCGACGTGACGTTTTCTAAGCAGACATACGTCAAGTTCGAAATTTGACAGATGTAAACTGTCAGTTCTGCCAGGAAGTGAAATGAAATGCAGTGCGTGCAATGTTTTACTGCCCAAACTCGCGGCGTGACGTTGTCAAATTTGACATACGTCAAATTTGACATTTGACAGATGTCAACTGTCAGTTCAGGGAGCAAGTAAAATGAAATGCAGTTCGTGCAATGTTTTACCGCTCGGGCTCGCGGCGTGACGTTCTCTAAGCAGACATCCTTCAAATTTGACATTTGACAGGTGTCCACTGTCAGTTCAGCGAGCAAGTGAAATGAAATGCAGTTCGTGCAATGGTTTATTGCTCGGGCTCGCAGCGCGACGTTCTCAGAGTGGACATGCGTCAAATTTGACATTTGACAGTTGTCAACAGTCAGTTCAGCGAGAAAGTGAAATGATATGCAGTTCGTGCAATGGTTTACTGCTCAGGGTTGCGGCGCGACGGTCTCAAAGTGGACACACGTCAAATTTGACATTTGACAGATGTCAACTGTCAGTTCAGCGAGCAATTGAAATGAAATGCAGTTCGTACAATGCTTTACTGCTCGGGCTGGCGGCGTTACGTTCTCTAAGCAGACAATGGTCATATTTCACATTTGACAGGTGTCAACTGTCAGTTCTGCGAGCAAGTGAAATGAAATGCCGTTCCTGCAACGTTTTAGTGTTCAGGCTAGCAGTGTGACTTTTCTAAGCAGACATACGTTAAATTTGACATTTGATAGATGTCAACTGTCAATTCTGCGAGCAAATGATATGAAATGCAGTTCGTGCAATGTTTTACTGCTTTGGCTCGCGGCGTGACGTTCTCTAAGCACTCATATGTCAAATTTGACATTTCACAGGTGTCAACTGTCTGTTCTTGGAGCAAGTGAAGTGAAATGCCGTTCCTGCTACGTTTTATTGTTCGGGCTCGCGGTGTGACGTTTTATAAGTAGACATACGTCAAATTTGACATTTGACAGATGTCAACTGTCAGTTCTGCGAGCAAGTGAAATGAAATGTAGTGCGTGCAATATTTTACTGCGCGGGCTCGCGGCGTGACGTTCTTAAAGTGGAGATACGTCAAATTTTACATTTGACAGATGTCAACTGTTCATTTCAGCGAGCAAGTGAAATGAAATGCAGTTTTCGTGCAATGTTTTACCGCTCGGGCTCGCGGCGTGACGTTCTCTAAGCAGACATCCTTCAAATTTGACATTTGACAGGTGTCAACTGTCAGTTCTGCGAGCAAGTGAAATGAAATGCAGTGCGTGGAATGTTTTACTGCCCGGGCTCGCGGCTTGACCGTGTCAAATTGGACATACGTCAAATTTGACATTTGACAGATGTCAACTGTCAGTTCAGCGAGCAAGTGAAATGAAATGGAGTTCGTGCAATGTTTTACTGCCCGGGCTCGCGCCGTGACGTTCTCAAAGTGGACATGATGTCAACTGTCAGTTCAGCGAGCAATTGAATATGAAATGCAGGTCTTGCAATGTTTTACTGCTCGGGCTCGCGGCGTGACGTTCTCTAAGCAGACATCCGTCAAATTTGACATTTGACAGGTGTCAACTGTCCGTTCTGCGAGCAAGTGAAATGAAATGCAGTTCGTGCAATGTTTTACTACTCGGGCTCGCGGCGTGACGTTCTTTAAGCACTCATACGTCAAATTTGACATTTGACAGGTGTCAACTGTCAGTTCTAGGAGCAATTGAAATGAAATGCCGTTCCTGCAACGTTTTAGTGTTCAGGCTCGCGGTGTGACGTTTTCTAATCAGACATACGTCAAATTTGACATTTGACAGATGTCAACTGTCAATTATACGAGCAAATGAAATAAAATGCAGTTCGTGCAATGTTTTACTGCTTGGGCTCGCGGCGTGACGTTCTCTAAGCACTCATATGCAAATTTGACATTTCACAGGTGTCAACTGTCAGTTCTGGGAGCAAGTGAAATGAAATGCCGTTCCTGCAACGTTTTATATTTCAGGCTCGCGGTGTGACGTTTTCTAAGCAGGCATACGTCAAATTTGACATTTGACAGATGTCAACTGTCAGTTCTGCGAGCAAGTAAAATGAAATGCAGTTTGTGCAATGTTTTACTGCTTGGGTTCGCGTCGTGACGTTCTCTAAGCACTCATACGTCAAATTTGACATTTGACTGGTGTCAATTGTCAGTTCTGCCAGCAAGTAAAATGAAATGCAGTTCGTACAATGTTTTACTACTCGGGCTCGCGGCGTGACGTTCTCTAAGCACTCATACGTCAAATTTGACATTTGACAGGTGTCAACTGTCAGTTCTGGGAGCAAGTGAATTGAAATGCCGTTCCTGCAACGTTTTAGTGTTCGGGTCCGCGGCGTGACGTTTTCTAAGCAGACATACGTCAAATTTGACATTTGACAGATGTCCACTGTCAATTTTGCGAGCAAATGAAATGAAATGTAGTTCGTGCAATGTTTTACTGCTCGGCCTCGCCGTGTGACGTTCTCTAAGCAGACATCCGTCAAATTTGACATTTGACAGGTGTTAACTCGCAGTTCTGCGAGCAAGTGAAATGAAATGCCGTTCCTGCAACGTTTAAGATTTCGCGCTCGCAGTGTGACGTTTTCTAAGTACTCATACGTCAAATTTGACATTTGACAGATGTCAACTGTCAATTATACGAGCAAATGAAATAAAATGCAGTTCGTGCAATGTTTTACTGCTTGGGCTCGCGGCGTGACGTTCTCTAAGCACTCATATGCAAATTTGACATTTCACAGGTGTCAACTGTCAGTTCTGGGAGCAAGTGAAATGAAATGCCGTTCCTGCAACGTTTTATATTTCAGGCTCGCGGTGTGACGTTTTCTAAGCAGACATCCTTCAAATTTGACATTTGACAGGTGTCAACTGTCCGTTCTGCGAGCAAGTGAAATGAAATGCAGTGCGTGCAATGTTTTACTGCTCGGGCTCGCGACGTGACGTTTTCTAAGCAGACATACGTCAAGTTCGAAATTTGACAGATGTAAACTGTCAGTTCTGCCAGGAAGTGAAATGAAATGCAGTGCGTGCAATGTTTTACTGCCCAAACTCGCGGCGTGACGTTGTCAAATTTGACATACGTCAAATTTGACATTTGACAGATGTCAACTGTCAGTTCAGGGAGCAAGTAAAATGAAATGCAGTTCGTGCAATGTTTTACCGCTCGGGCTCGCGGCGTGACGTTCTCTAAGCAGACATCCTTCAAATTTGACATTTGACAGGTGTCCACTGTCAGTTCAGCGAGCAAGTGAAATGAAATGCAGTTCGTGCAATGGTTTATTGCTCGGGCTCGCAGCGCGACGTTCTCAGAGTGGACATGCGTCAAATTTGACATTTGACAGTTGTCAACAGTCAGTTCAGCGAGAAAGTGAAATGATATGCAGTTCGTGCAATGGTTTACTGCTCAGGGTTGCGGCGCGACGGTCTCAAAGTGGACACACGTCAAATTTGACATTTGACAGATGTCAACTGTCAGTTCAGCGAGCAATTGAAATGAAATGCAGTTCGTGCAATGCTTTACTGCTCGGGCTGGCGGCGTTACGTTCTCTAAGCAGACAATGGTCATATTTCACATTTGACAGGTGTCCACTGTCAGTTCAGCGAGCAAGTGAAATGAAATGCAGTTCGTGCAATGGTTTATTGCTCGGGCTCGCAGCGCGACGTTCTCAGAGTGGACATGCGTCAAATTTGACATTTGACAGTTGTCAACAGTCAGTTCAGCGAGAAAGTGAAATGATATGCAGTTCGTGCAATGGTTTACTGCTCAGGGTTGCGGCGCGACGGTCTCAAAGTGGACACACGTCAAATTTGACATTTGACAGATGTCAACTGTTCATTTCAGCGAGCAAGTGAAATGAAATGCAGTTTTCGTGCAATGTTTTACCGCTCGGGCTCGCGGCGTGACGTTCTCTAAGCAGACATCCGTCAAATTTGACATTTGACAGGTGTCAACTGTCCGTTCTGCGAGCAAGTGAAATGAAATGCAGTTCGTGCTATGTTTTACTACTCGGGCTCGCGGCGTGACGTTCTTTAAGCACTCATACGTCAAATTTGACATTTGACAGGTGTCAACTGTCAGTTCTAGGAGCAATTGAAATGAAATACCGTTCCTGCAACGTTTTAGTGTTCAGGCTCGCGGTGTGACGTTTTCTAATCAGACATACGTCAAATTTGACATTTGACAGATGTCAACTGTCAATTATACGAGCAAATGAAATAAAATGCAGTTCGTGCAATGTTTTACTGCTTGGGCTCGCGGCGTGACGTTCTCTAAGCACTCATATGCAAATTTGACATTTCACAGGTGTCAACTGTCAGTTCTGGGAGCAAGTGAAATGAAATGCCGTTCCTGCAACGTTTTATATTTCAGGCTCGCGGTGTGACGTTTTCTAAGCAGGCATACGTCAAATTTGACATTTGACAGATGTCAACTGTCAGTTCTGCGAGCAAGTAAAATGAAATGCAGTTCGTGCAATGTTTTACTGCTTGGGTTCGCGTCGTGACGTTCTCTAAGCACTCATACGTCAAATTTGACATTTGACTGGTGTCAATTGTCAGTTCTGCCAGCAAGTAAAATGAAATGCAGTTCGTACAATGTTTTACTACTCGGGCTCGCGGCGTGACGTTCTCTAAGCACTCATACGTCAAATTTGACATTTGACAGGTGTCAACTGTCAGTTCTGGGAGCAAGTGAAATAAAATGCCGTTCCTGCAACGTTTTAGTGTTCGGGTCCGCGGCGTGACGTTTTCTAAGCAGACATACGTCAAATTTGACATTTGACAGATGTCCACTGTCAATTTTGCGAGCAAATGAAATGAAATGTAGTTCGTGCAATGTTTTACTGCTTGGCCTCGCCGTGTGACGTTCTCTAAGCAGACATCCGTCAAATTTGACATTTGACAGGTGTCAACTGTCAGTTCTGCTAGCAAGTGAAATGAAATGCAGCGCGTGCAATGTTTTACTGCGCGAGCTCGGGGCGTGACGTTCTCAAAGTGGACATACGTCAAATTTGAGATGTGACAGATGTCAACTGTCAGTTCAGCGAGCAAGTAAAATGAAATGCAGTTCGTGCAATGTTTTACCGCTCGGCCTCGCCGTGTGACGTTCTCTAAGCAGACATCCGTCAAATTTGACATTTGACAGGTGTCAACTGTCAGTTCTGCTAGCAAGTGAAATGAAATGCAGCGCGTGCAATGTTTTACTGCGCGAGCTCGGGGCGTGACGTTGTCAAATTGGACATACGTCAAATTTGACATTTGACAGATGTCAACTGTCAGTTCAGCGAGCAAGTGAAATGAAATGCAGGTCGTGCAATGTTTTATGTTTTCTCTAAACAGACATTCGTCAAATTTGCCAATTGACAGGTGTCAACTGTCAGTTCAGCGAGCAAGTGAAATGAAATGCAGTTCGTGCAATGGTTTACTGCTCGGGCTCGCGGCACGACGTTCTCAGAGTAGACATGCGTCAAATTTGACATTTGACAGTTGTCAACTGTTAGTTCAGCGAGAAAGTGAAATGAAATGCAGTTCGTGCAATGGTTTACTGCTCAGGCCTGCGGCGCGACGTTCTCAAAGTGGACACACGTCAAATTTTACATTTGACAGATGTCAACTGTCAGTTCAGCGAGCAATTGAAATGAAATGCAGCTCGTGCAATGTTTTACTGCTCAGGCTCACGGCGTGATGTTCTCTAAGCAGACATCCGTCAAATTTGACATTTGACAGGTGTTAACTGTCAGTTCTGCGAGCAAATGAAATGAAATGCAGTTCGTGCAATGTTTTACTGTTTGGGCTCGCGGCGTTACGTTCTCTAAGCACTCATATGTCAAATTTGACATTTCACAGGTGTCAACTGTCAGTTCTTGGAGCAAGTGAAGTGAAATGCCGTTCTTGCAACGTTTTATTGTTCGGGCTCGCGGTGTGACGCTTTCTAAGCAGACATACGTCAAATTTGACATTTGACAGATGTCAACTGTCAGTTCTGCGAGCAAGTAAAATGAAATGCAGTTCGTGCAATGTTTTACTGCTTGGGCTCCCAGCGTGACGTTCTCTAAGCACTCATTCGTCAAATTTGACATTTGACAGATGTCAACTGTCAGTTCTGCGAGCAAGTGAAATGAAATGCCGTTCCTGCAACGTTTTGGTGTTCGGGTTCGCGGTGTCACGTTTTCTAAGCAGACATACTTCAAATTTGACATTTGACAGATGTCAACTGTGAGTTCTGCGAGCACGTGAAATGAAATGCAGTTCATGCAATGTTTTACTTCTCGGGCTCGCGGCGTGACGTTCTCTAAGCACTCATACGTCAAATTTGACATTTGACAGGTGTCAACTTTCAGTTCTGGGAGCAAGTGAAATGAAATGCCGTTCCTGCAACGTTTTAGTGTTCGGGTTCGCGGTGTGACGTTTTCTAAGCAGACATACTTCAAGTTTGACATTTGACAGATGTTAACTGTCAGTTTTGCCAGCAAGTGAAATGAAATGCAGTGCGTGCAATGTTTTACTGCGCAAGCTCGCGGCGTGACGTTCTCTAAGTGGTCATACGTCAAATTTGACATTTGATAAATGGCAACTGTCAGTTCAGCGAGCAAGTGAAACGAAATGCAGTGCGTGCAATGTTTTACTGCTCGGGCTCGCGGCGTGACGTTCTCTAAGCAGACATCCGTCAAATTTGGCATTTGACAGATGTCAACTGTCAGTTTTGCTTGCAAGTGAAATGAAATGTAGTTCGTGCAATGTTTTACTGCATGTGTTTGCGGCGTGACGTTCTCTAAGCACTCATACGTCAAATTTGACATTTGACAGTTGTCAACTGTCAGTTCTGGGAGCAAGTGAAATAAAATGCCATTCCCGCAACGTTTTAATGTTCGGGCTCGCGGTGTGACGTTTTCTAAGCAGACATACGTCAAGTTTGACATTTGACAGATGTCAACTGTCAGTTCTGCGAGCAAGTGAAATGAAATGCAGTTCGTACAAAGTTTTACTGCTTGGGCTCGCGGCGTGACGTTCTCTAAACACTCATACGTCAAATTTGACATTTGACAGGTGTCAACTGTCAGTTCTGAGAGCAAGTGAAATGAAGTGCCGTTCCTGCAACGTTTTAGCGTTCGGGATCGCGGTGTGACATTTTCTAAGCAGATATACGTCAAATTTGACATTTGACAGATGTCAACTGTCAGTTTTGCTTGCAAGTGAAATGAAATGTCGTTCGTGCAATGTTTTACTGCTTGGGCTCGCGGCGTGATGTTCTCTAAGCACTCATACGTCAAATTTGACATTTGACAGTTGTCAACTGTCAGTTTTGGGAGCAAGTGAAATAAAATGCCATTCCCGCAACGTTTCAATGTTCGGGCTCGCGGTGTGACGTTTTCTAAGCGGTCATACGTTAAATTTGACATTTGACACATGTCAACTGTCAGTTCTGCGAGCAAGTGAAATGAAATGCAGTGCGTGCAATGTTTTTCTGCGGGGGCTCGCGGCGTGACGTTCTCAACGGGACATCCGTCAAATTTGAGATTTGACAGGTGTCAACTGTCAGTTCTGCGAGCAAGTGAAATGAAATGCTTTTCGTGCAATGTTTTAATGCTTGGGATCGCGGCGTGACGTTCTCTAAGCGCTCACACGTCAAATTTGACATTAGACAAGTGTCAACTGTCAGTTCTGGAAGCAAGGGAAATGAAATGCCGTTCCTGCAACGTTTTAGTGTTCGAGCTCGCGGTGTGACGTTCTCTAAGCACTCATACGTCAAATTTGACATTTGACAGGTGTCAACTGTCAGTTCTGGGAGCAAGTGAAATGAAATGCCGTTCCTGCAACGTTTTAGTGTTCGGGTTCGCGGTGTGACGTTTTCTAAGCAGATATACGTCAACTTTGACATTTGACAGATGTCAACTGTCAGTTCTGCGAGCAAGTAAAATAAAATGCAGTTCGTGCAATGTTTTACTGCTTGGGCTCCCAGCGTGACGTTCTCTAAGCACTCATTCGTCAAATTTGACATTTGACAGGTGTCAACTGTCAGCTCTGCGAGCAAGTGAAATGAAATGCCGTTCCTGCAACGTTTTGGTGTTCGGGTTCGCGGTGTCACGTTTTCTAAGCAGACATACTTTAAATTTGACATTTGACAGATGTCAACTGTCAGTTCTGCGAGCACGTGAAATGAAATGCAGTTCATGCAATGTTTTACTGCTTGGGTTCGCGGCGTGACGTTCTCTAAGCACTCATACGTCAAATTTGATATTTGACTGGTGTCAACTGTCAGTTCTGCCAGCAAGTGAAATGAAATGCAGTTCGTGCAATGTTTTACTACTCGGGCTCGCGGCGTGACGTTCTCTAAGCACTCATACGTGAAATTTGACATTTGACAGGTGTCAACTGTCAGTTCTGGGAGCAAGTGAAATGAAATGCCGTTCCTGCAACGTTTTAGTGTTCGGGTTCGCGGTGTGACGTTTTCTAAGCAGACATACGTCAAGTTTGACATTTGACAGATGTTAACTGTCAGTTTTGCCAGCAAGTGAAATGAAATGCAGTGCGTGCAATGTTTTACTGCGCAAGCTCGCGGCGTGACGTTCTCAAAGTGGACATACGTCAAATTTGACATTTGATAAATGTCAACTGTCAGTTCAGCGAGCAAGTGAAACGAAATGCAGTGCGTGCAATGTTTTACTGCTCGGGCTCGCCGCGTGACGTTCTCTAAGCAGACATCTGTCAAATTTGGAATTTGACAGATGTCAACTGTCAGTTTTGCTTGCAAGTGAAATGAAATGTAGTTCGTGCAATGTTTTACTGCTTGGGTTGGCGGCGTGACGTTTTCTAAGCAGACATACGTCACGTTTGACATTTGACAGATGTCAACTGTCAGTTCTGCGGGCAAGTGAAATGAAATGCAGTTCGTGCAAAGTTTTACTGCTTGGGCTCGCGGGGTGACGTTCTCTAAGCACTCATACGTCAAATTTGACATTTGACAGTTGTCAACCGTCAGTTCTGGGAGCAAGTGAAATGAAATGCCGTTCCTGCAACGTTTTAGTGTTTGGGCTCGCTGTGTGACGTTTTCTAAGCAGACATACGTCAAGTTTGACATTTGACAGATGTCAACTGTCAGTTTTGCGAGCTAGTGAAATGAAATGCAGTTCGTACAAAGTTTTACTGCTTGGGCTCGCGGCGTGACGTTCTCTAAACACTCATACGTCAAATTTGACTTTTGACAGGTGTCAACTGTCAGTTCTGAGAGCAAGTGAAATGAAGTGCCGTTCCTGCAACGTTTTAGCGTTCGGGATCGCGGTGTGACATTTTCAAAGCAGATATACGTTAAATTTGACATTTGACAGATGTCAACTGTCAGTTTTGCTTGCAAGTGAAATAAAATGTCGTTCGTGCAATGTTTTACTGCTTGGGCTCGCGGCGTGACGTTCTCTAAGCACTCATACGTCAAATTTGACATTTGACAGTTGTCAACTGTCAGTTCTGCCAGCAAGTGAAATGAAATGCAGTTCGTGCAATGTTTTACTACTCGGGCTCGCGGCGTAACGTTCTCTAAGCACTCATACGTCAAATTTGACATTTGACAGGTGTCAACGGTCAGTTCTGGGAGCAAGTGAAATGAAATGCCGTTCCTGCAACGTTTTAGTGTTCGGGTTCGCGGTGTGACGTTTTCTAAGCAGACATACGTCAAATTTGACATTTGACAGATGTCCACTGTCAATTCTGCGAGCAAATGAAATGAAAAGCAGTTCGTGCAATGTTTTACTGCTCGGCCTCGCCGTGCGACGTTCTCTAAGCAGACATCCGTCAAATTTGACATTTGACAGGTGTCAACTCTCAGTTCTGCCAGCAAGTGAAATGAAATGCAATTCGTGCAAGGTTTTACTACTCGGGCTCGCGGCGTGACGTTCTCTAAGCACTCATACGTCAAATTTAACATTTGACAGGTGTCAACTGTCAGTTCTGGGAGCAAGTGAAATGAAATACCTTAGCTGCAACGTTTAAGATTCTGTGCTTGCAGTGTGACGTTTTCTGAGCACTCATACGTCAAATTTGACATTTGACAGTTGTCAACTGTCAGTTCTGCGAGCAAGTGAAATAAAATGCCATTCCCGCAACGTTTTAATGTTCGGGCTCGCGGTGTGACGTTTTCTAAGCAGTCATACGTCAAATTTGACTTTTGACACATGTCAACTGTCAGTTCTGCGAGCAAGTGAAATGAAATTCAGTGCGTGCAATGTTTTTCTGCGCGGGCTCGCGGCGTGACGTTCTCAAAGTGGACATCCTTCAAATTTGAGATTTGACAGGTGTCAACTGTCAGTTCTGTGAGCAAGTGAAATGAAATGCTTTTCGTGCAATGTTTTAATGCTTGGGATCGCGGCGTGACGTTCTCTAAGCGCTCACACGTCAAATTTGACATTAGACAAGTGTCAACTGTCAGTTCTGGAAGCAAGGGAAATGAAATGCCGTTCCTGCAACGTTTTAGTGTTCGAGCTCGCGGTGTGACGTTCTCTAAGCACTCATACGTCAAATTTTACATTTGACAGGTGTCAACTGTCAGTTCTGGGAGCAAGTGAAATGAAATGCCGTTCCTGCAACGTTCTTGTGTTCGGGCTCGCGGTGTGACGTTTTCTAAGCAGACATACGTCAACTTTGACATCTGACAGATGTCAACTGTCAGTTCTGCGAGCAAGTGAAATAAAATGCAGTTCGTGCAATGTTTTACTGCTTGGCCTCGCGGTATTACGTTCTCTAAACACTCATACGTAAAATTAGACATATAACTGGTGTCAAATGTCAGTTCTGAGAGCAAGTGAAATGAAATGCCGCTCCTGCAACGTTTTAGTGTTCGGGCTTGCAGTGTGACATTTTCTAAGCAGATATACGTCAAATTTGACATTTGACAGATGTCAACTGTCAGTTTTGTATGCAAGTGAAATGAAATGTAGTTCGTGAAATGTTTTACTGCTTGGGCTCGCGGCGTAACGTTCTCTAAGCACTCATATGTCAAATTTGACATTTGACAGTTGTCAACTGTCAGTTCTGGGAGCAAGTGAAATGAAATGCCGTTCGTGCAATGTTTTACTACTCGGGCTCGCGGCGTGACGTTCTCTAAGCACTGATATGTCAAATTTGACATTTCACAGGTGTCAACTGTCAGTTCTTGGAGCAAGTGAAGTAAAATGCCATTCTTGCAACGTTTTATTGTTCGGGGTCGCGGTGTCACGTTTTCTAAGCAGACATACGTCAAATTTGACATTTGACAGATGTCAACTGTCAGTTCTGCGAGCAAGTAAAATTAAATGCAGTTCGTGCAATGTTTTACTGCTTGGGCTCGCGGCGTGACGTTCTTTAAGCACTCATTCGTCAAATGTGACATTTGACAGGTGTCAACGGTCAGTTCTGGGAGCAAGTGAAATGAAATGCCGTTCCTGCAACGTTTTAGTGTTCGGGTTCGCGGTGTGACGTTTCCTAAGCAGACATACTTTAAATTTGACATTTGACAGATGTCAACTGTCAGTTCTGCGAGCAGGTGAAATAAAATGCAGTTTATGCAATGTTTTACTGCTTGGGTTCGCGGCGTGACATTCTCTAAGCACTTATACGTCAAATTTGATATTTGACTGGTGTCAACTGTCAGTTCTGCCAGCAAGTGAAATGAAATGCAGTTCGTGCAATGTTTTACTACTCGGGCTCGCGGCGTAACGTTCTCTAAGCACTCATACGTCAAATTTGACAGGTGTCAACGGTCAGTTCTGGGTGCAAGTGAAATAAAATGCCGTTCCTGCAACGTTTTAGTTTTCGGGTTTGCGGTGTGACATTTTCTAAGCAGACATACGTCAAATTTGACATTTGACAGATGTCCACTGTCAATTCTGCGAGCAAATGGAATGAAATGCAGTTCGTGCAATGTTTTACTGCTCGGCCTCGCCGTGCGACGTTCTCTAAGCAGACATCCGTCAAATTTGACATTTGACAGGTTTCAACTGTCAGTTCTATGAGCAATTGAAATGAAATGCCGTTCCTGCAACGTTTTAGTGTTTTGGCTCGCGGTGTGACGTTTTCTAAGCAGACATACGTCAACTTTGACATTTGACGGATGTCAACTGTCAGTTCTGCGAGCAAGTGAAATGAAGTGCAGTTCGTGCAAAGTTTTACTGCTTGGGCTCGCGGCGTGACGTTCTCTAAACACTCATACGTCAAATTTTACATTTGACAGGTGTCAACGGTCAGTTCTGGGAGCAAGTGAAATGAAATGCCGTTCCTGCAACGTTTTAGTGTTCGGGTTCGCGGTGTGACGTTTCCTAAGCAGACATACTTCAAATTTGACATTTGACAGATGTCAACTGTCAGTTTTGCTTGCACGTGAAATGAAATGTAGTTCGTGCAATGTTTTACTGCTTGGGCTCGCAGCGTGACGTTCTGTAAGCACTCATACGTCAAATTTGACATTTGACAGTTGTCAACTGTCAGTTCTGGGAGCAAGTGAAATGAAATGCCATTCCTGCAACTTTTTAATGTTCGGGCTCGCGTTGTGACGTTTTCTAAGCAGTCATAGGTCAAATTTGACATTTGACACATGTCAACTGTCAGTTCTTCGAGCAAGTGAAATGAAATGCAGTGCGTGCAATGTTTTTCTGTGCGGGCTCGCGGCGTGACGTTCTCAAAGTGGACATCCGTCAAATTTGAGATTTGACAGGTGTCAACTGTCAGTTCTGCGAGCAAGTGAAATGAAATGCTTTTCGTGCAATGTTTTAATGCTTGGGATCGCGGCGTGACGTTCTCTAAGCACTCACACGTCAA
The DNA here is from genome assembly GCA_944588485.1 of Phosphuga atrata. Lineage (NCBI taxonomy): Eukaryota > Metazoa > Arthropoda > Insecta > Coleoptera > Silphidae > Phosphuga > Phosphuga atrata. The sequence continues at coordinate 16,893,302 of OX155901.1, forward strand.
ATTTGACATTTGACAAGTGTCAACTGTCAGTTCTGGGAGCAAGGGAAATGAAATGCCGTTCCTGCAACGTTTTAGTGTTCGAGCTCGCGGTGTGATGTTCTCTAAGCACTCATACGTCAAATTTGACATTTGAACGTTGTAAACTGTCAGTTCTGGGAGCAAGTGAAATGAAATGCCGTTCCTGCAACGTTTTAATGTTCGGGCTCGCGGTGTGACGTTTTCTAAGTAGACATCCTTCAAATTTGACATTTGACAGGTGTCAGCTGTCAGTTCTGCGAGCAAGTGAAATGAAATGCAGTGCGTGCAATGTTTTAATGCCCGGTACGCAGCGTGACGTTCTCTAAGCAGACATCTGTCAAATTTGAAATTTGACAGATGTCAACTGTCAGTTCAGCGAGCAAGTGAAATGAAATGCAATTTGTGCAATGTTTTTTTGCTCGGGCTCGCGGCGTGACATTTTCGAATCATTCATACGTCAAATTTAACATTTGACAGATGTCAACTGAGAGTTCTACGAGCAAGTGAAATGAAATGCAGTTCGTGCAATGTTTTACTGCTTGGGCTCGCGGCGTGACGTTCTCTTAGCACTCATACGTGAAATTTGACATTTGACTGGTGTCAACTGTCAGTTCTGGGAGCAAGTGAAATGAAATGTAGTTCGTGCAATGTTTTGCTGCTCGGTCTCGCGAAGTGACGTCCTCTAAGCAGACAACCGTCAAATTTAACATTTGACAGGTGTCAACTGTCAGTTCTGCGAGTAAGTGAAATGAAATGCAGTGCGTGCAATGTTTTACTGCGCGGGCTCGCGGCGTGACGTTTTTAAAGTGGACATTCGTCAAATTTGACATTTGGCAGATGTCAGCTGTCAGTTCAGCGAGCAAGTGAAATGAAGTTCGTGCAACGTTTAATTGCTCGGGCTCGCGGCGTGACGATCTCTAAGCACATTCGTCAAATTTGACATTTGACAGTGAAATGAAATGCAGTTCGTGCAATGTTTTACTGCTTGGGATCGCTGCGTGACGTTCTCTAAGCACTCATACGACAAATTTGACATTTGACAGATGTAAACTCTTAGTTCTGCGAGCAAGTAAAATGAAATGCAGTTCGTGCAATATTTTACTACTTGGGCTCGCGGCGTGACGTTCTCTAAGCACTCATATGTCAAATTTGACATTTGACAGGTGTCAGCTGTCAGTTTTGGGAGCAAGTGAAATGAAATGCAGTTCGTGCAATGTTTTGCTGCTTGGGATCGCGGCGTGACCTTCTCTACGCACTCATACGACAAATTTGACATTTGAGAGATGTAAACTGTCAGTTCTGCGAGCAAGTGAAATGAAATGGAGTTCGTGCAATGTTTTACTGCTTGGGCTCGCGGCGTGACGTTCTCAAAGTGGACATCCGTCAAATTTGACATTTGACAGGTGTCAACTGTCAGTTCTGGGAGCAAGTGAAATGAAATGCAGTTCGTGCAATGTTTTACTGCTTAGGCTCGCGGGGTGACGTTCTTTAAGCAGACAACCGTCAAATTTGACATTTGACAGGTGTCAACTGTCAGTTCTGCGAGTAAGTGAAATAAAATGCAGTGCGTGCAATGTTTAACTGCTCAGGCTTGCAGCGTGACGTTCTCTAAGCAGACATCCGTCAAATTTGACATTTGACAGGTGTCAACTGTCAGTTCTGCGAAGAACTGAATTGAAATGCAGTGCGTGCAATATTTTGCTGCCCGGGCTCGCGTCGTTACGTTCTCAAAGTGGACATACGCCAAATTTGACATTTGACAGATGTCAACTGTCAGTTCAGCGAGCAATTGAACATGAAATTCAGGTCTTGCAATGTTTTACTGCTCAGACTCGCGGCGTGACGTTCTCCAAGCACTCATACGTCAAATTTGACATTTGATAGGTGTCAACTGTCAGTTCTAGGAGCAATTGAAATAAAATGCCGTTCCAGCAACGTTCTAGTGTTTCGGCTCGCGGTGTGACGTTTTCTAAGCCGACATACGTCAACTTTGATATTTGACAGATGTCAACTGTCCGTTCTGCGAGCAAGTGAAATGAAATGCAGTTCGTGCAAAGTTTTACTGCTTTGGCTCGCGGCGTGACGTTCTCTAAACACCCATACGTCGAATTTGACATTTGACAGGTGTCAACTGTCAGTTCTGAGAGCAAGTGAAATGAAGTGCCGTTCCTGCAACGTTTTAGTGTTCGGGATCGCGGTGTGACATTTTTTAAGCAGATATACGTCAAATTTGACATTTGACAGATGTCAACTGTCAGTTTTGCTTGCAAGTGAAATGAAATGTAGTTCGTGAAATGTTTTACTGCTTTGGCTCGCGGCGTGACGTTTTCAAAGTGGACATCCGTCAAATTTAAGATTTGACAGGTGTCAACTGTCAGGTCTGCGAGCAAGTGAAATGAAATGCTTTTTGTGCAATGTTTAAATGCTTGGGATCGCGGCGTGAGGTCCTCTAAGCACTCACACGTCAAATTTGACATTTGACAAGTGTCAACTGTCAGTTCTGGGAGCAAGGGAAATGAAATGCCGTTCCTGCAACGTTTTAGTGTTCGGGCTCGCGGTGTGACGTTTTCTAAGCAGACATACGTCAACTTTGACATTTGACAGATGTCAACTGTCAGTTCTGCGAGCAAGTGAAATAAAATGCAGTTCGTGCAATGTTTTACTGCTTGGGCTCGCGGTATTACGTTCTCTAAACACTCATACGTCAAATTTGACATTTAACTGGTGTCAAATGTCAGTTCTGAGAGCAAGTGAAATGAAATGCCGCTCCTGCAACGTTTTAGTGTTCGGGCTTGCAGTGTGACATTTTCTAAGCAGATATACGTCAAATTTGACATTTGACAGATGTCAACTGTCAGTTTTGCTTGCAAGTGAAATGAAATGTAGTTCGTGAAATGTTTTACTGCTTTGGCTCGCGGCGTAACGTTCTCTCATACGTCAAATTTGACATTTGACAGTTGTCAACTGTCAGTTCTGTCAGCAAGTAAAATGAAATTCCGTTCGTGCAATGTTTTACTACTCGGGCTCGCGGCGTGATGTTCTCTAAGCACTCATATGTCAAATTTGACATTTCAAAGGTGCCAACTGTCAGTTCTTTGAGCAAGTGAAGTAAAATGCCGTTCTTGCAACGTTTTATTGTTCGGGCTCGCGGTGTGACGTTTTCTAAGCAGACATACGTCAAATTTGACATTTGACAGATGTCAACTGTCAGTTCTGCGAGCAAGTAAAATGAAATGCAGTTCGTGCAATGTTTTACTGCTTGGGCTCGCGGCGTGACGTTCTCTAAGCACTCATTCGTCAAATTTGACATTTGACAGGTGTCAACTGTCAGTTCTGGGAGCAAGTGAAATGAAATGCCGTTCCTGCAACGTTTTAGTGTTCGGGTTCGCGGTGTGACGTTTTCTATGCAGACATACTTCAAATTTGACATTTGACAGATGTCAACTGTTACGAGGCGCCCGGTATATTAGCGGAGCGTCTCGTAGTGCTAGTAAATGCGCACATTGTATCCCTATAAACTTATTGTGATTGGAGTGGGGATACACACCGGTGTCCGGAATTGGAATCCGGCCATCGATGAGGGGCAGATTTGAATGGGAATTCTAGCAAGACGCTTAGTTAGAGCCACATATATTTAAATAAATATTAAGTTATAGTGTTGTCTCTGCAATTTATTTGGACCTAGCACTAACAATAAGTGATCCTAATATCCGCGCGTCACATTTGTTCGCCACGTGGATCACACCCCTGTGGACATTCCCAAGGACTCCATCTCCTAAGTTGAGGCCACGAATGGACCCCTTGATAATTCCTGGAGTATAGGATAATTCAGGTTTGAATTGGCAACCTACGAAAAGAATTGGCAACCTACGAAATTTGCCTCGTAGCAGTGGCGCCCAACGGCTAAATACTTTGATAATATTTTTATTTTTATCAAAGATCGAACTACCATCTTGTTAAGTTAAGTTAAGAGTTTATTTTTAAATGTAATACACTATAACAATATTGTAGTAATTGTAAAAGTGAAACCTAAAAACATTTTTTTGTTTTTGAAGAATTAATTGGAACTACTTAAAATTTTAAGTGAAATTTAAAAAAAATACATTTTAAAAACTTTTTGAGATAAGAGGAAAGAGATAAAACTCAACTCGTGAAAGAATTCATAAAGAATAAAATAAAAAAAATTGCAGTGGATTAGTGGTACTGGTAGATATTAAAAAAAAAATTCCCGATAAAATATTGAGAAAATTTATTTAAAATTAATTCATATTTATCTATTGTTGAAACATTGTTCATAACATCATAAAATGTAATTGTAAGCATTTATTTCTTATTTTCAACATATTGTAGAGCGGAGACAAGACGCAAGAAGATATTGTAAAATTTACCAGTAACCCGGAAGCAACAAGTATCGAGTACGAAAGAAATAGTGACGTCACAACACAAAGTAAACTGAAGTTATATATACCACCAAAACGGGAAATAGATAATCAGAAAAGATGGTAACAATCCAGCAGTCGGTAAGTCAATATTCATTTATCTGTAAAAAGCTGGGTGGTTGACTATACCACACAAAAAAGATAAAAAAGTAAAGCAAACACACATATAATATCTTATTTACTGTTGAATAAAGGTTAATATCAAAAAGTTATTTTATTTTGCGAACGCGAAAAATACAAAAAAAGTAACCCGGTACAATCACGATGGGTAGAGGTTCGAACACAAATGACACACACGACAATAAAGATGACACAGACCACAGTAGGGACATATTACAAATACAGGGACGGGATGAACACGTCAACACATAACGGGGAAGGAGACACTCAACACCCGAATTAGAAAATGTTTTCCAAACACAGCAACAAATCACAAATGCTAACAATAAAGCAAACGAACGAGAACCGCGAAACTCAAGGCCTGAGAAACAACAGGTACTGAAGAACGCACGCCAAGAACAGCAATACCAATTGCAATACATACAGATTGCAATACATTGCAGTCACCTCAACAGATATGCACACCAGAAAACCCGTACACAGGGGAACAAAATAACATCCGATTCAGCCAACTCATCAGTGAGATACCGGGATACACGCAGAATCAACAGCATAATTTCGGAGAATCAACATGACATACGCACAATGCACCACAAGATGACCAGTGGAGAAATACAAGCGACAGCAGAAGATCAAGGAGACAATCGCAGTACGACTGGAATACGTCAACGTTATCGCCACCATACTTATGCGATTCAATCCAATCAAGGATCAACATAGAGAAGCTAATAAAAAGCCGAGGATTGATATATCCGAACACCAAAATGTCACCAAAAGGATTCTTAGAAGCCTTAACTGAATTATGCGAAGAACTACAACTGAATATGAATGATAGGCTAACAGCCATCAAAATCGCAATGTACCCGGAAGAGCGAGAATGGGTAAAACAAAACAGACTCGCGTGGACCGAATGGGAAGACTTCGAGGAAAGTTTCCTGGCAACATATGCGAAACAGAAACGAGACCTAGAAATAATAATGGAAATTGGCAATAATTACCAACGACGGGAGGAATCAGCTCAGACGTTCGTACAGAATGCGAGAGCAAAATTCAGGGAAATGGAAAATCCATCCGATATAGTAGAACAAATAAAAACGATAAAAACAAGACTAAACCCAGACCTCCAGACGATAATAGGATACAAGAAATGCAGGACATACAGTCAACTAGCGGACGAAATAAGAGAAGGAGAACAAATAATAGTAGACCGAAGAAGAGCTAGGGAAGCTATGAAGAAACTAAGCTTTAGAAAAATAGCAAAAGATTCAGTACAAGGCTCATCGTCACAAGAAGAAAAAAAAACGAAACACATAAGAATAAAAAGAAAAAGGAAAACAACCGAAAAAATTCGTCCAGAAGAAGACTTGCATCAACATCGTCAGAAGGGTCGAGCGTAAGGGAAGAAAATCAGAAGATAAACAGAGTAAAAGACAAAAAGGGGGTAAGATTTCGGCAATTTAAAAAATCAGGATCGGGGAAATCAACAGGAGCAACGTCAACCGATGCATCATCATCAAGACCCGTATCCGAGAATTATATATGCATGAATTGTGGTCAAAAAGGAGACCACAGGACCAGAACATGCACGAATCAGCATATAGTGATGTGCTGTAGATGTTTAGTGCCTGGAAAGTATGCACATGAATGCCAGTGCTCACCAAAAAACGTATAAATGGGTCACAAAGCGAGCGAAATGTGACCCAAGTCCTTAACGGATCCGCTCGCGCGTATCATCGACACGCAACACATTTAGGCACGGGGAAGAGTAGCTCTCCAACTGATAAACGCAACGATCAGCCAGTCGAGCACACGAATGCTGAACAACTAGCAGGCATAGACGCGTGTTTAAAAAGGTGTTGTGTGTTCGACGATAATGACAGTGACAACAGTGACGCAGAATACGACCATTTACCCGTGACAATGCCCAGATTTCGACAGAGTGAAATGGAAGCATATAGACAACAACAATTTGAGATACGGTACAGAGTTCCGGACGTGTTAATGACGCACATGGTATCTATGAGACATGTGTTGAGGAGGCAATCGTTGCCTGCTGCAAGTAACAGTATATCGTGCACAATACAATTCGATACATATAAAACAATCGCGATATTCGACACCGGAGCTAGTCTTAACTTTATATCCGAGCAATTACTACCGAAAATAACGACAGACATCGTGAAAATAAAACCAGATAGCGGTCGAACATTTATATTAGCCGATAACACCAGCGTAGGTAGTAAGGGAAAAGCGTATATTACATTCAGACTCGAACAAACATACCTGGGGGGCTGGTTTGAAATTTTCAACGCCATCTCCGATGAAATTATTTTTGGACTGACTTTCATGACCCAAAATCATATTGCATTAGACACAGAAACACTGACATGGACGTGGAAACACGACAAACATCGGTATGAAAGTGTGACGGAGACAACCCGATTAATAACCCGATTAGATCGATTAACGGAGGATCAAAAAACGACGATCGATAACTTCCTAGACGATCAATTCGTGCGGATGCAAACAGATCGGACCGGCACGATAGAGTTCATCGAACATAAAATCGAACTTACCGACAATACACCCGTGAGAACAAAATCGTACAGACGCTCTCCGATAGTACTATCCGCGATGCATCATATAGTCGAGCAATTATTAGCTGACGGTGTAATACAACCTAGACTCAGTGAGTGGAGTTGTCAACCCGTAATGGTCCGCAAAAAATTATTACCCGGCCAAGGCCCAAACGATCAAACAGCGTGGAGGATGTGTATCGATTTCCGACCATTAAACGCTGTGACGAAATTAGTCGCTTACCCCATGCCTAGAGTTGACACCTCGTTAGAGGTAATAAAAGAAGGATCGTACCGGTCGATTATTGACTGTACCAACGCTTACTATCACATTAAGATACGTGACTCTGATCGAAATTTGACAGCATTCGCCGTGGAAGGAAAAGGACTATTTGAATATATTCGTATGCCCTTCGGCTTAAAGACAGCCCCCGCAACATTCCAGGAGGCCATGGACACGGTGAAAAACGCATTCAGACAACAGTTATTAGACCGCAAACTACCAGAATACTGGGCTAATTACATCCAGTCTTACCTGGATGATTGGATAGTAGCGACAAAGACCTTCCAGGAACATTTAGACGTACTAACGTTACTGTTTGACGTATTTCGGGATATCGGTATTCAAATCAAACGGGAGAAGTGTCACTTCTGTAAAGAAGACGTGAGATTTTTGGGATTCGTTATGAAACCCGATGGTATTGCGCCTGACCCGGACAAACTAGTAGCTATCAAGAACTATCCGACCCCGACCACACGAAAACAATTGCGACGTTTTCTAGGTATGGTGAACTGGTATCGAAGACATCTGAAAGACATTGCCAAAATACAGGGACCACTGACGCAACTGACCAGCGACAAACGACCCTGGCAATGGGGACAAGAACAGGACGAAGCGTTTACAGCAGTTAAACAACTACTGTTGAATGCGCCTGCACTTACAATACCCAACTATTCGTTACCATTCCTGCTTTACACCGATGCAAGTGATACGGGCATAGCGGCTGTACTAACACAGCAGGGGCCCGAAAAAGAATATCAAATTTCCGCTATCAGTAGACCATTAACACCTGCTGAAAAAAATTACACGACCACCGAACGCGAATGCCTTGCAGCGGTATGGGCAGTAAACAAACTCAGAGGTTACATAGAGGGATATCCGCTAACGATCATTACCGATCATGCTAGTCTGAAGTGGCTTCAGAATGTGAAAAATCCACGAGGAAGACTAGCACGATGGGCGATGGAAATCGCTTGTTGCCCTATCACTTTCATCCATCGTAGTGGTACAGAAAATGAGGCGGCAGATGCTTTATCCCGAGCCTACGAGGACACAATAGTATCAGACCCGGCTAGCCCAGAAAAAATACGTCGAGCAACAGACCAGGTGACCACCTCCTGGTATACCCGGAAATTTACTGACGTCGTGAGATTTCCTAATCGTTTTCCACAGTGGAAAGCAAAAGGGAAAACGTTATACTACTATCGACCACGGAGGCCAGCCGATCTGTTTGACAATCTTCCCGAACACTGGAAGGTTGTGGTGCAAGAATCCGACAAGCACACATTAATACACGACACACACATCGATAAGAAAGTAGGTCACCAGGGAATATCCAAAACATACGATCAGTTGGCTAACCACTACTACTGGCCTAGTATGTTTCGAGACATACGCTCATACGTAAGTAGTTGCGAAACGTGTCGATTACAAAAACCCGACACAAACCCGCCATACGTGACACCTGACCAACGACCGATGACTGAACTCTGGGAGTGTGTATCAATTGATACTGTAGGACCTCTACCCCGGTCTAAGCAACAGAAAACTCACGTCATTGTCGTATGTGACGTATACTCGAGGTTTCTCGAGGCTCAGGCGATTACCGAACCAACCGGCGTGAAAATCGTACATTTTTTAAGATCCGTATTTTGTAGGTGGGGTTTTCCGCGCGTAGTCATTACCGATAACGGTACCGAATTCGTGAATAGCGTTGTCAGAAGCTACTTAGCTGATAATGGTATTGTACATGAGCTGACGCCCGCCTACAACCCGCAGGCAAATCCGGTTGAGCGTATTAACAGATACTTGAAAACACTAATTAGATCATACTTAAATGGCAAACATAACACGTGGGACCATAACTTGCCCGAACTCGTATACGCATACAACACCTCGATTCATAGTGCGCTTACATGCAGCCCTGCTTATTTAAACTTCGGTCGAGACCCGCGCTATCTCACATTACATCGCGACAGTAGCATGATGGTAGATAATAGTCAATCACCAAGTAGAATGCAGGTAATCGAATTGCTCGACGAGCTGAGACACCTAATCGAGTCATCTATGTTGTCAATGCAAAGTAAATATATTGACCTAAATGAGGATGGTAAACCCGAAATGATCTTAAAACCCGGTATGGAGGTATACGTAAAAAATAAAATCTTAAGTAAAAAAGCCGACGGTGTCGCTGGTAAATTAGCCCCGCCTCGTAGAGGCCCTTGTTATATAGACCAGCTGATATCTACCAGTTTAGTTACTGTCAGGGACCAAACAGGGAAACCGTTAGGCTTATATAACATATACGACCTGAAAATACCTCGGAAGTCACCCCGTAATGTAACAAATTAATGGTTCGTAGGGTGAATGTTTTTTCAGTGGCCCTATGGAAGAGGAATACAATTTGTCTTCGGGAAAGTAACATAATTCATTACCACCGTGGACCAAATCATCAACCAGCTGATATGAGCAACACACCACCATAAGTAGAAGATTAGAAGGACGCTATCACCGCCGGTGCTAGCAGCCAAATCAGTGGAAATCATACCTACCTACCGTTTTCTTTTATATTTTTTGGCTATCTTTATAATTTATTATTGTAGGAGTATCATTTATTTTATACTTTGTATTATTTTTATTCGATTATTTACTAATTATTATTATCAGCAGAGTTAAAGAGTGGTCTGGACAGCAGAAAAACATAAGTGCGTTGACTTAACAGTTTGTTTATTATGGTTACAAATAGGTTTTTTGTGGTTCATTATTTTTGTAATTTTTATTCCCTAGTTCAATTTATTTGGTGCTTCGATTTTGTCAGGGCAAAACCCGGAAAAGACCCGGTGAGGAAACTCTACTGCTGACCCGACTTCCTCTCTAATTACGCTAATTGTAAGATAAATTCACACTTATAATTGTATTTTAATTGTTACCACCGAATTTACTATCGATGTCAACAGCGTATTCGACTGATGGATGTTCGCTGCGCGATGCACCCATCAGTCAACTCGGGGGGTGTTACGAGGCGCACGGTATATTAGCGGAGCGTCTCGTAGTGCTAGTAAATGCGCACATTGTATCCCTATAAACTTATTGTGATTGGAGTGGGGATACACACCGGTGTCCGGAATTGGAATCCGGCCATCGATGAGGGGTAGATTGGAATGAGAATTCTAGCAAGACGCTTAGTTAGAGCCACATATATTTAAATAAATATTAAGTTATAGTGCTGTCTCTGCAATTTATTTTGACCTAGCACTAACAATAAGTGATCCTAATATCCGCGCGTCACATTTGTTCGCCACGTGGATCACACCCCTGTGGACATTCCCAAGGACTCCATCTCCTAAACCTGTCAAGTTGAGGCCACGAATGGACCACTTGATAATTCCTGGAGTATAGGAATAATTCAGGTTTGAATTGGCAACCTACGAAAAGAATTGGCAACCTACGAAATTTGCCTCGTAGCACAACTGTCAGTTCTGCGAGCAGGTGAAATGAAATGCAGTTCATGCAATGTTTTACTGCTTGGGTTCGCGCCGTGACATTCTCTAAGCACTCATACGTCGAATTTGATATTTGACTGGTGTCAACTGTCAGTTCTGCCAGCAAGTGAAACGAAATGCAATTCGTGCAATGTTTTACTACTCGGGCTCGCGGCGTGACGTTTTCTAAACAGACATACGTCAAATTTGACATTTGACAGATGTCCACTGTCAATTCTGCGAGCAAACGAAATGAAATGCAGTTCGTGCAATGTTTTACTGCTTGGGCTCGCGGCGTGACGTTCTCTGAGCACTCATTCGTCAAATTTGACATTTGACAGGTGTCAACTGTCAGTTCTGGGAGCAAGTGAAATGAAATGCCGTTCCTGCAACGTTTTAGTGTTCGGGTTCGCGGTGTGACGTTTTCTAAGCAGACATACTTCAAATTTGACATTTGACAGATGTGAACTGTCAGTTCTGCGAGCAGGTGAAATGAAATGCAGTTCATGCAATGTTTTACTGCTTGGGTTCGCGCCGTGACATTCTCTAAGCACTCATACGTCAAATTTGATATTTGACTGGTGTCAACTGTCAGTTCTGCCAGCAAGTGAAATGAAATGCAGTTCGTGCAATGTTTTACTACTCGGGCTCGCGGCGTGACGTTCTCTAAGCACTCATACGTCAAATTTGACATTTGACAGGTGTCAACTGTCAGTTCTGGGAGCAAGTGAAATGAAATGCAGTGCGTGCAATGTTTTACTGCTCGGGCTCGCGACGTGACGTTCTGTAAGCAGACATACGTCAAATTCGATATTTGACAGATGTCAACTGTCAGTTCTGCCAGCAAGTGAAATAAAATGCAGTGCGTGCAATGTTTTACTGCGCGGGCTCGCGGCGTGACGTTCTCAAAGTGGACATACGTCAGATTTGACATTTCATAAATGTCAAGTGTCAGTTCAGCGAGCAAGTGAAATGAAATGCAGTGCGTGCAATGTTTTACTGCTCGGGCTCGCGGCGTGACGTTCTCTAAGCAGACATACGTTAAATTTGACATTTGACAGGTGTCAACTGTCAGCTCAGCGAGCAACTGAATTGAATTGCAGTGCGTGCAATATTTTACTGCCCGGGCTCGCGCCGTGACGTTCTCAAAGTGGACATACCTCAAATTTGACATTTGACAGATGTCAACTGTCAGTTCTGCGAGCAATTGAATATGAAATGCAGGTCTTGCAATGTTTTACTGCTCAGGCTCGCGGCGTGACGTTCTCTAAGCAGACATCCGTCAAATTTGACATGAAATGCAGGTCTTGCAATGTTTTACTGCTCAGGCTCGCGGCGTGACGTTCTCTAAGCAGACATCCGCCAAATTTGACATTTGACAGATGTCAACTGTCAGTTTTGCTTGCACGTAAATTTGACATTTGACAGATGTGAACTGTCAGTTCTGCGAGCAGGTGAAATGAAATGCAGTTCATGCAATGTTTTACTGCTTGGGTTCGCGGCGTGACATTCTCTAAGCACTCATACATCAAATTTGATATTTGACTGGTGTCACCTGTCAGTTCTGCCAGCAAGTGAAATGAAATGCAGTTCGTGCAATGTTTTACTACTCGGGCTCGCGGCGTGACGTTCTCTAAGCACTCATACGTCAAATTTAACATTTGACAAGTTGTCAACTGTCAGTTCTGCGAGCATGTGATATGAAATGCAATGCGTGCAAAGTTTTACTGCCTGGGCTCGCGGCGTTACGTTCTCTAAGTGGACATATGTCAAATTTGACATTTGACAAATATCAACTGTCAGTTCAGGGAGCAAGTGAAATGAAATGCAGTGCGTGCAATGTTTTACTGCTCGGGCTCGCGACGTGACGTTCTCTAAGCAGACATACGTCAAATTCGATATTTGACAGATGTCAACTGTCAGTTCTGCCAGCAAGTGAAATAAAATGCAGTGCGTGCAATGTTTTACTGCGCGGGCTCGCGGCGTGACGTTCTCAAAGTGGACATACGTCAGATTTGACATTTGATAAATGTCAAGTGTCAGTTCAGCGAGCAAGTGAAATGAAATGCAGTGCGTGCAATGTTTTACTGCTCGGGCTCGCGGCGTGACGTTCTCTAAGCAGACATACGTTAAATTTGACATTTGACAGGTGTCAACTGTCAGCTCTGCGAGCAACTGAACTGAAATGCAGTGCGCGCAATATTTTACTGCCCGGGCTCGCGCCGTGGCGTTCTCAAAGTGGACATACCTCAAATTTTACATTTGACAGATGTCAACTGTCAGTTCTGCGAGCAATTGAATATGAAATGCAGGTCTTGCAATGTTTTACTGCTCAGGCTCGCGGCGTGGCGTTCTCTAAGCAGACATCCGTCAAATTTGACATTTGACAGGTGTCAACTGTCAGTTCTGCGAGCAAGTGAAATGAAATGCAATTCGTGCAATGTTTTACTACTCGGGCTCGCGGCGTGACGTTCTTTAAGCACTCATACGTCAAATTTGACATTTGACAGATGTCAACTGTCAGTTTTGCTTGCACGTGAAATGAAATGTAGTTCGTGCAGTATTTTACTGCTTGGGCTCGCTGCGTGACGTTTTCTAAGCAGACATACGTTAACTTTGACATTTGACAGATGTCAGCTGTCAGTTCTGCGAGAAAGTGAAATGAAATGCAGTTCGTGCAAAGTTTTACTGCTTGGGCTCGCGGCGTGGCGTTTTCTAAACACTCATACGTCAAATTTGACAGTTGACAGGTGTCAACTGTCAGTTCTCAGAGCAAGTGAAATGAAGTGCCGTTCCTGCAACGTTTTAGTGTTCGGGATCGCGGTGTGACATTTTCTAAGCACATATACGTCACATTTGATATTTGACAGATGTCAACTGTCAATTTTGCTTGCACGTGAAATGAAATGTAGTTCGTGCAGTGTTTTACTGCTTGGGAACGCGGCGTGACGTTCTCTAAGCACTCATACGTCAAATTTGACATTTGACAGTTGTCAACTGTCAGTTCTGGGAGCAAGTGAAATGAAATGCCATTCCTGCAACGTTTTAATGTTCGGGCTCGCGGTGTGACGTTTTCTAAGCAGTCATAGGTCAAATTTAACATTTGACACATGTCAACTGTCAGTTCTGCGAGCAAGTGAAATGAAATGCAGTGCGTGCAATGTTTTTCTGCGCGGGCTCGCGGCGTGACGTTCTCAAAGTGGACATCCGTCAAATTTGAGATTTGACAGGTGTCAACTGTCAGTTCTGCGAGCAAGTGAAATGAAATGGTTTTCGTGCAATGTTTTAATGCTTGGGATCGCGGCGTGACGTTCTCTAAGCACTCACACGTCAAATTTGACATTTGACAAGTGTCAACTGTCAGTTCTGGGAGCAAGGGAAATGAAATGCCGTTCCTGCAACGTTTTAGTGTTCGAGCTCGCGGTGTGATGTTCTCTAAGCACTCATACGTCAAATTTGACATTTGACAGGTGTCAACTGTCAGTTCTGGGAGCAAGTGAAATGAAATGCCGTTTCTGCAACGTTTTAGTGTTCGGGCTCGCGGTGTGACGTTTTCTAAGCAGACATACGTCAACTTTGACATTTGACAGATGTCAACTGTCAGTTCTGCGAGAAAGTGAAATAAAATGCAGTTCGTGCAATGTTTTACTGCTTGGGCTCGCGGTATTACGTTCTCTAAACACTCATACGTCAAATTTGACATTTAACAGGTGTCAAATGTCAGTTCTGAGAGCAAGTGTAATGAAATGCCGCTCCTGCAACGTTTTAGTGTTCGGGCTTGCGGTGTGACATTTTCTAAGCAGATATACGTCAAATTTGACATTTTACAGATGTCAACTGTCAGTTTTGCTTGCAAGTGAAATGAAATGTAGTTCGTGAAATGTTTTACTGCTTAGGCTCGCGGCGTAACGTTCTCTAAGCACTCATACGTCAAATTTCACATTTGACAGTTGTAAACTGTCAGTTCTGGGAGCAAGTGAAATGAAATGCCGTTCCTGCAACGTTTTAATGTTCGGGCTCGCGGTGTGACGTTTTCTAAGCAATCATACGTCAAATTTGACATTTGACACATGTCAACTGTCAGTTCTGCGAGAAAGTGAAATGAAATGCAGTGCGTGCAATGTTTTACTTCGCGGGCTCGCGGCGTGACGTTCTCAAAGTGGACATTTGTCAAATTTGACATTTGACATGTGTCAACTGTCAGCTCTTCGAGCATGTGATATGAAATGCAATGCGTGCAAAGTTTTACTGCCTGGGCTCGCGGCGTGACGTTCTCTAAGTGGACATATGTCAAATTTGACATGAAATGCAGGTCTTGCAATGTTTTACTGCTCAGGCTCGCGGCGTGACGTTCTCTAAGCAGACATCCGCCAAATTTGACATTTGACAGATGTCAACTGTCAGTTTTGCTTGCACGTAAATTTGACATTTGACAGATGTGAACTGTCAGTTCTGCGAGCAGGTGAAATGAAATGCAGTTCATGCAATGTTTTACTGCTTGGGTTCGCGGCGTGACATTCTCTAAGCACTCATACATCAAATTTGATATTTGACTGGTGTCACCTGTCAGTTCTGCCAGCAAGTGAAATGAAATGCAGTTCGTGCAATGTTTCACTACTCGGGCTCGCGGCGTGACGTTCTCTAAGCACTCATACGTCAAATTTAACATTTGACAAGTTGTCAACTGTCAGTTCTGCGAGCATGTGATATGAAATGCAATTCGTGCAAAGTTTTACTGCCTGGGCTCGCGGCGTGACGTTCTCTAAGTGGACATATGTCAAATTTGACATTTGACAAATATCAACTGTCATTTCAGGGAGCAAGTGAAATGAAATGCAGTGCGTGCAATGTTTTACTGCTCGGGCTCGCGACGTGACGTTCTCTAAGCAGACATACGTCAAATTCGATATTTGACAGATGTCAACTGTCAGTTCTGCCAGCAAGTGAAATAAAATGCAGTGCGTGCAATGTTTTACTGCGCGGGCTCGCGGCGTGACGTTCTCAAAGTGGACATACGTCAGATTTGACATTTGATAAATGTCAAGTGTCAGTTCAGCGAGCAAGTGAAATGAAATGCAGTGCGTGCAATGTTTTACTGCTCGGGCTCGCGGCGTGACGTTCTCTAAGCAGACATACGTTAAATTTGACATTTGACAGGTGTCAACTGTCAGCTCTGCGAGCAACTGAACTGAAATGCAGTGCGTGCAATATTTTACTGCCCAAGCTCGCGCCGTGACGTTCTCAAAGTGGACATACCTTAAATTTTACATTTGACAGATGTCAACTATCAGTTTTGCTTGCACGTAAATTTGACATTTGACAGATGTGAACTGTCAGTTCTGCGAGCAGGTGAAATGAAATGCAGTTCATGCAATGTTTTACTGCTTGGGTTCGCGGCGTGACATTCTCTAAGCACTCATACATCAAATTTGATATTTGACTGGTGTCACCTGTCAGTTCTGCCAGCAAGTGAAATGAAATGCAGTTCGTGCAATGTTTTACTACTCGGGCTCGCGGCGTGACGTTCTCTAAGCACTCATACGTCAAATTTAACATTTGACAAGTTGTCAACTGTCAGTTCTGCGAGCATGTGATATGAAATGCAATGCGTGCAAAGTTTTACTGCCTGGGCTCGCGGCGTGACGTTCTCTAAGTGGACATATGTCAAATTTGACATTTGACAAATATCAACTGTCAGTTCAGGGAGCAAGTGAAATGAAATGCAGTGCGTGCAATGTTTTACTGCTCGGGCTCGCGACGTGACGTTCTCTAAGCAGACATACGTCAAATTCGATATTTGACAGATGTCAACTGTCAGTTCTGCCAGCAAGTGAAATAAAATGCAGTGCGTGCAATGTTTTACTGCGCGGGCTCGCGGCGTGACGTTCTCAAAGTGGACATACGTCAGATTTGACATTTGATAAATGTCAAGTGTCAGTTCAGCGAGCAAGTGAAATGAAATGCAGTGCGTGCAATGTTTTACTGCTCGGGCTCGCGGCGTGACGTTCTCTAAGCAGACATACGTTAAATTTGACATTTGACAGGTGTCAACTGTCAGCTCTGCGAGCAACTGAACTGAAATGCAGTGCGTGCAATATTTTACTGCCCGGGCTCGCGCCGTGACGTTCTCAAAGTGGACATACCTTAAATTTTACATTTGACAGATGTCAACTGTCAGTTCTGCGAGCAAGTGAAATGAAATGCAATTCGTGCAATGTTTTACTACTCGGGCTCGCGGCGTGACGTTCTTTAAGCACTCATACGTCAAATTTGACATTTGACAGATGTCAACTGTCAGTTCTGGGAGCAAGTGAAATGAAATGCCATTCCTGCAACGTTTTAATGTTCGGGCTCGCGGTGTGACGTTTTCTAAGCAGTCATAGGTCAAATTTGACAGTTGACAGGTGTCAACTGTCAGTTCTCAGAGCAAGTGAAATGAAGTGCCGTTCCTGCAACGTTTTAGTGTTCGGGATCGCGGTGTGACATTTTCTAAGCACATATACGTCACATTTGATATTTGACAGATGTCAACTGTCAATTTTGCTTGCACGTGAAATGAAATGTAGTTCGTGCAGTGTTTTACTGCTTGGGTACGCGGCGTGACGTTTTCTAAGCAGACATACGTTAACTTTGACATTTGACAGATGTCAGCTGTCAGTTCTGCGAGAAAGTGAAATGAAATGCAGTTCGTGCAAAGTTTTACTGCTTGAGCTCGCGGCGTGGCGTTTTCTAAACACTCATACGTCAAATTTGACAGTTGACAGGTGTCAACTGTCAGTTCTCAGAGCAAGTGAAATGAAGTGCCGTTCCTGCAACGTTTTAGTGTTCGGGATCGCGGTGTGACATTTTCTAAGCACATATACGTCACATTTGATATTTGACAGATGTCAACTGTCAATTTTGCTTGCACGTGAAATGAAATGTAGTTCGTGCAGTGTTTTACTGCTTGGGTACGCGGCGTGACGTTCTCTAAGCACTCATACGTCAAATTTGACATTTGACAGTTGTCAACTGTCAGTTCTGGGAGCAAGTGAAATGAAATGCCATTCCTGCAACGTTTTAATGTTCGGGCTCGCGGTGTGACGTTTTCTAAGCAGTCATAGGTCAAATTTAACATTTGACACATGTCAACTGTCAGTTCTGCGAGCAAGTGAAATGAAATGCAGTGCGTGCAATGTTTTTCTGCGCGGGCTCGCGGCGTGACGTTCTCAAAGTGGACATCCGTCAAATTTGAGATTTGACAGGTGTCAACTGTCAGTTCTGCGAGCAAGTGAAATGAAATGGTTTTCGTGCAATGTTTTAATGCTTGGGATCGCGGCGTGACGTTCTCTAAGCACTCACACGTCAAATTTGACATTTGACAAGTGTCAACTGTCAGTTCTGGGAGCAAGGGAAATGAAATGCCGTTCCTGCAACGTTTTAGTGTTCGAGCTCGCGGTGTGATGTTCTCTAAGCACTCATACGTCAAATTTGACATTTGACAGGTGTCAACTGTCAGTTCTGGGAGCAAGTGAAATGAAATACCGTTCCTGCAACGTTTTAGTGTTCGGGCTCGCGGTGTGACGTTTTCTAAGCAGACATACGTCAACTTTGACATTTGACAGATGTCAACTGTCAGTTCTGCGAGCAAGTGAAATAAAATGCAGTTCGTGCAATGTTTTACTGCTTGGGCTCGCGGTACTACGTTCTCTAAACACTCATACGTCAAATTTGACATTTAACAGGTGTCAAATGTCAGTTCTGAGAGCAAGTGTAATGAAATGCCGCTCCTGCAACGTTTTAGTGTTCGGGCTTGCGGTGTGACATTTTCTAAGCAGATATACGTCAAATTTGACATTTTACAGATGTCAACTGTCAGTTTTGCTTGCAAGTGAAATGAAATGTAGTTCGTGAAATGTTTTACTGCTTAGGCTCGCGGCGTAACGTTCTCTAAGCACTCATACGTCAAATTTCACATTTGACAGTTGTAAACTGTCAGTTCTGGGAGCAAGTGAAATGAAATGCCGTTCCTGCAACGTTTTAATGTTCGGGCTCGCGGTGTGACGTTTTCTAAGCAATCATACGTCAAATTTGACATTTGACACATGTCAACTGTCAGTTCTGCGAGAAAGTGAAATGAAATGCAGTGCGTGCAATGTTTTACTTCGCGGGCTCGCGGCGTGACGTTCTCAAAGTGGACATTTGTCAAATTTGACATTTGACATGTGTCAACTGTCAGCTCTGCGAGCAAGTGAAATGAAATGCAGTTCGTGCAATGTTTTTCTGCTTGGGATTTCGGCGTGACGTTCTCTAAGCACTCAAACGACAAATTTGACATTTGACAGGTGTCAACTGTCAGTTCTGGGAGCAAGTGAAATGAAATGCAGTTCGTACAATGTTTTACTGCTCGGGCTCGCGGCGTGACGTTTTCTAAGCAGACATCCGTCAAATTTGACATTTGACAGGTGTCAGCTGTCAGTTCATCGAGCAAGTGAAATGAAATGCAATGCGTGCAATGTTTTAATGCCCGGTACGCAGCGTGACGTTCTCTAAGCAGACATCTGTCAAATTTGACATTTGACAGATGTCAACTGTCAGTTTAGCGAGCAAGTGAAATGAAATGCAGTTTGTGCAATGTTTTTTTGCTCGGGCTCGCGGCGTGACATTTTCTAATCATTCATACGTCAAATTTAATATTTGACAGATGTCAACTGTGTGTTCTGCGAGCAAGTGAAATGAAATGCAGTTCGTGCAATGTTTTACTGCTTGGGCTCGCGGCGTGACGTTCTCTAAGCACTCATATGTCAAATGTGACATTTCACAAGTGTCAACTGTCAGTTCTTGTAGCAAGTGAAGTAAAATGCCGTTCTTGCAACGTTTTATTGTTCGGGCTCGCGGTGTGACGTTTTCTAAGCAGACATACGTTAAATTTGACATTTGACAGATGTCAACTGTCAGTTCAGCGAGAAAGTGAAATGATATGCAGTTCGTGCAATGGTTTACTGCTCAGGGTTGCGGCGCGACGGTCTCAAAGTGGACACACGTCAAATTTGACATTTGACAGATGTCAACTGTCAGTTCAGCGAGCAATTGAAATGAAATGCAGTTCGTACAATGCTTTACTGCTCGGGCTGGCGGCGTTACGTTCTCTAAGCAGACAATGGTCATATTTCACATTTGACAGGTGTCAACTGTCAGTTCTGCGAGCAAGTGAAATGAAATGCCGTTCCTGCAACGTTTTAGTGTTCAGGCTAGCAGTGTGACTTTTCTAAGCAGACATACGTTAAATTTGACATTTGATAGATGTCAACTGTCAATTCTGCGAGCAAATGATATGAAATGCAGTTCGTGCAATGTTTTACTGCTTTGGCTCGCGGCGTGACGTTCTCTAAGCACTCATATGTCAAATTTGACATTTCACAGGTGTCAACTGTCTGTTCTTGGAGCAAGTGAAGTGAAATGCCGTTCCTGCTACGTTTTATTGTTCGGGCTCGCGGTGTGACGTTTTATAAGTAGACATACGTCAAATTTGACATTTGACAGATGTCAACTGTCAGTTCTGCGAGCAAGTGAAATGAAATGTAGTGCGTGCAATATTTTACTGCGCGGGCTCGCGGCGTGACGTTCTTAAAGTGGAGATACGTCAAATTTTACATTTGACAGATGTCAACTGTTCATTTCAGCGAGCAAGTGAAATGAAATGCAGTTTTCGTGCAATGTTTTACCGCTCGGGCTCGCGGCGTGACGTTCTCTAAGCAGACATCCTTCAAATTTGACATTTGACAGGTGTCAACTGTCAGTTCTGCGAGCAAGTGAAATGAAATGCAGTGCGTGGAATGTTTTACTGCCCGGGCTCGCGGCTTGACCGTGTCAAATTGGACATACGTCAAATTTGACATTTGACAGATGTCAACTGTCAGTTCAGCGAGCAAGTGAAATGAAATGGAGTTCGTGCAATGTTTTACTGCCCGGGCTCGCGCCGTGACGTTCTCAAAGTGGACATGATGTCAACTGTCAGTTCAGCGAGCAATTGAATATGAAATGCAGGTCTTGCAATGTTTTACTGCTCGGGCTCGCGGCGTGACGTTCTCTAAGCAGACATCCGTCAAATTTGACATTTGACAGGTGTCAACTGTCCGTTCTGCGAGCAAGTGAAATGAAATGCAGTTCGTGCAATGTTTTACTACTCGGGCTCGCGGCGTGACGTTCTTTAAGCACTCATACGTCAAATTTGACATTTGACAGGTGTCAACTGTCAGTTCTAGGAGCAATTGAAATGAAATGCCGTTCCTGCAACGTTTTAGTGTTCAGGCTCGCGGTGTGACGTTTTCTAATCAGACATACGTCAAATTTGACATTTGACAGATGTCAACTGTCAATTATACGAGCAAATGAAATAAAATGCAGTTCGTGCAATGTTTTACTGCTTGGGCTCGCGGCGTGACGTTCTCTAAGCACTCATATGCAAATTTGACATTTCACAGGTGTCAACTGTCAGTTCTGGGAGCAAGTGAAATGAAATGCCGTTCCTGCAACGTTTTATATTTCAGGCTCGCGGTGTGACGTTTTCTAAGCAGGCATACGTCAAATTTGACATTTGACAGATGTCAACTGTCAGTTCTGCGAGCAAGTAAAATGAAATGCAGTTTGTGCAATGTTTTACTGCTTGGGTTCGCGTCGTGACGTTCTCTAAGCACTCATACGTCAAATTTGACATTTGACTGGTGTCAATTGTCAGTTCTGCCAGCAAGTAAAATGAAATGCAGTTCGTACAATGTTTTACTACTCGGGCTCGCGGCGTGACGTTCTCTAAGCACTCATACGTCAAATTTGACATTTGACAGGTGTCAACTGTCAGTTCTGGGAGCAAGTGAATTGAAATGCCGTTCCTGCAACGTTTTAGTGTTCGGGTCCGCGGCGTGACGTTTTCTAAGCAGACATACGTCAAATTTGACATTTGACAGATGTCCACTGTCAATTTTGCGAGCAAATGAAATGAAATGTAGTTCGTGCAATGTTTTACTGCTCGGCCTCGCCGTGTGACGTTCTCTAAGCAGACATCCGTCAAATTTGACATTTGACAGGTGTTAACTCGCAGTTCTGCGAGCAAGTGAAATGAAATGCCGTTCCTGCAACGTTTAAGATTTCGCGCTCGCAGTGTGACGTTTTCTAAGTACTCATACGTCAAATTTGACATTTGACAGATGTCAACTGTCAATTATACGAGCAAATGAAATAAAATGCAGTTCGTGCAATGTTTTACTGCTTGGGCTCGCGGCGTGACGTTCTCTAAGCACTCATATGCAAATTTGACATTTCACAGGTGTCAACTGTCAGTTCTGGGAGCAAGTGAAATGAAATGCCGTTCCTGCAACGTTTTATATTTCAGGCTCGCGGTGTGACGTTTTCTAAGCAGACATCCTTCAAATTTGACATTTGACAGGTGTCAACTGTCCGTTCTGCGAGCAAGTGAAATGAAATGCAGTGCGTGCAATGTTTTACTGCTCGGGCTCGCGACGTGACGTTTTCTAAGCAGACATACGTCAAGTTCGAAATTTGACAGATGTAAACTGTCAGTTCTGCCAGGAAGTGAAATGAAATGCAGTGCGTGCAATGTTTTACTGCCCAAACTCGCGGCGTGACGTTGTCAAATTTGACATACGTCAAATTTGACATTTGACAGATGTCAACTGTCAGTTCAGGGAGCAAGTAAAATGAAATGCAGTTCGTGCAATGTTTTACCGCTCGGGCTCGCGGCGTGACGTTCTCTAAGCAGACATCCTTCAAATTTGACATTTGACAGGTGTCCACTGTCAGTTCAGCGAGCAAGTGAAATGAAATGCAGTTCGTGCAATGGTTTATTGCTCGGGCTCGCAGCGCGACGTTCTCAGAGTGGACATGCGTCAAATTTGACATTTGACAGTTGTCAACAGTCAGTTCAGCGAGAAAGTGAAATGATATGCAGTTCGTGCAATGGTTTACTGCTCAGGGTTGCGGCGCGACGGTCTCAAAGTGGACACACGTCAAATTTGACATTTGACAGATGTCAACTGTCAGTTCAGCGAGCAATTGAAATGAAATGCAGTTCGTGCAATGCTTTACTGCTCGGGCTGGCGGCGTTACGTTCTCTAAGCAGACAATGGTCATATTTCACATTTGACAGGTGTCCACTGTCAGTTCAGCGAGCAAGTGAAATGAAATGCAGTTCGTGCAATGGTTTATTGCTCGGGCTCGCAGCGCGACGTTCTCAGAGTGGACATGCGTCAAATTTGACATTTGACAGTTGTCAACAGTCAGTTCAGCGAGAAAGTGAAATGATATGCAGTTCGTGCAATGGTTTACTGCTCAGGGTTGCGGCGCGACGGTCTCAAAGTGGACACACGTCAAATTTGACATTTGACAGATGTCAACTGTTCATTTCAGCGAGCAAGTGAAATGAAATGCAGTTTTCGTGCAATGTTTTACCGCTCGGGCTCGCGGCGTGACGTTCTCTAAGCAGACATCCGTCAAATTTGACATTTGACAGGTGTCAACTGTCCGTTCTGCGAGCAAGTGAAATGAAATGCAGTTCGTGCTATGTTTTACTACTCGGGCTCGCGGCGTGACGTTCTTTAAGCACTCATACGTCAAATTTGACATTTGACAGGTGTCAACTGTCAGTTCTAGGAGCAATTGAAATGAAATACCGTTCCTGCAACGTTTTAGTGTTCAGGCTCGCGGTGTGACGTTTTCTAATCAGACATACGTCAAATTTGACATTTGACAGATGTCAACTGTCAATTATACGAGCAAATGAAATAAAATGCAGTTCGTGCAATGTTTTACTGCTTGGGCTCGCGGCGTGACGTTCTCTAAGCACTCATATGCAAATTTGACATTTCACAGGTGTCAACTGTCAGTTCTGGGAGCAAGTGAAATGAAATGCCGTTCCTGCAACGTTTTATATTTCAGGCTCGCGGTGTGACGTTTTCTAAGCAGGCATACGTCAAATTTGACATTTGACAGATGTCAACTGTCAGTTCTGCGAGCAAGTAAAATGAAATGCAGTTCGTGCAATGTTTTACTGCTTGGGTTCGCGTCGTGACGTTCTCTAAGCACTCATACGTCAAATTTGACATTTGACTGGTGTCAATTGTCAGTTCTGCCAGCAAGTAAAATAAAATGCAGTTCGTACAATGTTTTACTACTCGGGCTCGCGGCGTGACGTTCTCTAAGCACTCATACGTCAAATTTGACATTTGACAGGTGTCAACTGTCAGTTCTGGGAGCAAGTGAAATAAAATGCCGTTCCTGCAACGTTTTAGTGTTCGGGTCCGCGGCGTGACGTTTTCTAAGCAGACATACGTCAAATTTGACATTTGACAGATGTCCACTGTCAATTTTGCGAGCAAATGAAATGAAATGTAGTTCGTGCAATGTTTTACTGCTCGGCCTCGCCGTGTGACGTTCTCTAAGCAGACATCCGTCAAATTTGACATTTGACAGGTGTCAACTGTCAGTTCTGCTAGCAAGTGAAATGAAATGCAGCGCGTGCAATGTTTTACTGCGCGAGCTCGGGGCGTGACGTTCTCAAAGTGGACATACGTCAAATTTGAGATGTGACAGATGTCAACTGTCAGTTCAGCGAGCAAGTAAAATGAAATGCAGTTCGTGCAATGTTTTACCGCTCGGGCTCGCGGCGTGACGTTCTCTAAGCAGACATCCTTCAAATTTGACATTTGACAGGTGTCAACTGTCAGTTCTGCGAGCAAGTGAAATGAAATGCAGTGCGTGCAATGTTTTACTGCCCAAACTCGCGGCCTGACGTTGTCAAATTGGACATACGTCAAATTTGACATTTGACAGATGTCAACTGTCAGTTCAGCGAGCAAGTGAAATGAAATGCAGGTCGTGCAATGTTTTATGTTTTCTCTAAACAGACATTCGTCAAATTTGCCAATTGACAGGTGTCAACTGTCAGTTCAGCGAGCAAGTGAAATGAAATGCAGTTCGTGCAATGGTTTACTGCTCGGGCTCGCGGCACGACGTTCTCAGAGTAGACATGCGTCAAATTTGACATTTGACAGTTGTCAACTGTTAGTTCAGCGAGAAAGTGAAATGAAATGCAGTTCGTGCAATGGTTTACTGCTCAGGCCTGCGGCGCGACGTTCTCAAAGTGGACACACGTCAAATTTGACATTTGACAGATGTCAACTGTCAGTTCAGCGAGCAATTGAAATGAAATGCAGCTCGTGCAATGTTTTACTGCTCAGGCTCACGGCGTGATGTTCTCTAAGCAGACATCCGTCAAATTTGACATTTGACAGGTGTTAACTGTCAGTTCTGCGAGCAAATGAAATGAAATGCAGTTCGTGCAATGTTTTACTGTTTGGGCTCGCGGCGTTACGTTCTCTAAGCACTCATATGTCAAATTTGACATTTCACAGGTGTCAACTGTCAGTTCTTGGAGCAAGTGAAGTGAAATGCCGTTCTTGCAACGTTTTATTGTTCGGGCTCGCGGTGTGACGCTTTCTAAGCAGACATACGTCAAATTTGACATTTGACAGATGTCAACTGTCAGTTCTGCGAGCAAGTAAAATGAAATGCAGTTCGTGCAATGTTTTACTGCTTGGGCTCCCAGCGTGACGTTCTCTAAGCACTCATTCGTCAAATTTGACATTTGACAGATGTCAACTGTCAGTTCTGCGAGCAAGTGAAATGAAATGCCGTTCCTGCAACGTTTTGGTGTTCGGGTTCGCGGTGTCACGTTTTCTAAGCAGACATACTTCAAATTTGACATTTGACAGATGTCAACTGTGAGTTCTGCGAGCACGTGAAATGAAATGCAGTTCATGCAATGTTTTACTTCTCGGGCTCGCGGCGTGACGTTCTCTAAGCACTCATACGTCAAATTTGACATTTGACAGGTGTCAACTTTCAGTTCTGGGAGCAAGTGAAATGAAATGCCGTTCCTGCAACGTTTTAGTGTTCGGGTTCGCGGTGTGACGTTTTCTAAGCAGACATACTTCAAGTTTGACATTTGACAGATGTTAACTGTCAGTTTTGCCAGCAAGTGAAATGAAATGCAGTGCGTGCAATGTTTTACTGCGCAAGCTCGCGGCGTGACGTTCTCTAAGTGGTCATACGTCAAATTTGACATTTGATAAATGGCAACTGTCAGTTCAGCGAGCAAGTGAAACGAAATGCAGTGCGTGCAATGTTTTACTGCTCGGGCTCGCGGCGTGACGTTCTCTAAGCAGACAACCGTCAAATTTGGCATTTGACAGATGTCAACTGTCAGTTTTGCTTGCAAGTGAAATGAAATGTAGTTCGTGCAATGTTTTACTGCATGTGTTTGCGGCGTGACGTTCTCTAAGCACTCATACGTCAAATTTGACATTTGACAGTTGTCAACTGTCAGTTCTGGGAGCAAGTGAAATAAAATGCCATTCCCGCAACGTTTTAATGTTCGGGCTCGCGGTGTGACGTTTTCTAAGCAGACATACGTCAAGTTTGACATTTGACAGATGTCAACTGTCAGTTCTGCGAGGAAGTGAAATGAAATGCAGTTCGTACAAAGTTTTACTGCTTGGGCTCGCGGCGTGACGTTCTCTAAACACTCATACGTCAAATTTGACATTTGACAGGTGTCAACTGTCAGTTCTGAGAGCAAGTGAAATGAAGTGCCGTTCCTGCAACGTTTTAGCGTTCGGGATCGCGGTGTGACATTTTCTAAGCAGATATACGTCAAATTTGACATTTGACAGATGTCAACTGTCAGTTTTGCTTGCAAGTGAAATGAAATGTCGTTCGTGCAATGTTTTACTGCTTGGGCTCGCGGCGTGATGTTCTCTAAGCACTCATACGTCAAATTTGACATTTGACAGTTGTCAACTGTCAGTTTTGGGAGCAAGTGAAATAAAATGCCATTCCCGCAACGTTTCAATGTTCGGGCTCGCGGTGTGACGTTTTCTAAGCGGTCATACGTTAAATTTGACATTTGACACATGTCAACTGTCAGTTCTGCGAGCAAGTGAAATGAAATGCAGTGCGTGCAATGTTTTTCTGCGGGGGCTCGCGGCGTGACGTTCTCAACGGGACATCCGTCAAATTTGAGATTTGACAGGTGTCAACTGTCAGTTCTGCGAGCAAGTGAAATGAAATGCTTTTCGTGCAATGTTTTAATGCTTGGGATCGCGGCGTGACGTTCTCTAAGCGCTCACACGTCAAATTTGACATTAGACAAGTGTCAACTGTCAGTTCTGGGAGCAAGGGAAATGAAATGCCGTTCCTGCAACGTTTTAGTGTTCGAGCTCGCGGTGTGACGTTCTCTAAGCACTCATACGTCAAATTTGACATTTGACAGGTGTCAACTGTCAGTTCTGGGAGCAAGTGAAATGAAATGCCGTTCCTGCAACGTTTTAGTGTTCGGGTTCGCGGTGTGACGTTTTCTAAGCAGATATACGTCAACTTTGACATTTGACAGATGTCAACTGTCAGTTTTGCGAGCAAGTAAAATAAAATGCAGTTCGTGCAATGTTTTACTGCTTGGGCTCCCAGCGTGACGTTCTCTAAGCACTCATTCGTCAAATTTGACATTTGACAGGTGTCAACTGTCAGCTCTGCGAGCAAGTGAAATGAAATGCCGTTCCTGCAACGTTTTGGTGTTCGGGTTCGCGGTGTCACGTTTTCTAAGCAGACATACTTCAAATTTGACATTTGACAGATGTCAACTGTCAGTTCTGCGAGCACGTGAAATGAAATGCAGTTCATGCAATGTTTTACTGCTTGGGTTCGCGGCGTGACGTTCTCTAAGCACTCATACGTCAAATTTGATATTTGACTGGTGTCAACTGTCAGTTCTGCCAGCAAGTGAAATGAAATGCAGTTCGTGCAATGTTTTACTACTCGGGCTCGCGGCGTGACGTTCTCTAAGCACTCATACGTGAAATTTGACATTTGACAGGTGTCAACTGTCAGTTCTGGGAGCAAGTGAAATGAAATGCCGTTCCTGCAACGTTTTAGTGTTCGGGTTCGCGGTGTGACGTTTTCTAAGCAGACATACGTCAAGTTTGACATTTGACAGATGTTAACTGTCAGTTTTGCCAGCAAGTGAAATGAAATGCAGTGCGTGCAATGTTTTACTGCGCAAGCTCGCGGCGTGACGTTCTCAAAGTGGACATACGTCAAATTTGACATTTGATAAATGTCAACTGTCAGTTCAGCGAGCAAGTGAAACGAAATGCAGTGCGTGCAATGTTTTACTGCTCGGGCTCGCCGCGTGACGTTCTCTAAGCAGACATCTGTCAAATTTGGAATTTGACAGATGTCAACTGTCAGTTTTGCTTGCAAGTGAAATGAAATGTAGTTCGTGCAATGTTTTACTGCTTGGGTTGGCGGCGTGACGTTTTCTAAGCAGACATACGTCACGTTTGACATTTGACAGATGTCAACTGTCAGTTCTGCGGGCAAGTGAAATGAAATGCAGTTCGTGCAAAGTTTTACTGCTTGGGCTCGCGGGGTGACGTTCTCTAAGCACTCATACGTCAAATTTGACATTTGACAGTTGTCAACCGTCAGTTCTGGGAGCAAGTGAAATGAAATGCCGTTCCTGCAACGTTTTAGTGTTTGGGCTCGCTGTGTGACGTTTTCTAAGCAGACATACGTCAAGTTTGACATTTGACAGATGTCAACTGTCAGTTTTGCGAGCTAGTGAAATGAAATGCAGTTCGTACAAAGTTTTACTGCTTGGGCTCGCGGCGTGACGTTCTCTAAACACTCATACGTCAAATTTGACTTTTGACAGGTGTCAACTGTCAGTTCTGAGAGCAAGTGAAATGAAGTGCCGTTCCTGCAACGTTTTAGCGTTCGGGATCGCGGTGTGACATTTTCAAAGCAGATATACGTTAAATTTGACATTTGACAGATGTCAACTGTCAGTTTTGCTTGCAAGTGAAATAAA
This sequence comes from Phosphuga atrata, assembly GCA_944588485.1. Lineage (NCBI taxonomy): Eukaryota > Metazoa > Arthropoda > Insecta > Coleoptera > Silphidae > Phosphuga > Phosphuga atrata. The sequence goes on from OX155901.1 coordinate 16,922,137, forward strand.
ATGTCGTTCGTGCAATGTTTTACTGCTTGGGCTCGCGGCGTGACGTTCTCTAAGCACTCATACGTCAAATTTGACATTTGACAGTTGTCAACTGTCAGTTCTGCCAGCAAGTGAAATGAAATGCAGTTCGTGCAATGTTTTACTACTCGGGCTCGCGGCGTAACGTTCTCTAAGCACTCATACGTCAAATTTGACATTTGACAGGTGTCAACGGTCAGTTCTGGGAGCAAGTGAAATGAAATGCCGTTCCTGCAACGTTTTAGTGTTCGGGTTCGCGGTGTGACGTTTTCTAAGCAGACATACGTCAAATTTGACATTTGACAGATGTCCACTGTCAATTCTGCGAGCAAATGAAATGAAAAGCAGTTCGTGCAATGTTTTACTGCTCGGCCTCGCCGTGCGACGTTCTCTAAGCAGACATCCGTCAAATTTGACATTTGACAGGTGTCAACTCTCAGTTCTGCCAGCAAGTGAAATGAAATGCAATTCGTGCAAGGTTTTACTACTCGGGTTTGCGGCGTGACGTTCTCTAAGCACTCATACGTCAAATTTAACATTTGACAGGTGTCAACTGTCAGTTCTGGGAGCAAGTGAAATGAAATACCTTAGCTGCAACGTTTAAGATTCTGTGCTTGCAGTGTGACGTTTTCTGAGCACTCATACGTCAAATTTGACATTTGACAGTTGTCAACTGTCAGTTCTGCGAGCAAGTGAAATAAAATGCCATTCCCGCAACGTTTTAATGTTCGGGCTCGCGGTGTGACGTTTTCTAAGCAGTCATACGTCAAATTTGACTTTTGACACATGTCAACTGTCAGTTCTGCGAGCAAGTGAAATGAAATTCAGTGCGTGCAATGTTTTTCTGCGCGGGCTCGCGGCGTGACGTTCTCAAAGTGGACATCCTTCAAATTTGAGATTTGACAGGTGTCAACTGTCAGTTCTGTGAGCAAGTGAAATGAAATGCTTTTCGTGCAATGTTTTAATGCTTGGGATCGCGGCGTGACGTTCTCTAAGCGCTCACACGTCAAATTTGACATTAGACAAGTGTCAACTGTCAGTTCTGGAAGCAAGGGAAATGAAATGCCGTTCCTGCAACGTTTTAGTGTTCGAGCTCGCGGTGTGACGTTCTCTAAGCACTCATACGTCAAATTTTACATTTGACAGGTGTCAACTGTCAGTTCTGGGAGCAAGTGAAATGAAATGCCGTTCCTGCAACGTTCTTGTGTTCGGGCTCGCGGTGTGACGTTTTCTAAGCAGACATACATCAACTTTGACATCTGACAGATGTCAACTGTCAGTTCTGCGAGCAAGTGAAATAAAATGCAGTTCGTGCAATGTTTTACTGCTTGGCCTCGCGGTATTACGTTCTCTAAACACTCATACGTAAAATTAGACATATAACTGGTGTCAAATGTCAGTTCTGAGAGCAAGTGAAATGAAATGCCGCTCCTGCAACGTTTTAGTGTTCGGGCTTGCAGTGTGACATTTTCTAAGCAGATATACGTCAAATTTGACATTTGACAGATGTCAACTGTCAGTTTTGTATGCAAGTGAAATGAAATGTAGTTCGTGAAATGTTTTACTGCTTGGGCTCGCGGCGTAACGTTCTCTAAGCACTCATATGTCAAATTTGACATTTGACAGTTGTCAACTGTCAGTTCTGGGAGCAAGTGAAATGAAATGCCGTTCGTGCAATGTTTTACTACTCGGGCTCGCGGCGTGACGTTCTCTAAGCACTGATATGTCAAATTTGACATTTCACAGGTGTCAACTGTCAGTTCTTGGAGCAAGTGAAGTAAAATGCCATTCTTGCAACGTTTTATTGTTCGGGGTCGCGGTGTCACGTTTTCTAAGCAGACATACGTCAAATTTGACATTTGACAGATGTCAACTGTCAGTTCTGCGAGCAAGTAAAATTAAATGCAGTTCGTGCAATGTTTTACTGCTTGGGCTCGCGGCGTGACGTTCTTTAAGCACTCATTCGTCAAATGTGACATTTGACAGGTGTCAACGGTCAGTTCTGGGAGCAAGTGAAATGAAATGCCGTTCCTGCAACGTTTTAGTGTTCGGGTTCGCGGTGTGACGTTTCCTAAGCAGACATACTTCAAATTTGACATTTGACAGATGTCAACTGTCAGTTCTGCGAGCAGGTGAAATAAAATGCAGTTTATGCAATGTTTTACTGCTTGGGTTCGCGGCGTGACATTCTCTAAGCACTCATACGTCAAATTTGATATTTGACTGGTGTCAACTGTCAGTTCTGCCAGCAAGTGAAATGAAATGCAGTTCGTGCAATGTTTTACTACTCGGGCTCGCGGCGTAACGTTCTCTAAGCACTCATACGTCAAATTTGACAGGTGTCAACGGTCAGTTCTGGGTGCAAGTGAAATAAAATGCCGTTCCTGCAACGTTTTAGTTTTCGGGTTTGCGGTGTGACATTTTCTAAGCAGACATACGTCAAATTTGACATTTGACAGATGTCCACTGTCAATTCTGCGAGCAAATGGAATGAAATGCAGTTCGTGCAATGTTTTACTGCTCGGCCTCGCCGTGCGACGTTCTCTAAGCAGACATCCGTCAAATTTGACATTTGACAGGTTTCAACTGTCAGTTCTATGAGCAATTGAAATGAAATGCCGTTCCTGCAACGTTTTAGTGTTTTGGCTCGCGGTGTGACGTTTTCTAAGCAGACATACGTCAACTTTGACATTTGACGGATGTCAACTGTCAGTTCTGCGAGCAAGTGAAATGAAGTGCAGTTCGTGCAAAGTTTTACTGCTTGGGCTCGCGGCGTGACGTTCTCTAAACACTCATACGTCAAATTTTACATTTGACAGGTGTCAACGGTCAGTTCTGGGAGCAAGTGAAATGAAATGCCGTTCCTGCAACGTTTTGGTGTTCGGGTTCGCGGTGTGACGTTTCCTAAGCAGACATACTTCAAATTTGACATTTGACAGATGTCAACTGTCAGTTTTGCTTGCACGTGAAATGAAATGTAGTTCGTGCAATGTTTTACTGCTTGGGCTCGCAGCGTGACGTTCTGTAAGCACTCATACGTCAAATTTGACATTTGACAGTTGTCAACTGTCAGTTCTGGGAGCAAGTGAAATGAAATGCCATTCCTGCAACTTTTTAATGTTCGGGCTCGCGTTGTGACGTTTTCTAAGCAGTCATAGGTCAAATTTGACATTTGACACATGTCAACTGTCAGTTCTTCGAGCAAGTGAAATGAAATGCAGTGCGTGCAATGTTTTTCTGTGCGGGCTCGCGGCGTGACGTTCTCAAAGTGGACATCCGTCAAATTTGAGATTTGACAGGTGTCAACTGTCAGTTCTGCGAGCAAGTGAAATGAAATGCTTTTCGTGCAATGTTTTAATGCTTGGGATCGCGGCGTGACGTTCTCTAAGCACTCACACGTCAAATTTGACATTTGACAAGTGTCAACTGTCAGTTCTGGGAGCAAGGGAAATGAAATGCCGTTCCTGCAACGTTTTAGTGTTCGAGCTCGCGGTGTGATGTTCTCTAAGCACTCATACGTCAAATTTGACATTTGAACGTTGTAAACTGTCAGTTCTGGGAGCAAGTGAAATGAAATGCCGTTCCTGCAACGTTTTAATGTTCGGGCTCGCGGTGTGACGTTTTCTAAGTAGACATCCTTCAAATTTGACATTTGACAGGTGTCAGCTGTCAGTTCTGCGAGCAAGTGAAATGAAATGCAGTGCGTGCAATGTTTTAATGCCCGGTACGCAGCGTGACGTTCTCTAAGCAGACATCTGTCAAATTTGAAATTTGACAGATGTCAACTGTCAGTTCAGCGAGCAAGTGAAATGAAATGCAATTTGTGCAATGTTTTTTTGCTCGGGCTCGCGGCGTGACATTTTCGAATCATTCATACGTCAAATTTAACATTTGACAGATGTCAACTGAGAGTTCTACGAGCAAGTGAAATGAAATGCAGTTCGTGCAATGTTTTACTGCTTGGGCTCGCGGCGTGACGTTCTCTTAGCACTCATACGTGAAATTTGACATTTGACTGGTGTCAACTGTCAGTTCTGGGAGCAAGTGAAATGAAATGTAGTTCGTGCAATGTTTTGCTGCTCGGTCTCGCGAAGTGACGTCCTCTAAGCAGACAACCGTCAAATTTAACATTTGACAGGTGTCAACTGTCAGTTCTGCGAGTAAGTGAAATGAAATGCAGTGCGTGCAATGTTTTACTGCGCGGGCTCGCGGCGTGACGTTTTTAAAGTGGACATTCGTCAAATTTGACATTTGGCAGATGTCAGCTGTCAGTTCAGCGAGCAACTGAAATGAAGTTCGTGCAACGTTTAATTGCTCGGGCTCGCGGCGTGACGATCTCTAAGCACATTCGTCAAATTTGACATTTGACAGTGAAATGAAATGCAGTTCGTGCAATGTTTTACTGCTTGGGATCGCTGCGTGACGTTCTCTAAGCACTCATACGACAAATTTGACATTTGACAGATGTAAACTCTTAGTTCTGCGAGCAAGTAAAATGAAATGCAGTTCGTGCAATATTTTACTACTTGGGCTCGCGGCGTGACGTTCTCTAAGCACTCATATGTCAAATTTGACATTTGACAGGTGTCAGCTGTCAGTTTTGGGAGCAAGTGAAATGAAATGCAGTTCGTGCAATGTTTTGCTGCTTGGGATCGCGGCGTGACCTTCTCTACGCACTCATACGACAAATTTGACATTTGAGAGATGTAAACTGTCAGTTCTGCGAGCAAGTGAAATGAAATGGAGTTCGTGCAATGTTTTACTGCTTGGGCTCGCGGCGTGACGTTCTCAAAGTGGACATCTGTCAAATTTGACATTTGACAGGTGTCAACTGTCAGTTCTGGGAGCAAGTGAAATGAAATGCAGTTCGTGCAATGTTTTACTGCTTAGGCTCGCGGGGTGACGTTCTTTAAGCAGACAACCGTCAAATTTGACATTTGACAGGTGTCAACTGTCAGTTCTGCGAGTAAGTGAAATAAAATGCAGTGCGTGCAATGTTTAACTGCTCAGGCTTGCAGCGTGACGTTCTCTAAGCAGACATCCGTCAAATTTGACATTTGACAGGTGTCAACTGTCAGTTCTGCGAAGAACTGAATTGAAATGCAGTGCGTGCAATATTTTGCTGCCCGGGCTCGCGTCGTTACGTTCTCAAAGTGGACATACGCCAAATTTGACATTTGACAGATGTCAACTGTCAGTTCAGCGAGCAATTGAACATGAAATTCAGGTCTTGCAATGTTTTACTGCTCAGACTCGCGGCGTGACGTTCTCCAAGCACTCATACGTCAAATTTGACATTTGATAGGTGTCAACTGTCAGTTCTAGGAGCAATTGAAATAAAATGCCGTTCCAGCAACGTTCTAGTGTTTCGGCTCGCGGTGTGACGTTTTCTAAGCCGACATACGTCAACTTTGATATTTGACAGATGTCAACTGTCCGTTCTGCGAGCAAGTGAAATGAAATGCAGTTCGTGCAAAGTTTTACTGCTTTGGCTCGCGGCGTGACGTTCTCTAAACACCCATACGTCGAATTTGACATTTGACAGGTGTCAACTGTCAGTTCTGAGAGCAAGTGAAATGAAGTGCCGTTCCTGCAACGTTTTAGTGTTCGGGATCGCGGTGTGACATTTTTTAAGCAGATATACGTCAAATTTGACATTTGACAGATGTCAACTGTCAGTTTTGCTTGCAAGTGAAATGAAATGTAGTTCGTGAAATGTTTTACTGCTTTGGCTCGCGGCGTGACGTTTTCAAAGTGGACATCCGTCAAATTTAAGATTTGACAGGTGTCAACTGTCAGGTCTGCGAGCAAGTGAAATGAAATGCTTTTTGTGCAATGTTTAAATGCTTGGGATCGCGGCGTGAGGTCCTCTAAGCACTCACACGTCAAATTTGACATTTGACAAGTGTCAACTGTCAGTTCTGGGAGCAAGGGAAATGAAATGCCGTTCCTGCAACGTTTTAGTGTTCGGGCTCGCGGTGTGACGTTTTCTAAGCAGACATACGTCAACTTTGACATTTGACAGATGTCAACTGTCAGTTCTGCGAGCAAGTGAAATAAAATGCAGTTCGTGCAATGTTTTACTGCTTGGGCTCGCGGTATTACGTTCTCTAAACACTCATACGTCAAATTTGACATTTAACTGGTGTCAAATGTCAGTTCTGAGAGCAAGTGAAATGAAATGCCGCTCCTGCAACGTTTTAGTGTTCGGGCTTGCAGTGTGACATTTTCTAAGCAGATATACGTCAAATTTGACATTTGACAGATGTCAACTGTCAGTTTTGCTTGCAAGTGAAATGAAATGTAGTTCGTGAAATGTTTTACTGCTTTGGCTCGCGGCGTAACGTTCTCTCATACGTCAAATTTGACATTTGACAGTTGTCAACTGTCAGTTCTGTCAGCAAGTAAAATGAAATTCCGTTCGTGCAATGTTTTACTACTCGGGCTCGCGGCGTGATGTTCTCTAAGCACTCATATGTCAAATTTGACATTTCAAAGGTGCCAACTGTCAGTTCTTTGAGCAAGTGAAGTAAAATGCCGTTCTTGCAACGTTTTATTGTTCGGGCTCGCGGTGTGACGTTTTCTAAGCAGACATACGTCAAATTTGACATTTGACAGATGTCAACTGTCAGTTCTGCGAGCAAGTAAAATGAAATGCAGTTCGTGCAATGTTTTACTGCTTGGGCTCGCGGCGTGACGTTCTCTAAGCACTCATTCGTCAAATTTGACATTTGACAGGTGTCAACTGTCAGTTCTGGGAGCAAGTGAAATGAAATGCCGTTCCTGCAACGTTTTAGTGTTCGGGTTCGCGGTGTGACGTTTTCTATGCAGACATACTTCAAATTTGACATTTGACAGATGTCAACTGTTACGAGGCGCCCGGTATATTAGCGGAGCGTCTCGTAGTGCTAGTAAATGCGCACATTGTATCCCTATAAACTTATTGTGATTGGAGTGGGGATACACACCGGTGTCCGGAATTGGAATCCGGCCATCGATGAGGGGCAGATTTGAATGGGAATTCTAGCAAGACGCTTAGTTAGAGCCACATATATTTAAATAAATATTAAGTTATAGTGTTGTCTCTGCAATTTATTTGGACCTAGCACTAACAATAAGTGATCCTAATATCCGCGCGTCACATTTGTTCGCCACGTGGATCACACCCCTGTGGACATTCCCAAGGACTCCATCTCCTAAGTTGAGGCCACGAATGGACCCCTTGATAATTCCTGGAGTATAGGATAATTCAGGTTTGAATTGGCAACCTACGAAAAGAATTGGCAACCTACGAAATTTGCCTCGTAGCAGTGGCGCCCAACGGCTAAATACTTTGATAATATTTTTATTTTTATCAAAGATCGAACTACCATCTTGTTAAGTTAAGTTAAGAGTTTATTTTTAAATGTAATACACTATAACAATATTGTAGTAATTGTAAAAGTGAAACCTAAAAACATTTTTTTGTTTTTGAAGAATTAATTGGAACTACTTAAAATTTTAAGTGAAATTTAAAAAAAATACATTTTAAAAACTTTTTGAGATAAGAGGAAAGAGATAAAACTCAACTCGTGAAAGAATTCATAAAGAATAAAATAAAAAAAATTGCAGTGGATTAGTGGTACTGGTAGATATTAAAAAAAAAATTCCCGATAAAATATTGAGAAAATTTATTTAAAATTAATTCATATTTATCTATTGTTGAAACATTGTTCATAACATCATAAAATGTAATTGTAAGCATTTATTTCTTATTTTCAACATATTGTAGAGCGGAGACAAGACGCAAGAAGATATTGTAAAATTTACCAGTAACCCGGAAGCAACAAGTATCGAGTACGAAAGAAATAGTGACGTCACAACACAAAGTAAACTGAAGTTATATATACCACCAAAACGGGAAATAGATAATCAGAAAAGATGGTAACAATCCAGCAGTCGGTAAGTCAATATTCATTTATCTGTAAAAAGCTGGGTGGTTGACTATACCACACAAAAAAGATAAAAAAGTAAAGCAAACACACATATAATATCTTATTTACTGTTGAATAAAGGTTAATATCAAAAAGTTATTTTATTTTGCGAACGCGAAAAATACAAAAAAAGTAACCCGGTACAATCACGATGGGTAGAGGTTCGAACACAAATGACACACACGACAATAAAGATGACACAGACCACAGTAGGGACATATTACAAATACAGGGACGGGATGAACACGTCAACACATAACGGGGAAGGAGACACTCAACACCCGAATTAGAAAATGTTTTCCAAACACAGCAACAAATCACAAATGCTAACAATAAAGCAAACGAACGAGAACCGCGAAACTCAAGGCCTGAGAAACAACAGGTACTGAAGAACGCACGCCAAGAACAGCAATACCAATTGCAATACATACAGATTGCAATACATTGCAGTCACCTCAACAGATATGCACACCAGAAAACCCGTACACAGGGGAACAAAATAACATCCGATTCAGCCAACTCATCAGTGAGATACCGGGATACACGCAGAATCAACAGCATAATTTCGGAGAATCAACATGACATACGCACAATGCACCACAAGATGACCAGTGGAGAAATACAAGCGACAGCAGAAGATCAAGGAGACAATCGCAGTACGACTGGAATACGTCAACGTTATCGCCACCATACTTATGCGATTCAATCCAATCAAGGATCAACATAGAGAAGCTAATAAAAAGCCGAGGATTGATATATCCGAACACCAAAATGTCACCAAAAGGATTCTTAGAAGCCTTAACTGAATTATGCGAAGAACTACAACTGAATATGAATGATAGGCTAACAGCCATCAAAATCGCAATGTACCCGGAAGAGCGAGAATGGGTAAAACAAAACAGACTCGCGTGGACCGAATGGGAAGACTTCGAGGAAAGTTTCCTGGCAACATATGCGAAACAGAAACGAGACCTAGAAATAATAATGGAAATTGGCAATAATTACCAACGACGGGAGGAATCAGCTCAGACGTTCGTACAGAATGCGAGAGCAAAATTCAGGGAAATGGAAAATCCATCCGATATAGTAGAACAAATAAAAACGATAAAAACAAGACTAAACCCAGACCTCCAGACGATAATAGGATACAAGAAATGCAGGACATACAGTCAACTAGCGGACGAAATAAGAGAAGGAGAACAAATAATAGTAGACCGAAGAAGAGCTAGGGAAGCTATGAAGAAACTAAGCTTTAGAAAAATAGCAAAAGATTCAGTACAAGGCTCATCGTCACAAGAAGAAAAAAAAACGAAACACATAAGAATAAAAAGAAAAAGGAAAACAACCGAAAAAATTCGTCCAGAAGAAGACTTGCATCAACATCGTCAGAAGGGTCGAGCGTAAGGGAAGAAAATCAGAAGATAAACAGAGTAAAAGACAAAAAGGGGGTAAGATTTCGGCAATTTAAAAAATCAGGATCGGGGAAATCAACAGGAGCAACGTCAACCGATGCATCATCATCAAGACCCGTATCCGAGAATTATATATGCATGAATTGTGGTCAAAAAGGAGACCACAGGACCAGAACATGCACGAATCAGCATATAGTGATGTGCTGTAGATGTTTAGTGCCTGGAAAGTATGCACATGAATGCCAGTGCTCACCAAAAAACGTATAAATGGGTCACAAAGCGAGCGAAATGTGACCCAAGTCCTTAACGGATCCGCTCGCGCGTATCATCGACACGCAACACATTTAGGCACGGGGAAGAGTAGCTCTCCAACTGATAAACGCAACGATCAGCCAGTCGAGCACACGAATGCTGAACAACTAGCAGGCATAGACGCGTGTTTAAAAAGGTGTTGTGTGTTCGACGATAATGACAGTGACAACAGTGACGCAGAATACGACCATTTACCCGTGACAATGCCCAGATTTCGACAGAGTGAAATGGAAGCATATAGACAACAACAATTTGAGATACGGTACAGAGTTCCGGACGTGTTAATGACGCACATGGTATCTATGAGACATGTGTTGAGGAGGCAATCGTTGCCTGCTGCAAGTAACAGTATATCGTGCACAATACAATTCGATACATATAAAACAATCGCGATATTCGACACCGGAGCTAGTCTTAACTTTATATCCGAGCAATTACTACCGAAAATAACGACAGACATCGTGAAAATAAAACCAGATAGCGGTCGAACATTTATATTAGCCGATAACACCAGCGTAGGTAGTAAGGGAAAAGCGTATATTACATTCAGACTCGAACAAACATACCTGGGGGGCTGGTTTGAAATTTTCAACGCCATCTCCGATGAAATTATTTTTGGACTGACTTTCATGACCCAAAATCATATTGCATTAGACACAGAAACACTGACATGGACGTGGAAACACGACAAACATCGGTATGAAAGTGTGACGGAGACAACCCGATTAATAACCCGATTAGATCGATTAACGGAGGATCAAAAAACGACGATCGATAACTTCCTAGACGATCAATTCGTGCGGATGCAAACAGATCGGACCGGCACGATAGAGTTCATCGAACATAAAATCGAACTTACCGACAATACACCCGTGAGAACAAAATCGTACAGACGCTCTCCGATAGTACTATCCGCGATGCATCATATAGTCGAGCAATTATTAGCTGACGGTGTAATACAACCTAGACTCAGTGAGTGGAGTTGTCAACCCGTAATGGTCCGCAAAAAATTATTACCCGGCCAAGGCCCAAACGATCAAACAGCGTGGAGGATGTGTATCGATTTCCGACCATTAAACGCTGTGACGAAATTAGTCGCTTACCCCATGCCTAGAGTTGACACCTCGTTAGAGGTAATAAAAGAAGGATCGTACCGGTCGATTATTGACTGTACCAACGCTTACTATCACATTAAGATACGTGACTCTGATCGAAATTTGACAGCATTCGCCGTGGAAGGAAAAGGACTATTTGAATATATTCGTATGCCCTTCGGCTTAAAGACAGCCCCCGCAACATTCCAGGAGGCCATGGACACGGTGAAAAACGCATTCAGACAACAGTTATTAGACCGCAAACTACCAGAATACTGGGCTAATTACATCCAGTCTTACCTGGATGATTGGATAGTAGCGACAAAGACCTTCCAGGAACATTTAGACGTACTAACGTTACTGTTTGACGTATTTCGGGATATCGGTATTCAAATCAAACGGGAGAAGTGTCACTTCTGTAAAGAAGACGTGAGATTTTTGGGATTCGTTATGAAACCCGATGGTATTGCGCCTGACCCGGACAAACTAGTAGCTATCAAGAACTATCCGACCCCGACCACACGAAAACAATTGCGACGTTTTCTAGGTATGGTGAACTGGTATCGAAGACATCTGAAAGACATTGCCAAAATACAGGGACCACTGACGCAACTGACCAGCGACAAACGACCCTGGCAATGGGGACAAGAACAGGACGAAGCGTTTACAGCAGTTAAACAACTACTGTTGAATGCGCCTGCACTTACAATACCCAACTATTCGTTACCATTCCTGCTTTACACCGATGCAAGTGATACGGGCATAGCGGCTGTACTAACACAGCAGGGGCCCGAAAAAGAATATCAAATTTCCGCTATCAGTAGACCATTAACACCTGCTGAAAAAAATTACACGACCACCGAACGCGAATGCCTTGCAGCGGTATGGGCAGTAAACAAACTCAGAGGTTACATAGAGGGATATCCGCTAACGATCATTACCGATCATGCTAGTCTGAAGTGGCTTCAGAATGTGAAAAATCCACGAGGAAGACTAGCACGATGGGCGATGGAAATCGCTTGTTGCCCTATCACTTTCATCCATCGTAGTGGTACAGAAAATGAGGCGGCAGATGCTTTATCCCGAGCCTACGAGGACACAATAGTATCAGACCCGGCTAGCCCAGAAAAAATACGTCGAGCAACAGACCAGGTGACCACCTCCTGGTATACCCGGAAATTTACTGACGTCGTGAGATTTCCTAATCGTTTTCCACAGTGGAAAGCAAAAGGGAAAACGTTATACTACTATCGACCACGGAGGCCAGCCGATCTGTTTGACAATCTTCCCGAACACTGGAAGGTTGTGGTGCAAGAATCCGACAAGCACACATTAATACACGACACACACATCGATAAGAAAGTAGGTCACCAGGGAATATCCAAAACATACGATCAGTTGGCTAACCACTACTACTGGCCTAGTATGTTTCGAGACATACGCTCATACGTAAGTAGTTGCGAAACGTGTCGATTACAAAAACCCGACACAAACCCGCCATACGTGACACCTGACCAACGACCGATGACTGAACTCTGGGAGTGTGTATCAATTGATACTGTAGGACCTCTACCCCGGTCTAAGCAACAGAAAACTCACGTCATTGTCGTATGTGACGTATACTCGAGGTTTCTCGAGGCTCAGGCGATTACCGAACCAACCGGCGTGAAAATCGTACATTTTTTAAGATCCGTATTTTGTAGGTGGGGTTTTCCGCGCGTAGTCATTACCGATAACGGTACCGAATTCGTGAATAGCGTTGTCAGAAGCTACTTAGCTGATAATGGTATTGTACATGAGCTGACGCCCGCCTACAACCCGCAGGCAAATCCGGTTGAGCGTATTAACAGATACTTGAAAACACTAATTAGATCATACTTAAATGGCAAACATAACACGTGGGACCATAACTTGCCCGAACTCGTATACGCATACAACACCTCGATTCATAGTGCGCTTACATGCAGCCCTGCTTATTTAAACTTCGGTCGAGACCCGCGCTATCTCACATTACATCGCGACAGTAGCATGATGGTAGATAATAGTCAATCACCAAGTAGAATGCAGGTAATCGAATTGCTCGACGAGCTGAGACACCTAATCGAGTCATCTATGTTGTCAATGCAAAGTAAATATATTGACCTAAATGAGCATGGTAAACCCGAAATGATCTTAAAACCCGGTATGGAGGTATACGTAAAAAATAAAATCTTAAGTAAAAAAGCCGACGGTGTCGCTGGTAAATTAGCCCCGCCTCGTAGAGGCCCTTGTTATATAGACCAGCTGATATCTACCAGTTTAGTTACTGTCAGGGACCAAACAGGGAAACCGTTAGGCTTATATAACATATACGACCTGAAAATACCTCGGAAGTCACCCCGTAATGTAACAAATTAATGGTTCGTAGGGTGAATGTTTTTTCAGTGGCCCTATGGAAGAGGAATACAATTTGTCTTCGGGAAAGTAACATAATTCATTACCACCGTGGACCAAATCATCAACCAGCTGATATGAGCAACACACCACCATAAGTAGAAGATTAGAAGGACGCTATCACCGCCGGTGCTAGCAGCCAAATCAGTGGAAATCATACCTACCTACCGTTTTCTTTTATATTTTTTGGCTATCTTTATAATTTATTATTGTAGGAGTATCATTTATTTTATACTTTGTATTATTTTTATTCGATTATTTACTAATTATTATTATCAGCAGAGTTAAAGAGTGGTCTGGACAGCAGAAAAACATAAGTGCGTTGACTTAACAGTTTGTTTATTATGGTTACAAATAGGTTTTTTGTGGTTCATTATTTTTGTAATTTTTATTCCCTAGTTCAATTTATTTGGTGCTTCGATTTTGTCAGGGCAAAACCCGGAAAAGACCCGGTGAGGAAACTCTACTGCTGACCCGACTTCCTCTCTAATTACGCTAATTGTAAGATAAATTCACACTTATAATTGTATTTTAATTGTTACCACCGAATTTACTATCGATGTCAACAGCGTATTCGACTGATGGATGTTCGCTGCGCGATGCACCCATCAGTCAACTCGGGGGGTGTTACGAGGCGCACGGTATATTAGCGGAGCGTCTCGTAGTGCTAGTAAATGCGCACATTGTATCCCTATAAACTTATTGTGATTGGAGTGGGGATACACACCGGTGTCCGGAATTGGAATCCGGCCATCGATGAGGGGTAGATTGGAATGAGAATTCTAGCAAGACGCTTAGTTAGAGCCACATATATTTAAATAAATATTAAGTTATAGTGCTGTCTCTGCAATTTATTTTGACCTAGCACTAACAATAAGTGATCCTAATATCCGCGCGTCACATTTGTTCGCCACGTGGATCACACCCCTGTGGACATTCCCAAGGACTCCATCTCCTAAACCTGTCAAGTTGAGGCCACGAATGGACCACTTGATAATTCCTGGAGTATAGGAATAATTCAGGTTTGAATTGGCAACCTACGAAAAGAATTGGCAACCTACGAAATTTGCCTCGTAGCACAACTGTCAGTTCTGCGAGCAGGTGAAATGAAATGCAGTTCATGCAATGTTTTACTGCTTGGGTTCGCGCCGTGACATTCTCTAAGCACTCATACGTCGAATTTGATATTTGACTGGTGTCAACTGTCAGTTCTGCCAGCAAGTGAAACGAAATGCAATTCGTGCAATGTTTTACTACTCGGGCTCGCGGCGTGACGTTTTCTAAACAGACATACGTCAAATTTGACATTTGACAGATGTCCACTGTCAATTCTGCGAGCAAACGAAATGAAATGCAGTTCGTGCAATGTTTTACTGCTTGGGCTCGCGGCGTGACGTTCTCTGAGCACTCATTCGTCAAATTTGACATTTGACAGGTGTCAACTGTCAGTTCTGGGAGCAAGTGAAATGAAATGCCGTTCCTGCAACGTTTTAGTGTTCGGGTTCGCGGTGTGACGTTTTCTAAGCAGACATACTTCAAATTTGACATTTGACAGATGTGAACTGTCAGTTCTGCGAGCAGGTGAAATGAAATGCAGTTCATGCAATGTTTTACTGCTTGGGTTCGCGCCGTGACATTCTCTAAGCACTCATACGTCAAATTTGATATTTGACTGGTGTCAACTGTCAGTTCTGCCAGCAAGTGAAATGAAATGCAGTTCGTGCAATGTTTTACTACTCGGGCTCGCGGCGTGACGTTCTCTAAGCACTCATACGTCAAATTTGACATTTGACAGGTGTCAACTGTCAGTTCTGGGAGCAAGTGAAATGAAATGCAGTGCGTGCAATGTTTTACTGCTCGGGCTCGCGACGTGACGTTCTGTAAGCAGACATACGTCAAATTCGATATTTGACAGATGTCAACTGTCAGTTCTGCCAGCAAGTGAAAAAAATGCAGTGCGTGCAATGTTTTACTGCGCGGGCTCGCGGCGTGACGTTCTCAAAGTGGACATACGTCAGATTTGACATTTCATAAATGTCAAGTGTCAGTTCAGCGAGCAAGTGAAATGAAATGCAGTGCGTGCAATGTTTTACTGCTCGGGCTCGCGGCGTGACGTTCTCTAAGCAGACATACGTTAAATTTGACATTTGACAGGTGTCAACTGTCAGCTCAGCGAGCAACTGAATTGAATTGCAGTGCGTGCAATATTTTACTGCCCGGGCTCGCGCCGTGACGTTCTCAAAGTGGACATACCTCAAATTTGACATTTGACAGATGTCAACTGTCAGTTCTGCGAGCAATTGAATATGAAATGCAGGTCTTGCAATGTTTTACTGCTCAGGCTCGCGGCGTGACGTTCTCTAAGCAGACATCCGTCAAATTTGACATGAAATGCAGGTCTTGCAATGTTTTACTGCTCAGGCTCGCGGCGTGACGTTCTCTAAGCAGACATCCGCCAAATTTGACATTTGACAGATGTCAACTGTCAGTTTTGCTTGCACGTAAATTTGACATTTGACAGATGTGAACTGTCAGTTCTGCGAGCAGGTGAAATGAAATGCAGTTCATGCAATGTTTTACTGCTTGGGTTCGCGGCGTGACATTCTCTAAGCACTCATACATCAAATTTGATATTTGACTGGTGTCACCTGTCAGTTCTGCCAGCAAGTGAAATGAAATGCAGTTCGTGCAATGTTTTACTACTCGGGCTCGCGGCGTGACGTTCTCTAAGCACTCATACGTCAAATTTAACATTTGACAAGTTGTCAACTGTCAGTTCTGCGAGCATGTGATATGAAATGCAATGCGTGCAAAGTTTTACTGCCTGGGCTCGCGGCGTTACGTTCTCTAAGTGGACATATGTCAAATTTGACATTTGACAAATATCAACTGTCAGTTCAGGGAGCAAGTGAAATGAAATGCAGTGCGTGCAATGTTTTACTGCTCGGGCTCGCGACGTGACGTTCTCTAAGCAGACATACGTCAAATTCGATATTTGACAGATGTCAACTGTCAGTTCTGCCAGCAAGTGAAATAAAATGCAGTGCGTGCAATGTTTTACTGCGCGGGCTCGCGGCGTGACGTTCTCAAAGTGGACATACGTCAGATTTGACATTTGATAAATGTCAAGTGTCAGTTCAGCGAGCAAGTGAAATGAAATGCAGTGCGTGCAATGTTTTACTGCTCGGGCTCGCGGCGTGACGTTCTCTAAGCAGACATACGTTAAATTTGACATTTGACAGGTGTCAACTGTCAGCTCTGCGAGCAACTGAACTGAAATGCAGTGCGCGCAATATTTTACTGCCCGGGCTCGCGCCGTGGCGTTCTCAAAGTGGACATACCTCAAATTTTACATTTGACAGATGTCAACTGTCAGTTCTGCGAGCAATTGAATATGAAATGCAGGTCTTGCAATGTTTTACTGCTCAGGCTCGCGGCGTGACGTTCTCTAAGCAGACATCCGTCAAATTTGACATTTGACAGGTGTCAACTGTCAGTTCTGCGAGCAAGTGAAATGAAATGCAATTCGTGCAATGTTTTACTACTCGGGCTCGCGGCGTGACGTTCTTTAAGCACTCATACGTCAAATTTGACATTTGACAGATGTCAACTGTCAGTTTTGCTTGCACGTGAAATGAAATGTAGTTCGTGCAGTATTTTACTGCTTGGGCTCGCTGCGTGACGTTTTCTAAGCCGACATACGTTAACTTTGACATTTGACAGATGTCAGCTGTCAGTTCTGCGAGAAAGTGAAATGAAATGCAGTTCGTGCAAAGTTTTACTGCTTGGGCTCGCGGCGTGGCGTTTTCTAAACACTCATACGTCAAATTTGACAGTTGACAGGTGTCAACTGTCAGTTCTCAGAGCAAGTGAAATGAAGTGCCGTTCCTGCAACGTTTTAGTGTTCGGGATCGCGGTGTGACATTTTCTAAGCACATATACGTCACATTTGATATTTGACAGATGTCAACTGTCAATTTTGCTTGCACGTGAAATGAAATGTAGTTCGTGCAGTGTTTTACTGCTTGGGAACGCGGCGTGACGTTCTCTAAGCACTCATACGTCAAATTTGACATTTGACAGTTGTCAACTGTCAGTTCTGGGAGCAAGTGAAATGAAATGCCATTCCTGCAACGTTTTAATGTTCGGGCTCGCGGTGTGACGTTTTCTAAGCAGTCATAGGTCAAATTTAACATTTGACACATGTCAACTGTCAGTTCTGCGAGCAAGTGAAATGAAATGCAGTGCGTGCAATGTTTTTCTGCGCGGGCTCGCGGCGTGACGTTCTCAAAGTGGACATCCGTCAAATTTGAGATTTGACAGGTGTCAACTGTCAGTTCTGCGAGCAAGTGAAATGAAATGGTTTTCGTGCAATGTTTTAATGCTTGGGATCGCGGCGTGACGTTCTCTAAGCACTCACACGTCAAATTTGACATTTGACAAGTGTCAACTGTCAGTTCTGGGAGCAAGGGAAATGAAATGCCGTTCCTGCAACGTTTTAGTGTTCGAGCTCGCGGTGTGATGTTCTCTAAGCACTCATACGTCAAATTTGACATTTGACAGGTGTCAACTGTCAGTTCTGGGAGCAAGTGAAATGAAATGCCGTTCCTGCAACGTTTTAGTGTTCGGGCTCGCGGTGTGACGTTTTCTAAGCAGACATACGTCAACTTTGACATTTGACAGATGTCAACTGTCAGTTCTGCGAGAAAGTGAAATAAAATGCAGTTCGTGCAATGTTTTACTGCTTGGGCTCGCGGTATTACGTTCTCTAAACACTCATACGTCAAATTTGACATTTAACAGGTGTCAAATGTCAGTTCTGAGAGCAAGTGTAATGAAATGCCGCTCCTGCAACGTTTTAGTGTTCGGGCTTGCGGTGTGACATTTTCTAAGCAGATATACGTCAAATTTGACATTTTACAGATGTCAACTGTCAGTTTTGCTTGCAAGTGAAATGAAATGTAGTTCGTGAAATGTTTTACTGCTTAGGCTCGCGGCGTAACGTTCTCTAAGCACTCATACGTCAAATTTCACATTTGACAGTTGTAAACTGTCAGTTCTGGGAGCAAGTGAAATGAAATGCCGTTCCTGCAACGTTTTAATGTTCGGGCTCGCGGTGTGACGTTTTCTAAGCAATCATACGTCAAATTTGACATTTGACACATGTCAACTGTCAGTTCTGCGAGAAAGTGAAATGAAATGCAGTGCGTGCAATGTTTTACTTCGCGGGCTCGCGGCGTGACGTTCTCAAAGTGGACATTTGTCAAATTTGACATTTGACATGTGTCAACTGTCAGCTCTTCGAGCATGTGATATGAAATGCAATGCGTGCAAAGTTTTACTGCCTGGGCTCGCGGCGTGACGTTCTCTAAGTGGACATATGTCAAATTTGACATGAAATGCAGGTCTTGCAATGTTTTACTGCTCAGGCTCGCGGCGTGACGTTCTCTAAGCAGACATCCGCCAAATTTGACATTTGACAGATGTCAACTGTCAGTTTTGCTTGCACGTAAATTTGACATTTGACAGATGTGAACTGTCAGTTCTGCGAGCAGGTGAAATGAAATGCAGTTCATGCAATGTTTTACTGCTTGGGTTCGCGGCGTGACATTCTCTAAGCACTCATACATCAAATTTGATATTTGACTGGTGTCACCTGTCAGTTCTGCCAGCAAGTGAAATGAAATGCAGTTCGTGCAATGTTTCACTACTCGGGCTCGCGGCGTGACGTTCTCTAAGCACTCATACGTCAAATTTAACATTTGACAAGTTGTCAACTGTCAGTTCTGCGAGCATGTGATATGAAATGCAATTCGTGCAAAGTTTTACTGCTTGGGCTCGCGGCGTGACGTTCTCTAAGTGGACATATGTCAAATTTGACATTTGACAAATATCAACTGTCATTTCAGGGAGCAAGTGAAATGAAATGCAGTGCGTGCAATGTTTTACTGCTCGGGCTCGCGACGTGACGTTCTCTAAGCAGACATACGTCAAATTCGATATTTGACAGATGTCAACTGTCAGTTCTGCCAGCAAGTGAAATAAAATGCAGTGCGTGCAATGTTTTACTGCGCGGGCTCGCGGCGTGACGTTCTCAAAGTGGACATACGTCAGATTTGACATTTGATAAATGTCAAGTGTCAGTTCAGCGAGCAAGTGAAATGAAATGCAGTGCGTGCAATGTTTTACTGCTCGGGCTCGCGGCGTGACGTTCTCTAAGCAGACATACGTTAAATTTGACATTTGACAGGTGTCAACTGTCAGCTCTGCGAGCAACTGAACTGAAATGCAGTGCGTGCAATATTTTACTGCCCAAGCTCGCGCCGTGACGTTCTCAAAGTGGACATACCTTAAATTTTACATTTGACAGATGTCAACTATCAGTTTTGCTTGCACGTAAATTTGACATTTGACAGATGTGAACTGTCAGTTCTGCGAGCAGGTGAAATGAAATGCAGTTCATGCAATGTTTTACTGCTTGGGTTCGCGGCGTGACATTCTCTAAGCACTCATACATCAAATTTGATATTTGACTGGTGTCACCTGTCAGTTCTGCCAGCAAGTGAAATGAAATGCAGTTCGTGCAATGTTTTACTACTCGGGCTCGCGGCGTGACGTTCTCTAAGCACTCATACGTCAAATTTAACATTTGACAAGTTGTCAACTGTCAGTTCTGCGAGCATGTGATATGAAATGCAATGCGTGCAAAGTTTTACTGCCTGGGCTCGCGGCGTGACGTTCTCTAAGTGGACATATGTCAAATTTGACATTTGACAAATATCAACTGTCAGTTCAGGGAGCAAGTGAAATGAAATGCAGTGCGTGCAATGTTTTACTGCTCGGGCTCGCGACGTGACGTTCTCTAAGCAGACATACGTCAAATTCGATATTTGACAGATGTCAACTGTCAGTTCTGCCAGCAAGTGAAATAAAATGCAGTGCGTGCAATGTTTTACTGCGCGGGCTCGCGGCGTGACGTTCTCAAAGTGGACATACGTCAGATTTGACATTTGATAAATGTCAAGTGTCAGTTCAGCGAGCAAGTGAAATGAAATGCAGTGCGTGCAATGTTTTACTGCTCGGGCTCGCGGCGTGACGTTCTCTAAGCAGACATACGTTAAATTTGACATTTGACAGGTGTCAACTGTCAGCTCTGCGAGCAACTGAACTGAAATGCAGTGCGTGCAATATTTTACTGCCCGGGCTCGCGCCGTGACGTTCTCAAAGTGGACATACCTTAAATTTTACATTTGACAGATGTCAACTGTCAGTTCTGCGAGCAAGTGAAATGAAATGCAATTCGTGCAATGTTTTACTACTCGGGCTCGCGGCGTGACGTTCTTTAAGCACTCATACGTCAAATTTGACATTTGACAGATGTCAACTGTCAGTTCTGGGAGCAAGTGAAATGAAATGCCATTCCTGCAACGTTTTAATGTTCGGGCTCGCGGTGTGACGTTTTCTAAGCAGTCATAGGTCAAATTTGACAGTTGACAGGTGTCAACTGTCAGTTCTCAGAGCAAGTGAAATGAAGTGCCGTTCCTGCAACGTTTTAGTGTTCGGGATCGCGGTGTGACATTTTCTAAGCACATATACGTCACATTTGATATTTGACAGATGTCAACTGTCAATTTTGCTTGCACGTGAAATGAAATGTAGTTCGTGCAGTGTTTTACTGCTTGGGTACGCGGCGTGACGTTTTCTAAGCAGACATACGTTAACTTTGACATTTGACAGATGTCAGCTGTCAGTTCTGCGAGAAAGTGAAATGAAATGCAGTTCGTGCAAAGTTTTACTGCTTGGGCTCGCGGCGTGGCGTTTTCTAAACACTCATACGTCAAATTTGACAGTTGACAGGTGTCAACTGTCAGTTCTCAGAGCAAGTGAAATGAAGTGCCGTTCCTGCAACGTTTTAGTGTTCGGGATCGCGGTGTGACATTTTCTAAGCACATATACGTCACATTTGATATTTGACAGATGTCAACTGTCAATTTTGCTTGCACGTGAAATGAAATGTAGTTCGTGCAGTGTTTTACTGCTTGGGTACGCGGCGTGACGTTCTCTAAGCACTCATACGTCAAATTTGACATTTGACAGTTGTCAACTGTCAGTTCTGGGAGCAAGTGAAATGAAATGCCATTCCTGCAACGTTTTAATGTTCGGGCTCGCGGTGTGACGTTTTCTAAGCAGTCATAGGTCAAATTTAACATTTGACACATGTCAACTGTCAGTTCTGCGAGCAAGTGAAATGAAATGCAGTGCGTGCAATGTTTTTCTGCGCGGGCTCGCGGCGTGACGTTCTCAAAGTGGACATCCGTCAAATTTGAGATTTGACAGGTGTCAACTGTCAGTTCTGCGAGCAAGTGAAATGAAATGGTTTTCGTGCAATGTTTTAATGCTTGGGATCGCGGCGTGACGTTCTCTAAGCACTCACACGTCAAATTTGACATTTGACAAGTGTCAACTGTCAGTTCTGGGAGCAAGGGAAATGAAATGCCGTTCCTGCAACGTTTTAGTGTTCGAGCTCGCGGTGTGATGTTCTCTAAGCACTCATACGTCAAATTTGACATTTGACAGGTGTCAACTGTCAGTTCTGGGAGCAAGTGAAATGAAATACCGTTCCTGCAACGTTTTAGTGTTCGGGCTCGCGGTGTGACGTTTTCTAAGCAGACATACGTCAACTTTGACATTTGACAGATGTCAACTGTCAGTTCTGCGAGCAAGTGAAATAAAATGCAGTTCGTGCAATGTTTTACTGCTTGGGCTCGCGGTACTACGTTCTCTAAACACTCATACGTCAAATTTGACATTTAACAGGTGTCAAATGTCAGTTCTGAGAGCAAGTGTAATGAAATGCCGCTCCTGCAACGTTTTAGTGTTCGGGCTTGCGGTGTGACATTTTCTAAGCAGATATACGTCAAATTTGACATTTTACAGATGTCAACTGTCAGTTTTGCTTGCAAGTGAAATGAAATGTAGTTCGTGAAATGTTTTACTGCTTAGGCTCGCGGCGTAACGTTCTCTAAGCACTCATACGTCAAATTTCACATTTGACAGTTGTAAACTGTCAGTTCTGGGAGCAAGTGAAATGAAATGCCGTTCCTGCAACGTTTTAATGTTCGGGCTCGCGGTGTGACGTTTTCTAAGCAATCATACGTCAAATTTGACATTTGACACATGTCAACTGTCAGTTCTGCGAGAAAGTGAAATGAAATGCAGTGCGTGCAATGTTTTACTTCGCGGGCTCGCGGCGTGACGTTCTCAAAGTGGACATTTGTCAAATTTGACATTTGACATGTGTCAACTGTCAGCTCTGCGAGCAAGTGAAATGAAATGCAGTTCGTGCAATGTTTTTCTGCTTGGGATTTCGGCGTGACGTTCTCTAAGCACTCAAACGACAAATTTGACATTTGACAGGTGTCAACTGTCAGTTCTGGGAGCAAGTGAAATGAAATGCAGTTCGTACAATGTTTTACTGCTCGGGCTCGCGGCGTGACGTTTTCTAAGCAGACATCCGTCAAATTTGACATTTGACAGGTGTCAGCTGTCAGTTCATCGAGCAAGTGAAATGAAATGCAATGCGTGCAATGTTTTAATGCCCGGTACGCAGCGTGACGTTCTCTAAGCAGACATCTGTCAAATTTGACATTTGACAGATGTCAACTGTCAGTTTAGCGAGCAAGTGAAATGAAATGCAGTTTGTGCAATGTTTTTTTGCTCGGGCTCGCGGCGTGACATTTTCTAATCATTCATACGTCAAATTTAATATTTGACAGATGTCAACTGTGTGTTCTGCGAGCAAGTGAAATGAAATGCAGTTCGTGCAATGTTTTACTGCTTGGGCTCGCGGCGTGACGTTCTCTAAGCACTCATATGTCAAATGTGACATTTCACAAGTGTCAACTGTCAGTTCTTGTAGCAAGTGAAGTAAAATGCCGTTCTTGCAACGTTTTATTGTTCGGGCTCGCGGTGTGACGTTTTCTAAGCAGACATACGTTAAATTTGACATTTGACAGATGTCAACTGTCAGTTCTGCGAGCAAGTAAAATGAAATGCAGTTCGTGCAATGTTTTACTGCTTGGGCTCGCGGCGTGACGTTCTCTAAGCACTCATTCGTCAAATTTGACATTTGACAGGTGTCAGCTGTCAGTTCTGGGAGCAAGTGATATGAAATGCCGTTCCTGCAACGTTTTAGTGTTCATGTTCGCGGTGTGACGTTTTCTAAGCAGACATACTTCAAATTTGACATTTGACAGATGTGAACTGTCAGTTCTGCGAGCAGGTGAAATGAAATGCAGTTCATGCAATGTTTTACTGCTTGGGTTCGCGGCGTGACATTCTCTAAGCACTCATACGTCAAATTTGATATTTGACTGGTGTCAACTGTCAGTTCTGCCAGCAAGTGAAATGAAATGCAATTCCTGCAATGTTTTACTACTCGGGCTCGCGGCGTGACGTTCTCTAGGCACTCATACGTCAAATTTAACATTTGACAGGTGTCAACTGTCAGTTCTGGGAGCAAGTGAAATGAAATACCTTACCTGCAACGTTTAAGATTTTGTGCTCGCAGTGTGACGTTTTCTAAGCACTCATACGTCAAATTTAACATTTGACAAGTTGTCAACTGTCAGTTCTGCGAGCATGTGATATGAACTGCAATGCGTGCTAAGTTTTACTGCCTGGGCTCGCGGCGTGACGTTCTCTAAGTGGACATACGTCAAATTTGACATTTGACAAATGTCAACTGTCAGTTCAGGGAGCAAGTGAAATGAAATGCAGTGCGTGCAGTATTTTACTGCTCGGGCTCGCGACGTGACGTTCTCTAAGCAGACATATGTCAAATTCGATATTTGACAGATGTCAACTATCAGTTCTGCCGGCAAGTGAAATGAAATGCAGTGTGTGCAATGTTTTACTGCGCGGGCTCGCGGCGTGACGTTCTCAAAATGGACATACGTCAGATTTGACATTTGATAAATGTCAACTGTCAGTTCAGCGAGCAAGTGAAATGAAATGCAGTGCGTGCAATGTTTTACTGCTCGGGCTCGCGGCGTGACGTTCTCTAAGTAGACATACGTTAAATTTGACATTTGACATGTGTCAACTGTCAGCTCTGCGAGCAACTGAATTGAAATGCAGTGCGTGCAATATTTTACTGCCCGGGCTCGCGCCGTGACGTTCTCAAAGTGGACATGCGTCAAATTTGACATTTGACAGATGTCAACTGTCAGTTCAGCGAGCAATTGAATATGAAATGCAGGTCTTGCAATGTTTTACTGCTCAGGTTTGTGGCGTGACGTTCTCTAAGCAGACATCCGTCAAATTTGACATTTGACAGGAGTCAACTGTCAGTTCTGCGAGCAAGTGAAATGAAATGCAATTCGTGCAATGTTTTACTACTCGGGCTCGCGGCGTGACGTTCTTTAAGCACTCATACGTCAAATTTGACATTTGACAGGTGTCAACTGTCAGTTCTATGAGCAATTGAAATGAAATGCCGTTCCTGCAACGTTTTAGTGTTTTGGCTCGCGGTGTGACGTTTTCTAAGCAGACATACGTCAACTTTGACATTTGACAGATGTCAACTGTCAGTTCTGAGAGCAAGGGAAATGAAATGCAGTTCGTGCAAAGTTTTACTGCTTGGGCTCGCGGCGTGACGTTCTCTAAACACTCATACGTCAAATTTGACATTTGACAGGTGTCAACTGTCAGTTCTGAGAGCAAGTGAAATGAAGTGCCGTTCCTGCAACGTTTTAGTGTTCGGGATCGCGGTGTGACATTTTCTAAGCAGATATACGTCAAATTTGACATTTGACAGCTGTCAACTGTCAGTTTTGCTTGCACGTGAAATAAAATGTAGTTCGTGCAGTGTTTTACTGCTTGGGCTCGCGGCGTGACGTTCTCTAAGCACTCATTCGTCAAACTTGACATATGACAGTTGTCAATTGTCAGTTCTGGGAGCAAGTGAAATGAAATGCCATTCCTGCAACGTTTTAATGTTCGGGTTCGAGGTGTGACGTTTTCTAAGCAGTCATAGGTCAAATTTGACATTTGACACATGTCAACAGTCAGTTCTGCGAGCAAGTGAAATGAAATGCAGTGCGTGCAATATTTTTCTGCGCGGGCTCGCGGCGTGACGTTCTCAAAGTGGACATCCGTCAAATTTAAGATTTGACAGGTGTCAACTGTCAGTTCTGCGAGCAAGTGAAATGAAATGCTTTTCGTGCAATGTTTTAATGCTTGAGATCGCGGCGTGAAGTTCTCTAAGCACTCACACGTCAAATTTGACATTTGACAAGTGTCAACTGTCAGTTCTGGGAGCAAGGGAAATGTAATGCCGTTCCTGGAACGTTTTAGTGTTCGAGCTCGCAGTGTGATGTTCTCTAAGCACTCATACGCCAAATTTGTCATTTAACAGGTGTCAACTGTCAGTTCTGGGAGCAAGTGAAATGAAATGCCGTTCCTGCAACGTTTTAGTGTTCGGGCTCGCGGTGTGACGTTTTCTAAGCAGACATACGTCAACTTTGACATTTGACATATGTCAACTGTCAGTTTTGCTTGCAAGTGAAATGAAATGTAGTTCGTGAAATGTTTTACTGCTTGGGCTCGCGGCGTAACGTTCTCTAAGCACTCATAGGTCAAATTTGACATTTGACAGTTGTAAACTGTCAGTTCTGGGAGCAAGTGAAATGAAATGCCGTTTTTGCAACGTTTTAATGTTCGGGCTCGCGGTGTGACATTTTCTAAGCAATCATACGTCAAATTTGACATTTGACACATGTCAACTGTCAGTTCTGCGAGAAAGTGAAATGAAATGCAGTGCGTGCAATGTTTTACTGCGCAGGCTCGCGGCGTGACGTTCTCAAAGTGGACATTTGTCAAATTTGACATTTGACATGTGTCAACTGTCAGTTCTGCGAGCAAGTGAAATGAAATGCAGTACGTGCAATGTTTTTCTGCTTGGGATTGCGGCGTGACGTTCTCTAAGCACTCAAACGTCAAATTTGACAATTGACAGGTGTCAGCAGTCAGTTCTGCGAGCAAGTGAAATGAAATGCAGTGCGTGCAATGTTTTAATGCCCAGTACGCAGCGTGACGTTCTCTAAGCAGACATCCGTCAAATTTGACATTTGACAGATGTCAACTGTCAGTTCAGCGAGCAAGTGGAATGAAATGCAGTTTGTGTAATGTTTTTTTGCTCGGGCTCGCGGCGTGACGTTCTCTTAGCACTCATACGTGAAATTTGACATTTGACTGGTGTCAACTGTCAGTTCTGGGAGCAAGTGAAATGAGATGCAGTTCGTGCAATGGTTTACTGCTCGGACTCGCGGCGTAACGTTCTCAAAGTGGACATACGTCAAATTTGACATTTGACAGATGTATACTGTCAGTTCAGCGAGCAAGTGAAATGAAATGTAGTTCGTGCAATGTTTTGCTGCACGTGCTCGCGGGGTGACGTCCTCTAAGCAGACAACCGTCAAATTTAACATTTGACAGGTGTCAACTGTCAGTTCTGCGAGCAAGTGAAATGAAATGCAGTGCGTGCAATGTTTTACTGCTTGGGCTCGCGGCGTGACGTTCTTTTAGCACTCATACGTCAAATTTGACATTTAACAGGTGCCAACAGTCAGTTCAGTTAGCAATAGAAATGAAATTCAGTTCGTGCAATGGTTTACTGCTCGGGCTCGCGGCGTAACGTTCTCAAAGTGGACATACGTCAAATTTGACATTTGACAGATGTGAACTGTCAGTTCAGCAAGCAAGTGAAATGAAATGCAGTTCGTGCAATGTTTTACTACTTGAACTCGCGGGGTGACGTTCTCTAAGCTGACAACCGTCAAATTTGACATTTGACTGGTGTCAACTGTCAGTTCTGCGAGTAAGTAAAATGAAATGCAGTGCGTGCAATGTTTTACTGCGCGGGCTCGCGGCGTGACGTTCTCAAAGTGGACATACGTTAAATTTGACATTTTACAGATGTCAACTGTCAGTTTAGCGAACAAGTGAAATGAAATGCAGTTCGTGCAATGGTTTACTGCTCGGGCTCGCAGCGTGACGTTCTCAAAGTAAACATACGTCTATTTTGACATTTGACAGATGTAAACTGTCAGTTCAGCAAACAAGTGAAATGAAATGCAGTTCGTGCAATGTTTAACTGCTCGGGCTCGCGGTATGACGTTCTCTAAGCAGACATCCGTCAAATTTGACATTTGAGAGGTGTCAACTGTCAGTTCTGCGAGCAAGTGAAATGAAATGCAGTAAGTGCAATGTTTTACTGCGCGGGCTCGCTGCGTGACGTTTTTAAAGTGGACATTCGTCAAATTTGACATTTGGCAGATGTCAACTGTCAGTTCAGCGAGCAAGTAAAATGAAGTTCGTGCAACGTTTTATTGCTCGGGCTCGCGGCGTGACGGTCTCCAAGCAGACATCCGTCAAATTTGACATTTGACAGGTGTCAACTGTCAGTTCTGCGAGCAAGTGAAATTAAATAAAGTGCGTTCAATATTTTACTGCTCGGGCTCGCGGTGTGACGTTCTCTAAGCAGACATCCGTCAAATTTGACATTTAACAGATGTCAACCGTCAGTTCTGCGAACAAGTGAAGTGAAATGCAGTGCGTGCAATGTTTTACTGGGCGGGCTCGCGGCGTGACGTTCTCAAAGTGGACATACGACAAATTTGACATTTGACAGGTGTCAACTGTCAGTTCGGCGAGCAAGTGAAATGAAATGCAGTGCGCGCAATGTTTTAATGCCCGGTACGCAGTGTGACGTTTTCAAAGCAGACATCCGTCAAATTTGACATTTGACAGATGTCAACTGTCAGTTCAGCGAGCAAGTGAAATGGAATGCAGTTCGTGCAATGTTTTACTGCTTGGGCTCGCGGCGTGACGTTCTCTAGCACTCATACGTCAAATTTGACATTTGACAGGTGTCAACTGTCAGTTCTGCGAGTAAGTGAAATGAAATGCAGTTCGTGCAATGTTTTACTGCTCGGGCTCGCGGCGTGACGTTCTCAAAGTGGACATACGTCAAATTTGACATTTGACAGATGTAAACTGTCAGTTCAGCAAACAAGTGAAATGAAATGTAGTTCGTGCAATGTTTTACTACTCGGGCTCGCGGGGTGACGATCTCTAAGCAGACAACCGTCAAATTTGACATTTGACAGGTGTCAACTGTCAGTTCTGCGAGTAAGTGAAATGAAATGCAGTGCGTGCAATGTTTTTCTGCGCGGGCTCGCGGCGTGACGTTCTCAAAGTGGACATACGTTAAATTTAACATTTAACAGATGTCAACTGTCAGTTTAGCGAGCAAGTGAAATGAAATGCAGTTCGTGCAATGGTTTACTGCTCGGGCTCGCGGCGTGACGTTCTAAAAGTAAACATACGTCTAATTTGGCATTTGACAGATGTAAACTGTCAGTTCAGCAAACAAGTGAAATGAAATGCAGCTCGTGCAATGTTTAACTGCTCTGGCTCGCGGCATGACGTTCTCTAAGCACACATCCGTCAAATTTGACAGGTGTCAACTGTCAGTTCTGCGAGCAAGTGAAATGAAATGCAGCAAGTGCAATGTTTTACTGCGCGGGCTCGCGGCGTAAAGTTTTTAAAGTGGACATTCGTCAAATTTGACATTTGGCAGATGTCAACTGTCAGTTCAGCGAGCAAGTGAAATGAAATGCAGTTCGTGCAATGTATTACTGCTTGGGATCGCGGCGTGACGTTCTCTAAGCACTCATACGACAAATTTGACATTTGAGAGATGTAAACTCTCAGTTCTGCGAGCAAGTGAAATGAAATGCAGCTCGTGCAATGTTTTACTGCTTGGGCTCGCGGCGTGACGTTCTCTAAGCACTCATATGTCAAATTTGACATTTGACAGGTGTCAACTGTTAGTTTTGGGAGCAAGTGAAATGAATTGCAGTTCGTGCAATGTTTTGCTGCTTGGGATAGCGACGTGACCTTCTCTATGCACTCATACGACAAATTTGACATTTGAGAGATGTAAACTGTCAGTTCTGCGAGCAAGTGAAATTAAATGGAGTTCGTGCAATGTTTTACTGCTAGGGCTCGCGGCGTGACGTTCTCAAAGTGGACATCCGTCAAATTTGACATTTGACAGGTGTCAACTGTCAGTTCTGGGAGCAAGTGAAATGAAATGCAGTTCGTGCAATGTTTTACTGCTTGGGCTCGCGGCGTGACGTTCTCTAAACACTCATACGTCAAATTTAGCATTTGACAGGTGTCAACTGTCAGTTCTGGGAGCAAGTGAAATGAAATGCCGTTGCTGCAACGTTTTAGTGTTCGGGCTCGCATTGTGAAGTTTTCTAAGCAGATATACGTCAAATTTGACATTTGACAGGTGTCAACTGTTAGTTATGCGAGCAAGTGAAATGAAATGCATTGCGTGCAATGTTTTACTGCGCGGGCTCGCGGCGTCACGTTCTCAAAGTGGACATACATCAAATTTGACATTTGACAGATGCCAACTGTCAGTTCAGCTAGCAAGTAAAATGAAATGCAGGTCGTGCAATGTTTTACCGCTCGGGCTCGCGGCGTGACGTTTTCTAAGCAGACATCCATCAAATTTGACATTTGACAGGTGTCAACTGTCAGTTCGGCGAGCAAGTGAAATGAAATGCAGTGCGCGCAATATTTTAATGCCCGGTACGCAGCGTGACGTTTTCCAAGCAGACATCCGTCAAATTTGACATTTGACAGATGTCAACTGTCATTTCAGCGAGCAAGTGAAATGAAATGCAGTTCGTGCAATGTTTTACTGCTTGGGCTCGCGGCGTGACGTTCTCTTAGCACTCATACGTCAAATTTGACATTTGACAGGTGTCAACTGTCAGTTCTGCGAGCAAGTGAAATGAAAGGCAGTTCGTGCAATGTTTTACTGCCCGGGCTCGCGGCGTGACGTTCTTTAAACGGACATCCGCCAAATTTGACATTTGACAGGTATCAACTCTCAGTTCTGCGAGTAAGTGAAATGCAGTTTTTGCAATGTTTTAATGCCCGGTACGCAGCGTGACGTTTTCTAAGCAGACATCCGTCAAATTTGACATTTGACAGATGTCAACGGTCAGTTCAGCGAGCAAGTGAAATGAAATGCAGTTCGTGCAATGTTTTACTGCTTGGGCTCGCGGCGTAACGTTCTCAAAGTGGACATACGTCAAATTTGACATTTGACAGATGTTAACTGTCAGTTCAGCAAGCAAGTGAAATGAAATGTAGTTCGTGCAATGTTTTACTACTCGGGCTCGCGGGGTGACGTTCTCTAAGCAGACAACCGTCAAATTTGACATTTGACAGGTGTCAACTCTCAGTTCTGCGAAAAGTGAAATGAAATGCAGTTCGTGCAATGTTTTACTGCTTGGGCTCGCGGCGTGACGTTCTCTTAGCACTCATACGTCAAATTTTACATTTGACAGGTGTCAACTGTCAGTTCTGCGAGCAAGTGAAATGAAAGGCAGTTCGTGCAATGTTTTACTGCCCGGGCTCGCGGCGTGACGTTCTTTAAACAGATATCCGCCAAATTTGACATTTGACAGGTATCAACTCTCAGTTCTACGAGTAAGTGAAATGCAGTTTTTGCAATGTTTTAATGCCCGGTACACAGCGTGACGTTTTCTAAGCAGACATCCGTCAAATTTGACATTTGACAGATGTCAACGGTCAGTTCAGCGAGCAAGTGAAATGAAATGCAGTTCGTGCAATGTTTTACTGCTTGGGCTCGCGGCGTGACGTTCTCTTAGCACTCATACGTCAAATTTGACATTTGACAAGTGTCCACTGTCAGTTCTGCGAGTAAGTGAAATAAAATGCAGTTCGTGCAATGTTTTACTGCTCGGGCTCGCGGCGTGACGTTCTCAAAGTGGACATACGTCAAATTTGACATTTGACAGATGTAAACTGTCAGTTCAGCAAGCAAGTGAAATGAAATGTAGTTCGTGCAATGTTTTACTACTCGGGCTCGCGGGGTGACGTTCTCTAAGCAGACAACCGTCAAATTTGACATTTGACAGGTGTCAACTGTCAGTTCTGCGAGTAAGTGAAATGAAATGCAGTGCGTGCAATGTTTTACTGCGCGGGCTCGCGGCGTGACGTTCTCAAAGTGGACATACGTTAAATTTGACATTTGACAGATGTCAACTGTCAGTTTAGCGAGCAAGTGAAATGAAATGCAGTTCGTGCAATGGTTTATTGCTCGGGTTCGCGGCGTGACGTTCTCAAAGTAAACATACGTCTAATTTGACATTTGACAGATGTAAACTGTCAGTTCAGCAAACAAGTAAAATGAAATGCAGTTCGTGCAATGTTTAACTGCTCGGGCTCGCGGCATGACGTTCTCTAAGCAGACACCCGTAAAATTTGACATTTGACAGGTGTCAACTGTCAGTTCTGCGAGCAAGTGAAATTAAATGAAGTGCGTTCAATATTTTACTGCTCGGGCTCGCGGTGTGACGTTCGCTAAGCAGACATCCGTCAAATTTGACATTTGACAGATGTAAACTGTCAGTTCAGCAAGCAAGTGAAATGAAATGTAGTTCGTGCAATGTTTTACTACTCTGGCTCGCGGGGTGACGTTCTCTAAGCAGACAACCGTCAAATTTGACATTTGACAGGTGTCAACTGTCAGTTCTGCGAGTAAGTGAAATGAAATGCAGTGCGTGCAATGTTTTACTGCGCGGGCTCGCGGCGTGACGTTCTCAAAGTGGACATACGTTAAATTTGACATTTGACAGATGTCAACTGTCAGTTTAGCGAGCAAGTGAAATGAAATGCAGTTCGTGCAATGGTTTATTGCTCGGGTTCGCGGCGTGACGTTCTCAAAGTAAACATACGTCTAATTTGACATTTGACAGATGTAAACTGTCAGTTCAGCAAACAAGTAAAATGAAATGCAGTTCGTGCAATGTTTTACTGCTCGGGCTCGCGGCGTGACGTTCTCAAAGTGGACATACGTCAAATTTGACATTTGACAGATGTAAACTGTCAGTTCAGCAAGCAAGTGAAATCAAATGTAGTTCGTGCAATGTTTTACTACTCGGGCTCGCGGGGTGACGTTCTCTAAGTAGACAACCGTCAAATTTGACAGGTGTCAACTGTCAGTTCTGCGAGTAAGTGAAATGAAATGCAGTGTGTGCAATGTTTTACTGCGCGGGCTCGCGGCGTGACGTTCTCAAAGTGGACATACGTTAAATTTGACATTTGACAGATGTCAACTGTCGGGCTTGCGGCGTGACGTTCTCAAAGTAAACATACGTCTAATTTGACATTTGACAGATGTAAACTGTCAGTTCAGCAAACAAGTAAAATGAAATGCAGTTCGTGCAATGTTTAACTGCTCGGGCTCGCGGCATGACATTCTCTAAGCGGACATCCGTCAAATTTGACATTTGACAGGTGTCAACTGTCAGTTCTGCGAGCAAGTGACATGAAATGCAGCAAGTGCAATGTTTAACTGCGCGGGCTCGCGGCGTGAAGTTTTTAAAGTGGACATTCGTCAAATTTGACATTTGGCAGATGTCAACTGTCAGTTCAGCGAGCAAGTAAAATGAAGTTCGTGCATCGTTTTATTGCTCGGGCTCGCGGCGTGACGTTCTCTAAGCAGACATCCGTCAAATTTGACATTTGACAGATGTCAACTGTCAGTTCTGCGAGCAAGTGAAATGAAATGCAGTGCGTGCAATGTTTTACTGCGCGGGCTCGCGGCGTGACGTTCTCAAAGTGGACATACGTCAAATTTGACATTTGACAGATGTCAACTGTCAGTTCAGCGAGCAAGTGAAATGAAATGCAGTTCTTGCAATGTTTTACTGCTTGGGATCGTGGCGTGACGTTCTCTAAGCACTCATACGACAAATTTGACATTTGAGAGATGTAAACTCTCAGTTCTGCGAGCAAGTGAAATGAAATTCAGTTCGTGCAATGTTTTACTGCTTGGGCTCGCGGCGTGACGTTCTCTAAGCACTCATATGTCAAATTTGACATTTGACAGGTGTCAACTGTCAGTTTTGGGAGCATGTGAAATGAAATGCAGTTCGTGCAATGTTTTGCTGCTTGGGATCGCGGCATGACGTTCTCTAAGCACTCATACGACAAATTTGACATTTGAGAGATGTAAACTCTCAGTTCTGCGAGCAAGTGAAATGAAATGCAGTTCGTGCAATGTTTTACTGCTTGGGCTCGCGGCGTGACGTTCTCTAAGCACTCATATGTCAAATTTGACATTTGAGAGATGTAAACTGTCAGTTCTGCGAGCAAGTGAAATGAAATGGAGTTCGTGCAATGTTTTACTGCTTGGGCTCGCGGCGTGACGTTCTCAAAGTGAACATCCGTCAAATTTGACATATGACAGGTGTCAACTGTCAGTTCTGGGAGCAAGTGAAATGAAATGCAGTTCGTGCAATGTTTTACTGCTTGGGCTCGCGGCGTGACCTTCTCTAAACACTGATACGTCAAATTTGACATTTGACAGGTGTCAACTGTCAGTTCTGGGAGCAAGTGAAATGAAATGCCGTTGCTGCAACGTTTTAGTGTTCGGGCTCGCGTTGTGAAGTTTTCTAAGCAGATATGCGTCAAATTTGACATTTGACAGGTGTCAACTGTTAGTTCTGCGAGCAAGTGAAATGAAATGCAGTGCGTGCAATGTTTTACTGCGCGGGCTCGCGGCGTCACGTTCTCAAAGTGGACATACATCAAATTTGACATTTGACAGATGCCAACTGTCAGTTCAGCGAGCAAGTAAAATGAAATGCAGGTCGTGCAATGTTTTACCGCTCGGGCTCGCGGCGTGACGTTTTCTAAGCAGACATCCGTCAAATTTGACATTTGACAGGTGTCAACTGGCAGTTCGGCGAGCAAGTGAAATGAAATGCAGTGCGCGCAATGTTTTAATGCCCGGTACGCAGCGTGACGTTTTCCAAGCAGATATCCGTCAAATTTGACATTTGACAGATGTCAACTGTCAGTTCAGCGAGCAAGTGAAATGAAATGCAGTTCGTGCAATGTTTTACTGCTTGGGCTCGCGGCGTGACGTTCTCTTAGCACTCATACGTCAAATTTGACATTTGACAGGTGTCAACTGTCAGTTCTGCGAGCAAGTGAAATGAAATGCAGTTCGTGCAATGTTTTACTGCTCGGGCTCGCGGCTTGACGTTCTTTAAACAGACATCCGCCAAATTTGACATTTGACAGGTATCAACTCTCAGTTCTGCGAGTAAGTGAAATGCAGTGCGTGCAATGTTTTAATGCCCGGTACGCAGCGTGACGTTTTCTAAGCAGACATCCGTCAAATTTGACATTTGACATATGTCAACTGTCAGTTCAGCGAGCAAGTGAAATGAAATGCAGTTCGTGCAATGTTTTACTGCTCGGGCTCGCGGCGTGACGTTCTCAAAGTGGACATACGTCAAATTTGACATTTGACAGATGTAAACTGTCAGTTCAGCAAGCAAGTGAAATGAAATGTAGTTCGTGCAATGTTTTACTACTCGGGCTCGCGGGGTGACGTTCTCTAAGCAGACAACCGTCAAATTTGACATTTGACAAGTGTTAACTGTCAGTTCTGCCAGTAAGTGAAATGAAATGCAATGCGTGCAATGTTTTACTGCGCGGGCTCGCGGCGTGACGTTCTCAAAGTGGACATACGTTAAATTTGACATTTGACAGATGTCAACTGTCAGTTTAGCGAGCAAGTGAAATGAAATGCAGTTCGTGCAATGGTTTACTGCTCGGGTTTGTGGCGTGACGTTCTCAATGTAAACATACGTCTAATATGACATTTGACAGATGTAAACTGTCAGTTCAGCAAACAAGTGAAATGAAATGCAGTTCGTGCAATGTTTAACTGCTCGGGCTCGCGGCATGACGTTCTCTTAGCAGACATCCGTCAAATTTGACATTTGACAGGTGTCAACTGTCACTTCTGCGAGCAAGTGAAATGAAATGCAGTTCGTGCAATGTTTTACTGCTTGGGCTCGCGGCGTGACGTTCTCTAAGCACTCATATATCAAATTTGACTTTGACAGGTGTCAACTGTCAGTTTTGGGAGCAAGTGAAATGAAATGCAGTTCGTGCAATGTTTTACTGCTTGGGCTCGCAGCGTGACGTTCTCTTAGCACTCATATATCAAATTTGACTTTGACAGGTGTCAACTGTCAGTTTTGGGAGCAAGTGAAATAAAATGCAGTTCGTGCAATGTTTTCCTGCTTGGGATCGCGGCGTCACCTTCTCTAAGCACTCATACGACAAATTTGACATTTGAGAGATGTAAACTGTCAGTTCTGCGAGCAAGTAAAATGAAATGGAGTTCGTGCAATGTTTTACTGCTTGGGCTCGCGGCGTGACGTTCTCAAAGTGGACATCCGTCAAATTTGACATTTGACAGGTGTCAACTGTCAGTTCTGGGAGCAAGTGAAATGAAATACAGTTCGTGCAATGTTTTACTTTTTGGGCTCGCGGCGTAACGTTCTCTAAACACTCATACGTCAAATTTGACATTTAACAGGTGTCAACTGTCAGTTCTGGGAGCAAGTGAAATGAAATGCCGTTGCTGCAACGTTTTAGTGTTCGGGCTCGCGTTGTGAAGTTTTCTAAGCAGATATACGTCAAATTTGACATTTGACAGATGTCAACTGTTAGTTCTGCGAGCAAGTGAAATGAAATGCAGTGCATGCAAAGTTTTACTGCGCGGGCTCGCGGCGTCACGTTCTCAAAGTGGACATACATCAAATTTGACATTTGACAGATGCCAACTGTCAGTTCAGCGAGCAAGTAAAATGAAATGCAGGCCGTGCAATGTTTTACCGCTCGGGCTCGCTGCGTGACGTTTTCTAAGCAGACATCCGTCGAATTTGACATTTCACAGGTGTCAACTGTCAGTTCGGCGAGCAAGTGAAATGAAATGCAGTGCGCGCAATGTTTTAATGCCCGGTGCGCAGCGTGACGTTTTCTAAGCAGACATCCGTCAAATTTGACATTTGACAGATGTCAACTGTCAGTTCAGCGAGCAAATGAAATGAAATGCAGTTCGTGCAATGTTTTACTGCTTGGGTTCGCGGCGTGACGTTCTTTAAACAGACATCCGCCAAATTTGACATTTGACAGGTATCAACTCTCAGTTCTGCGAGTAAGTGAAATGAAATGCAGTTCATGCAATGTTTCTGCTCGGGCTCGCGGCGTGACTTTCTCTAAGCAGACATACGTCAAATTTGACATTTGACAATTTTATACTGTCAGTTCTGCGAGCAAGTGAATTGAAATGCAGTTCATGCAATGTCTCTGCTCGGGCTCGCGGCGTGACGTTTTCTAATCATGCATCCGCCAAATTTGACATTTGACGGATGTCAACTGTCAGTTCTGCGAGCAAATGAAATGAAATGCAGTTCGTGCAATGTTTTACTGCTTGGGCTCGCGGCGTGACGTTCTCTTAGCACTCATACGTCAAATTTTACATTTTACAGGTGTCAACTGTCAGTTCTGGCAGCAAGTGAAATGAAATGCAGTTCCAGCAACGTTTTAGTGTTCGGGCTCGCGGTGTGACGTTTTATAAGCAGACATACGACAAATTTGACATTTGACAGATGTCAACTGTCATTTGGCAGGTGTCAACTGTCAGTTCTGCAAGTAAGTGAAATGAAATGCAGTGGGTGCAATGTTTTACTGTGCGGGCTCGCGGCGTGACGTTCTCAAAGTGGACATACGTCAAATTTGACATTTGACTGATGTCAACTGTCAGTTTAGCGAGCAAGTGAAATAAAATGCAGTTTGTGCAATGTTTTACTGCTCGGGCTCGCGGCGTGACGTTCTTTAAACAGACATCCGCCAAATTTGACATTTGACAGGTATCAACTCTCAGTTCTGCGAGTAATTGAAATGAAATGCAGTGCGTGTAATGTTTTACTGCGCGGGCTCGCGGCGTGACGTTTTCTAAGCAGACATACGTCAAATTTGACATTTGACAATTTTCAACTGTCAGTTCTGCGAGCAAGTGAATTGAAATGCAGTTCATGCAATGTTTAACTGCTCGGGCTCGCGGCGTGACGTTCTTTAAACAGACATCCGCCAAATTTGACATTTGACAGGTATCAACTCTCAGTTCTGCAAGTAAGTGAAATGAAATGCAGTGCGTGCAATGTTTTACTGCGCGGGCTCGCGGCGTGACGTTCTCCAAGTAGACATACGTCAAATTTAACATTTGACAATCTTGAACTGTCAGTTCTACGAGCAATTGTAATGAAATGCAGTGCGTGCAATGTTTTACTGCCTGGGCTCGCGGCGTGACGTTCTTAAAGTGGACATACGTCAAATTTGACATTTGACAGACGTCAACTGTCAGTTCTGCGAGCAAGTGAAAAAAATGCAGTTCGTGCAATGTTTTACTGGTCGGGCTCGCGGCGTGACGTTCTCTAAGCAGACAACCGTCAAATTTGACATTAGACAGGTGTCAACTTTCAGTTCTGCGAGCAAGTGAAATGAAATGCAGTGCGTTCAATATTTTACTGCTCGGGCTCGCGGTGTGACCTTTTCTAAGCAGACATACGTCAAATTTAACATTTGACAGATGTCAACCGTTAGTTCTGCGAGCCAGTGAAATGAAATGCAGTTCGTGCAATGTTTTATTGCGCGGGCTCGCGGCGTGACAATCTCAAAGTGGAAATACGTCAAATTTTAAATTTGACAGATGTCAACTGTCAGTTCAGCGAGCAAGTGAACTGAAATGCAGTGCTTGCAATGTTTTACTGCTCAGGCTCGCGGCATGACGTTCTCAAAGTGGACATACGTCAAATTTGACATTTGACAGATGTCAACTGTCAGTTCAGCGAGCAAGTGAAATGAAATACAGTTCATGCAATGTTTTACTGCTTGGGATCGCGGCGTGACGTTCTCTAAGCACTCATACGTGAAATTTGACATTTGACAGGTGTCAACAGTCAGTTCAGTGAGCAAGTGAAATGAAATGCAGATCGTGCAATGTTTAACTGCTCGGGCTCGCGGCATGACGTTCTCTAAGCAGACATCCGTCAAATTTGACATTTGACAGGAGTCAACTGTCAGTTCTGCGAGTAAGAGAAATGAAATGCAATGCGTGCATTGTTTTAATTTGACATTTGACAGGTGTCAACTGTCAGTTCTGCGAGCAAGTGAAATGAAATGCAGTGCGTTCAATATTTTACTGCTCGGGCTCGCAAGGTGACGTTTTATAAGCAGACATGCGTCAAATTTAACATTTGACAGATGTCAACCGTCAGTTCTGCGAGCAAGTGAAATGAAATGCAGTGCGTGCAATGTTTTACTGCGCGGGCTCGCGGCGTGACGTTCTCAGAGTAGACATACGTCAAATTTGACATTTGACAGGTGTCAACTGTCAGTTCTGCGAGCAAGTGAAATGAAATGCAGTGCGTGCAATGTTTTAATGCCCGGTACGCAGCGTGACGCTCTCTAAGCAGACATCCGTCAAATTTGACATGTGACAGATGTCAACTGTCAGTTCAGCGAGCAAGTGAAATGAAATACAGTTCATGCAATGTTTTACTGTGCGGGCTCGCGGCGTGACGTTTTTAAAGTGGACATTCGTCAAATTAGACATTTGGCAGATGTCAACTGTCAGTTCAGCGAGCAAGTGAAATGAAGTTCGTGCAACGTTTCATTGCTCGGGCTCGCGGCGTGACGTTCTCTAAGCAGACATCCGTCAAATTTGACATTTGACAGGTGTCAACTGTCAGTTCTGCGAACAAGTGAAATGAAATGCAGTGCGTTTAATATTTCACTGCTCGGGCTCGCGGTGTGACGTTTTCTAAGCAGACATGCGTCAAATTTAACATTTGACAGATGTCAACTGTCAGTTCTGCAAGCAAGTGAAATGAAATGCACTGCGTGCAATGTTTTACTGCGCGGGCTCGCGGCGTGACGTTCTCAAAGTAGATATACGTCAAATTTGACATTTGACAGATGTCAACTGTCAGTTCAGCGAGCAAGTGAAATGAAATGCAGTGCGTGCAATGTTTTACTGCCTGGGCTCGCGGCGTAACGTTCTTAAAGTGGACAGACGTCAAATTTGACATTTGACAGATGTCAACTGTCAGTTCTGCGAGCAAGTGAAATGAAATGCAGTTCGTGCAATGTTTTACTGGTCGGGCTCGCAGCGTGACGTTCTCTAAGCAGACATACTTAAAATTTGACATTTGACAGATGTCAACTGTCAGTTCAGCGAGCAAGTGAAATGAAATGCAGTGCGTGCAATGTTTTACTGCTCAGGCTCGCGGCCTCACGTTCTCTAAGCAGATATACATCAAATTTGTCATTTGACAATTTTCAACTGTCATGTCAACAGAAAATGTCAACAGAAATGCTGTTCATGCAATGTTTTTCTGCTCGGGCTCGCGGCGTGACGTTCTTTAAGCAGACATCCGTCAAATTTGATATTAGACAGGTATCAACTGTCAGTTCTGCGAGTATGTGAAATGAAATGCAGTGCGTGCAATGTTTTACTGCGCGGGCTCGCGGCGTGACGTTCTCAAAGTAGACATACGTCAAATTTGACATTTGACAGATGTCAACTGTCAGTTCAGCGAGCAAGTGAAATGAAATGCAGTGCGTGCAATGTTTTACTGCTCAGGCTCGCGGCCTGACGTTCTCTAAGCAGACATACATAAAATTTGACATTTAACAATTTTTAACTGTCAGTTCTACGAGCAAGTGTAATGAAATGCAGTGCGTGCAATGTTTTACTGCCTGGGCTCGCGGCGTGACGTTCTTAAAGTGGACAGACGTCAAATTTGACATTGGACAGATGTCAACTGTCAGTTCTGCGAGCAAGTGAAATGAAATGCAGTTCGTGCAATGTTTTACTGGTCGGGCTCGCAGCGTGACGTTCTCTAAACAGACATACTTCAAATTTGACATTTGACAGATGTCAACTGTCAGTTCAGCGAGCAAGTGAAATGAAATTCAGTGCGTGCAATGTTTTACTGCTCAGGCTCGCGGCCCGACGTTCTCTAAGCAGACATACGTCAAATTTGACATTTGACAATTTTGAACTGTCAGTTCTGCGAGCAAGTGT
Organism: Phosphuga atrata; assembly: GCA_944588485.1. Taxonomy (NCBI): domain Eukaryota; kingdom Metazoa; phylum Arthropoda; class Insecta; order Coleoptera; family Silphidae; genus Phosphuga; species Phosphuga atrata. The sequence goes on from OX155901.1 coordinate 16,962,449, forward strand.
AATGAAATGCAGTGCGTGCAATCTTTTACTGCCTGGGCTCGCGGTGTGATGTTCTTAAAGTGGACATACGTCAAATTTGACATTTGACAAATGTCAACTGTCAGTTCTGCGAGCAAGTGAAATTAAATGCAGTTCGTGCAATGTTTTACTGGTCGGGCTCGCGGCGTGACGTTCTCTAAGGAGACAACAGTCAAATTTGACATTAGACAGGTGTCAACTGTCAGTTCTGCGAGCAAGTGAAATGAAATGCAGTGCGTGCAATATTTTACTGTGCGGGATCGCGGCGTGGCATTCTCAAAGTGGACATACGTCAAATTTGACATTTGACAGACGTCAACTGTCAGTTCAGGGAGCAAGTGAAATGAAATGCAGTTCGTGCAATGTTTTACTGCTCGGGCTCACGGTGTGACGTTTTCTAAACATACATACGTCAAATTTGACATTTGACGGATGTCAACTGTCAGTTCTGCGAGCAAGTGAAATAAAATGCAATTCGTGCAATGTTTTACTGATTGGGCTCGCAGCGTGACGTTCTCTAAGCACTCGTACGTGAAATTTGACATTTGACGGGTGTCAACTGTCAGTTCAGCGAGCAAGTGAAATGAAATGCAGTGCGTGCAATGTTTTACTGCTCGGGCTCGCGGCGCGACGTTCTCAATGTGGCCATACGTCAAATTTGACAGTTGACAGATGTCAACTGTCTGTTCAGCGAGCAAGTGAAATGAAATGCAGTTCGTGCAATGTTTTACTGCCCGGGCTCGCGGCGTGACGTTCTCTTAGCAGACAACCGTCAAAATTGACATTTGACAGGTGTCAACTGTCAGTTCTGCGAGCAAACGAAATGAAATGCAGTGCGTGCAATGTTTTACTACGCGGGCTTGCGGCGTGACGTTCTCAAAGTGAACATACGTCAAATTTGACATCTGACAGATGTCAACTATCAGTTCTGCGAGCAAGTGAAATGAAATGCAGTTCGTGCAATGTTTTACTGGTCGGTCTAGCGGCGTGACGTTCTCTAAGCAGATATCCGTCAAATTTGACATTTGACAGATGTCAACAAATTTGACATTTGACAGATGTCAACTGTCTGTTCAGCGAGCAAGTGAAATGAAATGTAGTTCGTGCAATTAGTTCGTGACAGATGTCAACTGTCAGTTCGTGCAATGTTTTACTGGTCGGGCTCGCGGCCTGACGTTCTCTGAGCAGACATACATCAAATTTCAATTTTCAACAATTTCAAACAATTTTCAACTGTCAGTTCTGCGAGCAAGTAAAATGAAATGCAGTGTGTGCAATGTTTTACTGCCTGGGCTCGCGGCGTGACGTTCTCAAAGTGGACATACGTCAAATTTGACATTTGACAGATGTCAACTGTCAGTTCAGAGAGCAACTGAAATGAAATGCAGTTCGTGCAATGTTTTACTGCTCAGGCTCGCGGCCTGACGTTCTCTAAGCAGACATACGTCAAATTTGACATTTGACAGGTGTCAACTGTCAGTTCTGCGAGCAAGTGAAATGAAATGCAGTGCGTGTAACGTTTTACTACGCGAGTTCGCGGCGTGACGTTCTCTAAGCAGACATCCGTCAAATTTGACATTTGACAGGTGTCAACTGTCAGTTCTGCGAGCAAGTGAAATGAAATGCAGTGCGTGCAATGTTTTACTACGCGGTCTCGCGGCGTGACGTTCTCAAAGTGGACATACGTCAAATTTGACATCTGACAGACGTCAACGGTCAGTTCAGCGAGCAAGTGAAATGAAATACAGTTCATGCAATGTTTTACTGCTTGGGATCGCGGCGTGACGTTCTCTAAGCACTCATACGTGAAATTTGACATTTGACAGGTGTCAACAGTCAGTTCAGTGAGCAAGTGAAATGAAATGCAGATCGTGCAATGTTTAACTGCTCGGGCTCGCGGCATGACGTTCTCTAAGCAGACATCCGTCAAATTTGACATTTGACAGGAGTCAACTGTCAGTTCTTACAGTTCATGCAATGTTTTACTGCTTGGGATCGCGGCGTGACGTTCTCTAAGCACTCATACGTGAAATTTGACATTTGACAGGTGTCAACAGTCAGTTCAGTGAGCAAGTGAAATGAAATGCAGATCGTGCAATGTTTAACTGCTCGGGCTCGCGGCATAACGTTCTCTAAGCAGACATCCGTCAAATTTGACATTTGACAGGAGTCAACTGTCAGTTCTGCGAGTAAGAGAAAAGAAATGCAATGCGTGCATTGTTTTACTGTGCGGGCTCGCAGCGTGACGTTTTCAAAGTGGACATTCGTCAAATTAGACATTTGGCAGATGTCAACTGTCAACTGTCAGTTCAGCGAGCAAGTGAAATGAAGTTCGTGCAACGTTTTATTGCTCGGGCTCGCGGCGTGACGTTCTCTAAGCAGACATCCGTCAAATTTGACATTTGACAGGTGTCAACTGTCAGTTCTGCGAGCAAGTGAAATGAAATGCAGTGCGTTCAATATTTTACTGCTCGGGCTCGCAAGGTGACGTTTTAAAAGCAGACATGCGTCAAATTTAACATTTGACAGATGTCAACCGTCATTTCTGCGAGCAAGTGAAATGAAATGCAGTGCGTGCAATGTTTTACTGCGCGGGCTCGCGGCGTGACGTTCTCAAAGTAGACATACGTCAAATTTGACATTTGACAGGTGTCAACTGTCAGTTCTGCGAGCAAGTGAAATGAAATGCAGTGCGTGCAATGTTTTAATGCCCGGTACGCAGCGTGACGCTCTCTAAGCAGACATCCGTCAAATTTGACATGTGACAGATGTCAACTGTCAGTTCAGCGAGCAAGTGAAATGAAATACAGTTCATGCAATGTTTTACTGTGCGGGCTCGCGGCGTGACGTTTTTAAAGTGGACATTCGTCAAATTAGACATTGGCAGATGTCAACTGTCAGTTCAGCGAGCAAGTGAAATGAAGTTCGTGCAACGTTTCATTGCTCGGGCTCGCGGCGTGACGTTCTCTAAGCAGACATCCGTCAAATTTGACATTTGACAGGTGTCAACTGTCAGTTCTGCGAACAAGTGAAATGAAATGCAGTGCGTTTAATATTTTACTGCTCGGGCTCGCGGTGTGACGTTTTCTAAGCAGACATGCGTCAAATTTAACATTTGACAGATGTCAACTGTCAGTTCTGCAAGCAAGTGAAATGAAATGCACTGCGTGCAATGTTTTACTGCGCGGGCTCGCGGCGTGACGTTCTCAAAGTAGATATACGTCAAATTTGACATTTGACAGATGTCAACTGTCAGTTTTGCGAGCAAGTGAAATGAAATGCAGTTCGTGCAATGTTTTACTGGTCGGGCTCGCAGCGTGACGTTCTCTAAGCAGACATACTTAAAATTTGACATTTGACAGATGTCAACTGTCAGTTCAGCGAGCAAGTGAAATGAAATGCAGTGCGTGCAATGTTTTACTGCTCGGGCTCGCGGCCTGACGTTCTCTAAGCAGATATACATAAAATTTGTCATTTGACAATTTTCAACTGTCATGTCAACAGAAAATGTCAACAGAAATGCTGTTCATGCAATGTTTTACTGCGCGGGCTCGCGGCGTGACGTTCTCAAAGTAGACATACGTCAAATTTGACATTTGACAGATGTCAACTGTCAGTTCAGCGAGCAAGTGAAATGAAATGCAGTGCGTGCAATGTTTTACTGCTCAGGCTCGCGGCCTGACGTTCTCTAAGCAGACATACATAAAATTTGACATTTAACAATTTTTAACTGTCAGTTCTACGAGCAAGTGTAATGAAATGCAGTGCGTGCAATGTTTTACTGCCTGGGCTCGCGGCGTGACGTTCTTAAAGTGGACAGACGTCAAATTTGACATTTGACAGATGTCAACTGTCAGTTCTGCGAGCAAGTGAAATGAAATGCAGTTCGTGCAATGTTTTACTGGTCGGGCTCGCAGCGTGACGTTCTCTAAACAGACATACTTCAAATTTGACATTTGACAGATGTCAACTGTCAGTTCAGCGAGCAAGTGAAATGAAATGCAGTGCGTGCAATGTTTTACTGCTCAGGCTCGCGGCCCGACGTTCTCTAAGCAGACATACGTCAAATTTGACATTTGACAATTTTGAACTGTCAGTTCTGCGAGCAAGTGTAATGAAATGCAGTGCGTGCAATCTTTTACTGCCTGGGCTCGCGGTGTGACGTTCTTAAAATGGACATACGTCAAATTTGACATTTGACAAATGTCAACTGTCAGTTCTGCGAGCAAGTGAAATTAAATGCAGTTCGTGCAATGTTTTACTGGTCGGGCTCGCGGCGTGACGTTCTCTTAGGAGACAACAGTCAAATTTGACATTAGACAGGTGTCAACTGTCAGTTCTGCGAGCAAGTGAAATGAAATGCAATGCGTGCAATATTTTACTGTGCGGGATCGCGGCGTGGCATTCTCAAAGTGGACATACGTCAAACTTGACATTTGACAGACGTCAACTGTCAGTTCAGGGAGCAAGTGAAATGAAATGCAGTTCGTGCAATGTTTTACTGCTCGGGCTAGCGGTGTGACGTTTTCTAAACATACATACGTCAAATTTGACATTTGACGGATGTCAACTGTCAGTTCTGCGAGCAAGTGAAATAAAATGCAATTCGTGCAATGTTTTACTGATTGGGCTCGCGGCGTGACGTTCTCTAAGCACTCGTACGTGAAATTTGACATTTGACGGGTGTCAACTGTGAGTTCAGCGAGCAAGTGAAATGAAATGCAGTGCGTGCAATGTTTTACTGCTCGGGCTCGCGGCGCGACGTTCTCAAAGTGGCCATACGTCAAATTTGACATTTGACAGATGTCAACTGTCTGTTCAGCGAGCAAGTGAAATGAAATGCAGTTCGTGCAATGTTTTACTGCCCGGGCTCGCGGCGTGACGTTCTCTTAGCAGACAACCGTCAAATTTGACATTTGACAGGTGTCAACTGTCAGTTCTGCGAGCAAGTGAAATGAAATGCAGTGCGTGCAATGTTTTACTACGCGGGCTCGCGGCGTGACGTTCTCAAAGTGAACATACGTCAAATTTGACATCTGACAGATGTCAACTATCAGTTCTGCGAGCAAGTGAAATGAAATGCAGTTCGTGCAATGTTTTACTGGTCCGTCTAGCGGCATGACGTTCTCTAAGCAGATATCCGTCAAATTTGACATTTGACAGATGTCAACAAATTTGACATTTGACAGATGTCAACTGTCTGTTCAGCGAGCAAGTGAAATGAAATGTAGTTCGTGCAATTAGTTCGTGACAGATGTCAACTGTCAGTTCGTGCAATGTTTTACTGGTCGGGCTCGCGGCCTGACGTTCTCTAAGCAGACATACATCAAATTTCAATTTTCAACAATTTCAAACAATTTTCAACTGTCAGTTCTGCGAGCAAGTAAAATGAAATGCAGTGCGTGCAATGTTTTACTGCCTGGGCTCGCGGCGTGACGTTCTCAAATTGGACATACGTCAAATTTGACATTTGACAGATGCCAACTGTCAGTTCAGAGAGCAACTGAAATGAAATGCAGTTCGTGCAATGTTTTGCTGCTCAGGCTCGCGGCCTGACGTTCTCTAAGCAGACATACGTCAAATTTGACATTTGACAGGTGTCAACTGTCAGTTCTGCGAGCAAGTGAAATGAAATGCAGTGCGTGTAACGTTTTACTACGCGAGTTCGCGGCGTGACGTTCTCTAAGCAGACATCCGTCAAATTTGACATTTGACAGGTGTCAACTGTCAGTTCTGCGAGCAAGTGAAATGAAATGCAGTGCGTTCAATGTTTTACTACGCGGGCTCGCGGCGTGACGTTCTCAAGGTGGACATACGTCAAATTTGACATCTGACAGATGTCAACGGTCAGTTCAGCGAGCAAGTGAAATAAAATGCAGGTCGTGCAATGTTTTACTGCTCGGGCTCGCGGCGTTACGTTCTCTAAGCAGATATACGTCAAATTTGACATTTGACAGGTGTCAACTGTCAGTTCTGCGATTAAGTGAAATTAAATGCAGTGCGTGCAATGTTTTACTGCGCGGGCTCGCGGCGTGACGTGCTCAAAGTGGACATACCAAAAAATTTGACATTTGACAGATGTCAACTGTCAGTTCAACGAGCAGGTGAAATGAAATGCTGTTTATGCAATGTTTTACTGCTCGGGCTCGCGGCGTGACGTTCTCTAAGCAGACATCCGTCAAAATTGACATTTGACAGGTGTCAACTGTCAGTTCTGCGAGTAAGTGAAATGAAATGCTGTGCGTGCAATATTTTACTGCGCGGGCTCGCGGCGTGACGTTCTCAAAGTGCACATACGTCATATTTGACATTTGACAGATGTCAACTGTCAGTTCAACGAGCAAGTGAAATGAAATGCTGTTCGTGCAATGTTTTACTGCTCGGGCTCGCGGCGTGACGTTCTCTAAGCAGACATCCGTCAAAATTGACATTTGACAGGTGTCAACTGTCAGTTCTGGTAGTAGGTGAAATGAAATGCAGTGCGTGCAATGTTTTACTACGCGGGCTTGCGGCGTGACGTTCTCAAAGTGGACATACGTCCAATTTGACATCTGACAGATGTCAACTGTCAGTTCTGCGAGCAAGTGAAATGAAATGCAGTTCGTGCAATGTTTTACTGGTCGGGCTAGCGGCGTGACGTTCTCTAAGCAGATATCTGTCAAATTTGACATTTGACAGATGTCAACAAATTTGACATTTGACAGATGTCAACTGTCAGTTTTGCGAGCAAGTGAAATGAAATGCAGTTCGTGCAATGTTTTACTGGTCGGGCTCGCAGCGTGACGTTCTCTAAGCAGACATACTTAAAATTTGACATTTGACAGATGTCAACTGTCAGTTCAGCGAGCAAGTGAAATGAAATGCAGTGCGTGCAATGTTTTACTGCTCGGGCTCGCGGCCTGACGTTCTCTAAGCAGATATACATAAAATTTGTCATTTGACAATTTTCAACTGTCATGTCAACAGAAAATGTCAACAGAAATGCTGTTCATGCAATGTTTTACTGCGCGGGCTCGCGGCGTGACGTTCTCAAAGTAGACATACGTCAAATTTGACATTTGACAGATGTCAACTGTCAGTTCAGCGAGCAATTGAAATGAAATGCAGTGCGTGCAATGTTTTACTGCTCAGGCTCGCGGCCTGACGTTCTCTAAGCAGACATACATAAAATTTGACATTTAACAATTTTTAACTGTCAGTTCTACGAGCAAGTGTAATGAAATGCAGTGCGTGCAATGTTTTACTGCCTGGGCTCGCGGCGTGACGTTCTTAAAGTGGACAGACGTCAAATTTGACATTTGACAGATGTCAACTGTCAGTTCTGCGAGCAAGTGAAATGAAATGCAGTTCGTGCAATGTTTTACTGGTCGGGCTCGCAGCGTGACGTTCTCTAAACAGACATACTTCAAATTTGACATTTGACAGATGTCAACTGTCAGTTCAGCGAGCAAGTGAAATGAAATGCAGTGCGTGCAATGTTTTACTGCTCAGGCTCGCGGCCCGACGTTCTCTAAGCAGACATACGTCAAATTTGACATTTGACAATTTTGAACTGTCAGTTCTGCGAGCAAGTGTAATGAAATGCAGTGCGTGCAATCTTTTACTGCCTGGGCTCGCGGTGTGACGTTCTTAAAATGGACATACGTTAAATTTGACATTTGACAAATGTCAACTGTCAGTTCTGCGAGCAAGTGAAATTAAATGCAGTTCGTGCAATGTTTTACTGGTCGGGCTCGCGGCGTGACGTTCTCTTAGGAGACAACAGTCAAATTTGACATTAGACAGGTGTCAACTGTCAGTTCTGCGAGCAAGTGAAATGAAATGCAATGCGTGCAATATTTTACTGTGCGGGATCGCGGCGTGGCATTCTCAAAGTGGACATACGTCAAACTTGACATTTGACAGACGTCAACTGTCAGTTCAGGGAGCAAGTGAAATGAAATGCAGTTCGTGCAATGTTTTACTGCTCGGGCTTGCGGTGTGACGTTTTCTAAACATACATACGTCAAATTTGACATTTGACGGATGTCAACTGTCAGTTCTGCGAGCAAGTGAAATAAAATGCAATTCGTGCAATGTTTTACTGATTGGGCTCGCGGCGTGACGTTCTCTAAGCACTCGTACGTGAAATTTGACATTTGACGGGTGTCAACTGTCAGTTCAGCGAGCAAGTGAAATGAAATGCAGTGCGTGCAATGTTTTACTGCTCGGGCTCGCGGCGCGACGTTCTCAAAGTGGCCATACGTCAAATTTGACATTTGACAGATGTCAACTGTCTGTTCAGCGAGCAAGTGAAATGAAATGCAGTTCGTGCAATGTTTTACTGCCCGGGCTCGCGGCGTGACGTTCTCTTAGCAGACAACCGTCAAATTTGACATTTGACAGGTGTCAACTGTCAGTTCTGCGAGCAAGTGAAATGAAATGCAGTGCGTGCAATGTTTTACTACGCGGGCTCGCGGCGTGACGTTCTCAAAGTGAACATACGTCAAATTTGACATCTGACAGATGTCAACTATCAGTTCTGCGAGCAAGTGAAATGAAATGCAGTTCGTGCAATGTTTTACTGGTCGGTCTAGCGGCATGACGTTCTCTAAGCAGATATCCGTCAAATTTGACATTTGACAGATGTCAACAAATTTGACATTTGACAGATGTCAACTGTCTGTTCAGCGAGCAAGTGAAATGAAATGTAGTTCGTGCAATTAGTTCGTGACAGATGTCAACTGTCAGTTCGTGCAATGTTTTACTGGTCGGGCTCGCGGCCTGACGTTCTCTGAGCAGACATACATCAAATTTCAATTTTCAACAATTTCAAACAATTTTCAACTGTCAGTTCTGCGAGCAAGTAAAATGAAATGCAGTGCGTGCAATGTTTTACTGCCTGGGCTCGCGGCGTGACGTTCTCAAATTGGACATACGTCAAATTTGACATTTGACAGATGCCAACTGTCAGTTCAGAGAGCAACTGAAATGAAATGCAGTTCGTGCAATGTTTTACTGCTCAGGCTCGCGGCCTGACGTTCTCTAAGCAGACATACGTCAAATTTGACATTTGACAGGTGTCAACTGTCAGTTCTGCGAGCAAGTGAAATGAAATGCAGTGCGTGTAACGTTTTACTACGCGAGTTCGCGGCGTGACGTTCTCTAAGCAGACATCCGTCAAATTTGACATTTGACAGGTGTCAACTGTCAGTTCTGCGAGCAAGTGAAATGAAATGCAGTGCGTGCAATGTTTTACTACGCGGGCTCGCGGCGTGACGTTCTCAAGGTGGACATACGTCAAATTTGACATCTGACAGACGTCAACGGTCAATTCAGCGAGCAAGTGAAATAAAATGCAGGTCGTGCAATGTTTTACTGCTCGGGCTCGCGGCGTTACGTTCTCTAAGCAGATATACGTCAAATTTGACATTTGACAGGTGTCAACTGTCAGTTCTGCGATTAAGTGAAATTAAATGCAGTGCGTGCAATGTTTTACTGCGCGGGCTCGCGGCGTGACGTGCTCAAAGTGGACATACCAAAAAATTTGACATTTAACAGATGTCAACTGTCAGTTCAACGAGCAGGTGAAATGAAATGCTGTTCATGCAATGTTTTACTGCTCGGGCTCGCGGCGTGACGTTCTCTAAGCAGACATCCGTCAAAATTGACATTTGACAGGTGTCAACTGTCAGTTCTGCGAGTAAGTGAAATGAAATGCAGTGCGTGCAATATTTTACTGCGCGGGCTCGCGGCGTGACGTTCTCAAAGTGCACATACGTCATATTTGACATTTGACAGATGTCAACTGTCAGTTCAACGAGCAAGTGAAATGAAATGCTGTTCGTGCAATGTTTTACTGCTCGGGCTCGCGGCGTGACGTTCTCTAAGCAGACATCCGTCAAAATTGACATTTGACAGGTGTCAACTGTCAGTTCTGGTAGTAAGTGAAATGAAATGCAGTGCGTGCAATGTTTTACTGCTCGGGCTCGCGGCGCGACGTTCTCAAAGTGGCCATACGTCAAATTTGACATTTGACAGATGTCAACTGTCTGTTCAGCGAGCAAGTGAAATGAAATGCAGTTCGTGCAATGTTTTACTGCCCGGGCTCGCGGCGTGACGTTCTCTTAGCAGACAACCGTCAAATTTGACATTTGACAGGTGTCAACTGTCAGTTCTGCGAGCAAGTGAAATGAAATGCAGTGCGTGCAATGTTTTACTACGCGGGCTCGCGGCGTGACGTTCTCAAAGTGAACATACGTCAAATTTGACATCTGACAGATGTCAACTATCAGTTCTGCGAGCAAGTGAAATGAAATGCAGTTCGTGCAATGTTTTACTGGTCGGTCTAGCGGCATGACGTTCTCTAAGCAGATATCCGTCAAATTTGACATTTGACAGATGTCAACAAATTCGACATTTGACAGATTTCAACTGTCTGTTCAGCGAGCAAGTGAAATGAAATGTAGTTCGTGCAATTAGTTCGTGACAGATGTCAACTGTCAGTTCGTGCAATGTTTTACTGGTCGGGCTCGCGGCCTGACGTTCTCTGAGCAGACATACATCAAATTTCAATTTTCAACAATTTCAAACAATTTTCAACTGTCAGTTCTGCGAGCAAGTAAAATGAAATGCAGTGCGTGCAATGTTTTACTGCCTGGGCTCGCGGCGTGACGTTCTCAAAGTGGACATACGTCAAATTTGACATTTGACAGATGCCAACTGTCAGTTCAGAGAGCTACTGAAATGAAATGCAGTTCGTGCAATGTTTTACTGCTCAGGCTCGCGGCCTGACGTTCTCTAAGAAGACATACGTCAAATTTGACATTTGACAGGTGTCAACTGTCAGTTCTGCGAGCAAGTGAAATGAAATGCAGTGCGTGTAACGTTTTACTACGCGAGTTCGCGGCGTGACGTTCTCTAAGCAGACATCCGTCAAATTTGACATTTGACAGGTGTCAACTGTCAGTTCTGCGAGCAAGTGAAATGAAATGCAGTGCGTGCAATGTTTTACTACGCGGGCTCACGGCGTGACGTTCTCAAAGTGGACATACGTCAAATTTGACATCTGACAGACGTCAACGGTCAGCTCAGCGAGCAAGTGAAATAAAATGCAGGTCGTGCAATGTTTTACTGCTCGGGCTCGCGGCGTTACGTTCTCTAAGCAGATATACGTCAAATTTGACATTTGACAGGTGTCAACTGTCAGTTCTGCGATTAAGTGAAATTAAATGCAGTGCGTGCAATGTTTTACTGCGCGGGCTCGCGGCGTGACGTGCTCAAAGTGGACATACCAAAAAATTTGACATTTGACAGATGTCAACTGTCAGTTCAACGAGCAGGTGAAATGAAATGCTGTTCATGCAATGTTTTACTGCTCGGGCTCGCGGCGTGACGTTCTCTAAGCAGACATCCGTCAAAATTGACATTTGACAGGTGTCAACTGTCAGTTCTGCGAGTAAGTGAAATGAAATGCAGTGCGTGCAATATTTTACTGCGCGGGCTCGCGGCGTGACGTTCTCAAAGTACACATACGTCATATTTGACATTTGACAGATGTCAACTGTCAGTTCAACGAGCAACTGAAATGAAATGCTGTTCGTGCAATGTTTTACTGCTCGGCCTCGCGGCGTGACGTTCTCTAAGCAGACATCCGTCAAAATTGACATTTGACAGGTGTCAACTGTCAGTTCTGGTAGTAAGTGAAATGAAATGCAGTGCGTGCAATGTTTTACTACGCGGGCTTGCGGCGTGACGTTCTCAAAGTGGACATACGTCCAATTTGACATCTGACAGATGTCAACTGTCAGTTCTGCGAGCAAGTGAAATGAAATGCAGTTCGTGCAATGTTTTACTGGTCGGGCTAGCGGCGTGACGTTCTCTAAGCAGATATCTGTCAAATTTGACATTTGACAGATGTCAACAAATTTGACATTTGACAGATGTCAACTGTCTGTTCAGCGAGCAAGTGAAATGAAATGTAGTTCGTGCAATTAGTTCGTGACAGATGTCAACCGTCAGTTCGTGCAATGTTCTACTGGTCGGAGTCGCGGCCTGACGTTCTCTAAGCAGACATATATCAAATTTGACGTTTGACAATTTTCAACTGTCAGTTCTGCGAGCAAGTGAAATGAAATGCAGTGCGTGCAATGTTTTACTGCCTGGGCTCGCGGCGTGACGTTCTCAAAGTGGACATACGTCAAATTTGATATTTGACAGATGTCAACTGTCAGTTCAGAGAACAACTGAAATGAAATGCAGTTCGTGCAATGTTTTACTGCTCAGGCTCGCGGCCTGACGTTCTCTAAGCAGACATACGTTAAATTTGACATTTGACAGGTGTCAACTGTCAGTTCTGCGAGCAAGTGAAATGAAATGCAGTGCGTGTAATGTTTTACTACGCGGGTTCGCGGCGTGACGTTCTCTAAGCAGATATTTGTCAAATTTGACATTTGACAGATGTCAACAAATTTGACATTTGACAGATGTCAACTGTCAGTTCTGCGAGCAAGTGAATTGAAATGCAGTGCGTGCAATGTTTTACTGCTCGGGCTTGCGGCGCGACGTTCTCAAAGTGGCCATACATCAAATTTGACATTTGACAGATGTCAACTGTCTGTTCAGCGAGCAAGTGAAACGAAATGCAGTTCGTGCAATGTTTTACTGCCCGGGCTCGCGACGTGACGTTCTCTAAGCAGACATCCGTCAAAATTGAAATCTGACAGGTGTCAACTGTCAGTTCTGCGAGCAAGTGAAATGAAATGCAGTGCGTGCAATGTTCTACTACGCGGGCTCGCGGCGTGACGTTCTCAAAGTGGACATACGTCAAATTTGACATCTGACAGACGTCAACGGTCAGTTCAGCGAGCAAGTGAAATAAAATGCAGGTCGTGCAATGTTTTACTGCTCGGGCTCGCGGCGTTACGTTCTCTAAGCAGATATACGTCAAATTTGACATTTGACCGCTGTCAACTCAGTTTTGCGATTAAGTGAAATTAAATGCAGTGCGTGCAATGTTTTACTGCGCGGGCTCGCGGCGTGACGTTCTCAAACTGGACATACGAAAAAATTTGACATTTGACAGATGTCCACTGTCAGTTCAACGAGCAGGTGAAATGAAATGCTGTTCGTGCAATGTTTTACTGCTCGGGCTCGCGGCGTGACGTTCTCTAAGCAGACATCCGTCAAAATTGACATTTGACAGGTGTCAACTGTCAGTTCTGGTAGTAAGTGAAATGAAATGCAGTGCGTGCAATGTTTTACTGCGCAGGCTCGCAGCGCGACGTTCTCAAAGTGGACATACGTCAAATTTGACATTTGATAGATGTCAACTGTCTGTTCTGCGAGCAAGTGAAATGAAATGCAGTTCGTGCAATGTTTTACTGCTCGGGCTTGCGGCGTGACGTTCTCTAAGCAGACATCCGTAAAATTTGACATTTGACAGGTATCAACTGTCAGTTCTGCGAGCAAGTGAAGTGAAATGCAGTGCGTGCAATGTTTTACTACGCGGGCTTGCGGCGTGACGTTCTCAAAGTGGACATACGTCAAATTTGACATCTGACAGATATCAACTGTCAGTTCTGCGAGCAAGTGAAATGAAATGCAGTTCGTGCAATGTTTTACTGGTCGGGCTAGCGGCGTGACGTTCTCTAAGCAGATATCTGTCAAATTTGACATTTGACAGATGCCAACAAATTTGACATTTGACAGATGCCAACAAATTTGACATTTGACAGATGTCAACTGTCTGTTCAGCGAGCAAGTGAAATGAAATGTAGTTCGTGCAATTAGTTCGTGACAGATGTCAACTGTCAGTTCGTGCAATGTTTTACTGGTCGGGCTCGCGGCCTGACGTTCTCTAAGCAGACATACATCAAATTTGACATTTGACAATTTTCAACTGTCAGTTCTGCGAGCAAGTGAAATGAAATGCAGTGCGTGCAATGTTTTACAGCCTGGGCTCGCGGCGTGACGTTCTCAAAGTGGACATACGTCAAATTTGACATTTAACAGATGCCAACCGTCAGTTCTGCGAGCAAGTGGAATGAAATGCAGTGCGTGCAATGTTTTGCTGCGCGTGCTCGCGGCGCGACGTTCTCAAAGTGGACATACGTCAAATTTGACATTTGACAGATGTCAACTGTCAGTTCAGCAAGCAAGAGTAGTGTAGCAAGGAGAGTTCTGGACCAACACCGAGCGTAAAATTGCTAAAGTAAAGAAAAGTAGGTTATTAATTTTTTGTAAAAAAATGAAGTAAAACCAATTAACTAGAAAAGGTAAAAAATCGGGTAAATGATTGGTTATTTTAAGGTTAATGGTCCAGGGAATCTCTTAGATTTAATGAACTTTTTTTGTAAAAAATAAAATAAATGGGGTAAATGACCGGTCACCTTAAGGCTAAGGGTCCAGGGGAGCATGTGGTATTAATTAACTTTTTCTGAAAATGAAGTAAAACCAATAAACTAGAAAGGGTAAAAAATCGTGTAAATGACTGGTTATCTTAAGGTTAATGGTCCAGGGAAGCTCTTGGATTTAATTAACTTTTTGTAAAAAATAAATAAATGCCAATCAACAAGTAAAGAAAAATAGTAGATCAAGCTGGTTCTGAGCGGTTTGCACATGCAAATGGGGTTGAATGGCCAGTCAAGGAGATTACCCGTAACAATAAAAAATGTAACAATGTTTTACTACGCGGGCTTGCGGCGTGACGTTCTCAAAGTGGACATACGTCCAATTTGACATCTGACAGATGTCAACTGTCAGTTCTGCGAGCAAGTGAAATGAAATGCAGTTCGTGCAATGTTTTACTGGTCGGGCTAGCGGCGTGACGTTCTCTAAGCAGATATCTGTCAAATTTGACATTTGACAGATGTCAACAAATTTGACATTTGACAGATGTCAACTGTCTGTTCAGCGAGCAAGTGAAATGAAATGTAGTTCGTGCAATTAGTTCGTGACAGATGTCAACTGTCAGTTCGTGCAATGTTCTACTGGTCGGAGTCGCGGCCTGACGTTCTCTAAGCAGACATATATCAAATTTGACGTTTGACAATTTTCAACTGTCAGTTCTGCGAGCAAGTGAAATGAAATGCAGTGCGTGCAATGTTTTACTGCCTGGGCTCGCGGCGTGACGTTCTCAAAGTGGACATACGTCAAATTTGATATTTGACAGATGTCAACTGTCAGTTCAGAGAACAACTGAAATGAAATGCAGTTCGTGCAATGTTTTACTGCTCAGGCTCGCGGCCTGACGTTCTCTAAGCAGACATACGTCAAATTTGACATTTGACAGGTGTCAACTGTCAGTTCTGCGAGCAAGTGAAATGAAATGCAGTGCGTGTAATGTTTTACTACGCGGGTTCGCGGCGTGACGTTCTCTAAGCAGATATTTGTCAAATTTGACATTTGACAGATGTCAACAAATTTGACATTTGACAGATGTCAACTGTCAGTTCTGCGAGCAAGTGAATTGAAATGCAGTGCGTGCAATGTTTTACTGCTCGGGCTTGCGGCGCGACGTTCTCAAAGTGGCCATACATCAAATTTGACATTTGACAGATGTCAACTGTCTGTTCAGCGAGCAAGTGAAACGAAATGCAGTTCGTGCAATGTTTTACTGCCCGGGCTCGCGACGTGACGTTCTCTAAGCAGACATCCGTCAAAATTGAAATCTGACAGGTGTCAACTGTCAGTTCTGCGAGCAAGTGAAATGAAATGCAGTGCGTGCAATGTTCTACTACGCGGGCTCGCGGCGTGACGTTCTCAAAGTGGACATACGTCAAATTTGACATCTGACAGACGTCAACGGTCAGTTCAGCGAGCAAGTGAAATAAAATGCAGGTCGTGCAATGTTTTACTGCTCGGGCTCGCGGCGTTACGTTCTCTAAGCAGATATACGTCAAATTTGACATTTGACCGCTGTCAACTCAGTTCTGCGATTAAGTGAAATTAAATGCAGTGCGTGCAATGTTTTACTGCGCGGGCTCGCGGCGTGACGTTCTCAAACTGGACATACGAAAAAATTTGACATTTGACAGATGTCCACTGTCAGTTCAACGAGCAGGTGAAATGAAATGCTGTTCGTGCAATGTTTTACTGCTCGGGCTCGCGGCGTGACGTTCTCTAAGCAGACATCCGTCAAAATTGACATTTGACAGGTGTCAACTGTCAGTTCTGGTAGTAAGTGAAATGAAATGCAGTGCGTGCAATGTTTTACTGCGCAGGCTCGCAGCGCGACGTTCTCAAAGTGGACATACGTCAAATTTGACATTTGATAGATGTCAACTGTCTGTTCTGCGAGCAAGTGAAATGAAATGCAGTTCGTGCAATGTTTTACTGCTCGGGCTTGCGGCGTGACGTTCTCTAAGCAGACATCCGTAAAATTTGACATTTGACAGGTATCAACTGTCAGTTCTGCGAGCAAGTGAAGTGAAATGCAGTGCGTGCAATGTTTTACTACGCGGGCTTGCGGCGTGACGTTCTCAAAGTGGACATACGTCAAATTTGACATCTGACAGATATCAACTGTCAGTTCTGCGAGCAAGTGAAATGAAATGCAGTTCGTGCAATGTTTTACTGGTCGGGCTAGCGGCGTGACGTTCTCTAAGCAGATATCTGTCAAATTTGACATTTGACAGATGCCAACAAATTTGACATTTGACAGATGCCAACAAATTTGACATTTGACAGATGTCAACTGTCTGTTCAGCGAGCAAGTGAAATGAAATGTAGTTCGTGCAATTAGTTCGTGACAGATGTCAACTGTCAGTTCGTGCAATGTTTTACTGGTCGGGCTCGCGGCCTGACGTTCTCTAAGCAGACATACATCAAATTTGACATTTGACAATTTTCAACTGTCAGTTCTGCGAGCAAGTGAAATGAAATGCAGTGCGTGCAATGTTTTACAGCCTGGGCTCGCGGCGTGACGTTCTCAAAGTGGACATACGTCAAATTTGACATTTAACAGATGCCAACCGTCAGTTCTGCGAGCAAGTGGAATGAAATGCAGTGCGTGCAATGTTTTGCTGCGCGTGCTCGCGGCGCGACGTTCTCAAAGTGGACATACGTCAAATTTGACATTTGACAGATGTCAACTGTCAGTTCAGCAAGCAAGAGTAGTGTAGCAAGGAGAGTTCTGGACCAACACCGAGCGTAAAATTGCTAAAGTAAAGAAAAGTAGGTTATTAATTTTTTGTAAAAAAATGAAGTAAAACCAATTAACTAGAAAAGGTAAAAAATCGGGTAAATGATTGGTTATTTTAAGGTTAATGGTCCAGGGAATCTCTTAGATTTAATGAACTTTTTTTGTAAAAAATAAAATAAATGGGGTAAATGACCGGTCACCTTAAGGCTAAGGGTCCAGGGGAGCATGTGGTATTAATTAACTTTTTCTGAAAATGAAGTAAAACCAATAAACTAGAAAGGGTAAAAAATCGTGTAAATGACTGGTTATCTTAAGGTTAATGGTCCAGGGAAGCTCTTGGATTTAATTAACTTTTTGTAAAAAATAAATAAATGCCAATCAACAAGTAAAGAAAAATAGTAGATCAAGCTGGTTCTGAGCGGTTTGCACATGCAAATGGGGTTGAATGGCCAGTCAAGGAGATTACCCGTAACAATAAAAAAGGAAGCAATAAAAAAATAATTTTTTAAATCAACTTTTTGAGCAGCTGTACAATTTGATTTATTACAACAAAAACAAATATATGATGCAGGCTGAGGACTATATTTAAAACATATTTATAGATCGAGCAAACACTTGATTGTAAAACATGGCATACGATGCTTTCGCTAAACTTAAAAGACAATATGATTACGAGTTAATTGAGGATGAAGGTAAGTTTGGATCTAAAATATTGGAATTTAATATCATTTAGTGTAAACTTTTTATAGAATATAAATCCAATTGTGATGATGGAAGATGTCCTGTCTGTCTAATGAATGTAGTAAAATATGCAATAAACTGTGGGCACGTGTTTTGCACATCTTGTTTAATAAAATTAACTTCTTGTGCTGTTTGCCGGATGGGTAAAATTTTTATGCATCGTATTTATTTACCAACATATGAAAACAATGAAGAGGATACCCTTATTTCCAATCCAGCTAAAAGAAAAAGGATGGAAAAATCCACACCAGTTTTGACAGTTCTAACACCAGTTCAAGTTATACTTGAAGAAGAACTCATAGTTCCCCATAATGACAACAATGTAATTTCAAATCAATATGAAGGTAGATATTCAAGTGGAGATTGAAGGAGGGAGTTGGAATGGAAATCGTATATAAGTAGCTAATTTAGACATTAAAATAGTTAGTAATACATAAAGATGGTTAAACTGCAAGTTGGTGCACTTCATAATTCAAAATATTATAAAATTGTTAACAATGGATATTTTCTTGAAATTGCTGAGAGTTTATATACGCATATAGTGGATAAACATGATAAAGATGCTATTTACCCAAACTTAGATGTATCTATTGTGTTCACAGATGACACTGAGTTATTGTTTGATCCTAATAATAACACGATTCAATATATTGGGGAATTTAATGAGCATTTATTATTGTTGGAATTATATACAGAGAGTATTGTTTATTACATATACAAAAATGACAATACATTTTATGACTTAATAGTCAAGTCCTGTTCCACACCACAAAGAAAATATTTACCACATGAAACTACACGTTTGGAAGCAGAGAGTTCAATTTCTTCACTAGAAGAAATTTTAAATGGAAACATGGTAAGATCATTGTTTGATCACCCCACCACCATTATACCAAGTCAGGAGCACAATGCACAGTCAATTCAATTATCAGCTACCACAGCGGTAACGGAGGAGGAGGAGGAGGATGAGGAAGAATGGTAGTTTTCATTCCACATTAGTCATGAACCAACGTAATAGGAATTTCTTGAAAAAAGAAATAAAACTCATCAAGATTCGTTTGAAACTGCTTCGTTTGAATATAAAACTAATTAAGAATAAAATTAAATAGTACAATAAGTATAAAATACTTGTTACAAAGTTTAATAAATTAAATATAAAATAACATGTATTGTGTTTTATTTCTTATCTCATTCATCAATCTATTCCAATCCTAATATTAAACACTGTAAAGTATGTATAAAACATTTTATTTGTTAAAATTAGTATTAACATTTATTTTAAGAGATAATTTATAATTCAAAATCACTTTTCTTGATCCAAGTGTTATGTTCTGATCCGAAGCCCAACAATTTCACGTACGCCATATTTCCTTTTCTCCGAAGAATTTTTTCTATTAGATAAATATCAGGATATTTTGCAGTTTGTAACTCAAACTCATAAAATCCTCCTGATATTAACTCCCCTGCTTGATCCATTAAAAGGTATGTTGTCGGATTCGATAATTTAACCTTATGAATCTTGAAGACTTCGTTAGACCAGTTTGGTGTATATCCTTTATCAAAAATTCCTCTGTATTTACTAATACGAACTGAGTCACCAACTTTACATTTATTTTTCAATGTTGCCGTTTTAATATTGTTGTAGGATGTTTCTAAAATATATTTCTCGTTTGCAGAATTTACATCAGCTGGTTTCATGTTTATAGTTGAATGTTTTGTTAAGTTATATTTCAAAACTATCCTAGGTAATAATTGTAACCACTTGTAATTTCCTTGTAAACTGAATTCTTTCCACATCATAGATTTTAATGTTCTATTAACTCGTTCTACAATAGAAGCTTCCATTATGCTAAATGTAGAATAATGATTAATATCAAATTTTGTCAATAAGTTTCTAACTTCTTTATTATAAAATTCTTTTCCATTATCTGTTTGTAAATTCTTGGGTATGAAAGGGGGGATAAAAACGGTTTTTAATGCTTGAGAAACATCTTTACCAGTTTTAGTTTTTACTGGTACAGCCCATACAAATTTTGAGAAACAATCGATTATAACTAATATATACTTATATCCTCGATTAAAACGAGCGCATGGAATCATTTCAACTAAATCTGCCTGAAATAAGTCATTTAACCCTTTAATAACAACTTTTCGTCGATTAAACGTCTTCCTAGCCGACTTATGTAATTCTTCTACAATTTTTCTTTTTACATTATTTTTCATTGCTCGATTGGATATTTAACAATTGTTTCTGCAAATGGTGGATAATCCTTGTTTTTAACTCTTAGAGAAATTTCATCACCAAATTTTAACTTATATCCAACCAACTCGTTCTGATTTATTTCCTTATGGTTTATATACACCGTTATAGCCCCCGGATATAAATAAATGTGACTTATTTCACCAGAACTAAATGGAACTGTATAAAAATGAGATCCTGTTGATAATGTAACAAATGTGTTTCTGTTATTAATAGAAATTGCTTGATGTGTAATATTTATTAAACCAAATACATTTTTTTTTTATAGGTAATGATGATGCTGCAGCTGCTGCTGATGATGATGATGATGATGCTATTATTCTATTAATCCTTTGTTCACTATCAGATATTATTCTATTAATCCTATGTTCACTCTCACGATGATGATGATGGTTAATCTTTTTACCGAACTTATCGATAGTCATGTCGTTTAACAAATGCCAATGTTTACTAGTTTATTCTATTATATTTGCTTCTTTCAACTCTTCTATAATACTATTTATTTCATTAGTATGAGAATTATTTCCTGCCATCTGTGAAGCATGTAAAAGTCTCAACCGATCTACTAATTCATTAGGGTCATCCTAATATACATTATCAATTGATTTATTATTATACTCCATTTGAACTCCTTCACCTGAAAATCTAGGTGAATGAAATACAGCAGGTTGAATATTGGAAACTAAAGGTTGTACAATGTATTTATATTTATTTGATCTATTTCCTGCAATTTGCCCCTCTGCTAGATAACCACGTCGATGAGCGTTAGTTCTATTTACAATATCTCTGTAATTTCTAGAATCTTCAGACGTATAACCTACAGGTTCTTTTTTAAATAAAAGTTCATATAAATCTGGAGTACCTTTATAATCAAGACCACGTATAGATATCATTTCCTTTAAATATTAGTTCACTATTTCCTATATAGAATTTTTCTGTTTCCACATTATGTCTAATACCATAAAGAGTATCAAATTTATTCTCAGTATCTCTGATTTTTTCTTCTATATACATTCTAGGTTATTCTGCAAAATCATTTAAATACATTTAAAACGTATCTTCAGGTATCATATCACCTAAATATGTAGTATCCAATGTATTATCCATTCTTGTTCGATTTAATATAGGTTCGTGGTCATCATCAGCATAAGAATATCTTTCTGTAGGTATATTCTCAAATATTTCAGTATCATTGATAAATCTTACTTCTTTTGGTGATGATACCAATTGAGGTGGTGTTTGTGAATAATGATCTTTAGCTAACGTTTTAATTGCTCTATTAACCATTTGCTCATTTTCATTTTTGATAGGTTCCTTAAAAACTGTTGACTCATCACTTAAATGTTTTTCAACTTTAATTAGTTTACTTAAAGATTTTGTAATTGGTAAATATGACTCATGTAATGAGATTTCACTAGATTTCAAATCTTCCAATTTCTTCTTAATTGCATTCCTTTTCTTTATTAGTTTACTTTTAATATCTTGCTCCTTCATGTTAGTATGTTTTTATAACAGCTTTTTAAACAGGTCTGTTTAACTGAAAACAGCTTTATAACAGCTTGTAAACAGGTCTGTTTAACTGAAAACAGCTTTATAACAGCTTGTAAACAGGTCTGTTTAAATGAAAACAGCTTTATAACAGCTTTTTAAACAAGTCTGTTTAACTGAAAACAGCTTATAACAGCTTTCAAACAGGTCTGTTTTACTGAAAACAGCTTTATAACAGGTCTGTTTAACTAAAAACAGCTTTTTAAAGAGGTATGTTTAACTGAAAACTGCTTTTTAGACAGGTCTGTTTTACTGATAACAGCTTTATAACAGGTCTGTTTAACTGAAAACAGCTTTTAAAACAGGTCTGTACTATGATATTGAGGAATTTAGAATGTTTATAAATCAACATGTGCTATAGATAATAATTTTCAACCCCTTTCTATATCGCCCATTATTAATGTCACTATCCTTATCAATTAAAATGAAATCATACTTTTTAAACCAACACATTGAACACATTTCCTTAAACTGGTTAAATGTTACATCAGTATTTACATGGTCCTCATATACATGTTTCAAATTCATATCATCTTGCTTAAATAAAATAATCATATTAGCATTATCTCGAATTAAATGCTTAGGAATTTTGGTATATGTTTGACATAAGTAAAATGAATCAATAGTTTTATGTCGTCCCATGCTGAAGTAATCACGAATTGCATTTTGTTTACCACATGCTACATCATCGAATATAAATATAGAGTTTTCCTTTGCATCTGAAGGTTCAATAACGTCTACGTTTTCCGAAAATTCATAATATCCTACTCCTTTAATTGGTGATAATAAGTTTTGTAAATATTCATATTTCGGTTGATATAAAGATTTAGAGTATATGTAGATATTTTTAAATCGAAGCCCATTAGGGTCCTCAAGTAAACTAATCATAACATTTGTTTTTCCACAATTTGAAGGACCTGCAATTATACATATAATACTTGATGAACTATGACGATGAACAATTTTGTTATTATTACTACTATAATTTTCATCTATATTATTAACGTAAATCGTTTGTTGTTGTTTCACCAACTTCATATTTATAACTACTATATTACATGAAACTATAAGTAATATAAACATTTAACATTGAGTGCTTATATCTGTAACACATATAATGAAGCGATATCATACAAATCAGGTTAGTTCAAGACAATATATCAAGAAGGTAGCATCAGGAATTTTAAATAAAGTGATTAATAAATTACCCTTTGAGTTACATATTCCTGGTTACAAATTTTGTGGACCTGGAACGAATTTGGAAAAACGGTTAAATAGAGGTGATGTAGGTATAAATAAATTGGATAAAGCTTGTAAAACACACGATATATCCCATTCACAATTTAAGGATCTAGAAAACAGACACAAAGCTGATCAAATATTAACTACCGAAGCAATAAAACGAATTAACGCATCTGACTCAAGTATCACTGAAAAAGCAGCAGATTTAGGTGTTGCAGGCGCTATGAAGGCTAAAGTTAAATTGGGAATGGATTTAGGTAAGCAAAAATGTAAAAAGAAGACTAGAGGTATCAGAGGACGTGGAATATCGTTTCATACAGCTGTAAAAAAGGCTCGAGCTGAACTAAAACGATTTAAACCAACTGACTTAGTATCAGCATCAAAAATTGCATTGAATGCAGTTAAGGGAATTAATAAAAGAAAACCTACTAGGATTATTCCAATTCCAAAAAGTGGGGGTTTTTTACTAATTCAACTTTTTGCTGGATTGAGTGCTTTGGGAGCGCTAGGTGGTGGTGCTGCTGGAATTGCAAAAGCTGTTAATGATGTGAAAGCAGCTGCTGCAGATCTCAAGGAAAAACAGCGTCACAATCAAGCAATGGAAGATATAGCTGTTGGAAAAGGATTGTTTCTGAAACCATATAAAACAGGCTATGGATTGTATTTAAAACCTAATTCAAAAAACTCAAAAAACTACCACAACGTGCTCTCACTAATATAGATTTAACCAGGTATGCAAATAAAATAGCTTCGTTTCGAGGTGTTTTCATGCGTGACAATTTACCTGAATGTATAAGAGAACTCGAGTGTGGTATTGTTAATTTAGATACTATTAAGGGTCCAGGTACTCATTGGGTTGCATATAAAAAAATATTTAATAATGTTCAATATTATGATAGTTATGGTAATTTAAAACCACCTATAGAAATTGTAAATTATTTTAATAGTAGTGGACAAGTTAAATTTTTTTATAATCATGATAGAATTCAAAAATTTAATACTATTGTGTGTGGACATTTATGTTTAGAATTTCTATATAAAAATATGTATTGTATAAGTATTGTATCATTTTCCACTAGTGTTTTGATTGTTGTAAAATGCAGACGTTCACTCTTACTGGTTCAACATCCCTGCTTAGAGCATATTATCATCCACCTATTGATTTAACGTTAGATGAAAAAAGTTATAGCTTAGGTTTAATAAGTTTTGAAACTTACAATGCTATTCCAAACATTGATGAAAATAATAATAAATTCTATATTGGTGATAAAGTTATTACAATACCAACCGGTTCATATGAATTAAATGATATTAACAATTTTATTAGCAAGGAAATTGGGAAATTAAATAAAGATGATGATAAATTTAAAGGTCTCTGTCATATATTACCTAATAATAACACTCTAAAATGTCATATAAAATGCACAAAATCTATTGATTTTACAAAACCGCATTCAATAAACCGCTTGTTAGGTTTCAAAAACAAAATTTTGGAGGAAAATAAATCACACAAATCTGATTTACCTGTAAATATTTTGAAAGTAAATAGCATTCGTATAGAATGTAACATAACCACAGGAGCATACAATAATAATCAATTAGTTCATACACTACATGAATTTTTTCCATCAGTACCTCCTGGATTTAAAATTATTGAAGTCCCTAAAAATGTACTGTATATGCCTTTAAATACAAAAATAATTTCAGAACTTGTGCTTAAAATAGTAGATCAGGATGGGAACAACATCAATTTTCGTGAGGAAGTCATAACGATAAGACTACATCTTAAGGGTGTCTGAAAAAATATGGTTATACGATACAATAAGAATTATTTAAATAAGACTGATTCAATTCAATCACTCATTAATAGTAAAGCTATAATACGGTTAACACCTGAAAATCGTCAATTTCTTCAACAGATTGGTTTAAAACTAAAAGATGTCCATATTAAACGTTTGAGAAAAGGCGCTTTTTGATAATTCTATTATAAATGTTGAAAAACATTCACACTTTCCATACGCATCAACTTCATTTAATAATAATGATGAAATTAGAATACCTATTCAACAACAGGATACAACAGGGTCGTTTGACAACAGAAGATAACCAGACATCAGGTACTGCTAAATTTATTAACAACGGATTTACACATTTATTTGAGGAGATTCGCTATGAGATTGGTGGAAAAGTTATTGATCGTATTAGAAATCCTGGTATTTCAACAACAATGAAAGGACATGTTTCATTTAATGAAACTGAAAAAAATAAATTCATTAATGCAGGTTGGGCGATTGATACTTATAATTTAGAAGATTCATTAGGTTATTTCAATGTGTGCATTCCTTTAAAAATACTGATGGGATTTGCAGAGGATTTTAAATTTTTTTTATTGAATCTTCGTCAGGAACTTGTTTTGATTAGAAGTAATTCAGATATTAGTGCAATATATAATACTGCTATTGATGAAAAAATTAAAGTTAATATTAACAAAATAGTTTGGCGTGTACCACACATCTCTGTAGCAGATGTAGAACGATTAACATTATTAAATTATATTGACAGAGGTATAGATTTGGAAATTGGTTTTCGTAGTTGGGAATTACATGAATATCCTTTACTACAACAGACAAAACAGCATACTTGGACAGTTAAATCTGCTACTCAAGTGGAAAAACCGCGATATGTAATTATAGGTTTACAATCTGACCGTAAGAATAAAAGCAACGGTAACGTCAGTATATTTGATCATTGCAATTTAAAAAATTTTAAATTATTTTTAAATTCTGAAATATATCCTTATGATAACTTAAATTGAGATTTTTCAAGGTTGCCACCTTGAAAAATCTCAATTTAATCTCAGTTTGCATCTTTATTTGAAATGTATACACAATTCCAAAGTTCATATTATGAAAAGAAAACGAACCATTATTTACTCCTAAAACATTTAGAAACACTGCACCGTTAGGTATTATCGATTGTTCTCGACAAAATGAAATTCTAAATTCGGGAACAGTTGACATTCGTATAGAATTTGAAACAAATGATAACATACCAGCAAAAACGTCAGCTTATTGTTTAATATTACATGATAGAATTATAAAGTATAATCCTTTGACTGGAGTAATCAGATCATTGTAAACTGTCAATGTGCACAGACATGAACATGTATAAAAATGTAGCAATTATTGATGTTCAAGGATTTTAATATAAAGGTGGTGAGTTTTTATGCAAAAAATAGCATTAATGGGTTTAGGTGATAATTGTAAATTTCATGACTTTTTTAATTTCCCTGTGAAGTTTGAGTGTTTAAACAATAATATCAAAACGCATGTAACCTGGTTAACTAATAATATTCACGGTTTACAATGGTCAAGTGGGAATTCCATCAAGTATTCTCAATTAATTACAACTTTATTAAAGATTTCGAAAAATTATAACTTAATTTTAGTTAAAGGAATTCAAAAAAAGCGGTGGTTACAATTACTACTACCTAAAATGGAGATAATCGACATTGAAACCAATCAATGTCCTAAATTATCTTTTCTTGTTCAGAAATTGGAATTTCCACAAAAATTCCACTGTTTTAGACATACAAATAATAATTTACAGTGTGCAAAACAAAATGTGAACGTTATCAACAACTGGATTTTAAATTGTGCATCGTCTTTAAACTACTTGAGTACATAAGATTTTACATATATGAGTATATAAGTTTTACATATATGCAAGATATTTTTATTAATATTTTCTTGTATAAATAGATGTTAGCTACATTCTTAGTTCAGTCAATTTTATACTTCCAAAGAAGAAATTCAAACTAGTACCAAGATGTTGATGGCGTATACAAATTATAAAGATGAAGTGGATGCGAAATCGGTAGTTGGAAATTTGATAACATTGTTTTCAAATTTGAGTTTCGATGCGTGCTTCAAACAAAATGGGGTAGCATTGGAAGACGAAGAAATAGAACTCCTCAAAGAATTGGAGGTGAAATACGATAAGGCTACCGAGGCGTGTGAAGAATTTTTAAATGAAGAAAGTTGTTTAAAGTGTCTTTGTGCGACATTAAGAAAACTTGGATTGTGTACATATATCAAATCCATTGAACACTTTTTATAGTATTAATGTAAAACAGTTATTTATTATTATTTTATGTAAAATTAATTTAACAATTTCTTTGTAGTGATATATTATTATGAATGATTAAATGTAAATTAATCTTATTAAGTGAATTTTATTATTATTTTACCTCCTTGATAGTAAGTAATATAGATCAATTGCATACAAATAAAGTTTCCAGAAGTAATTATCAATTTATTTTAAAGCAGTTTGGAGACCGGAATACAAATGTTATTAACGAACGTGATTACTTTCAAAGTTATATACCAATTATTTTTTTATGAATATAAACGAGATGCTTAATGAACATACAATGTAATCAACTTTGTGCGGGATGATAAGAAAATGAAAATAGAATTTATTAAATCATTTGCAAAAGTAATTACCAACCGATTTAATAGTCAAGCAGGTTGGCGACTGAAATATAAATGTTATTAACGAACGTGATTACCTTCAAAGTTATATATCAGATATTTTTTATGAATATAAACGAGATGTTTAATGGATATACAATTTAATCAACTTTGTGTGGAATGATGTGAAAATGAAAATAGAATTTATTAAATCATTTGCAAAATCATTTGCATTTAAAGTAATTATCCTGCTAGTTAATAACTCATCTAGAGTGTGTAAGAAAATTCGCGAATGAGTCTATTTCAAGCATGTATGAAAAGAGGGGGTATATATTTTTAACAAAATATTTAGTATAAATATATAAATATCTCATCTTTAACAGACATAGTAAGTTTTACTACCAACAACATCACCAACAACAAGAAACAGAAAAAAATGGATCTCCTAAATAGAATTGGTTGTGAGGTGCATTTAACCGTAACACCAATAAGATCGTTGACGATTGGTCAACAATATGGTGTGCAGCTCCTTCGAAAGGTGAAAACCCAACACGGGGATGCTATCCAGGCCCATCTAAAGGAACCGAGGGTAATGGTATATTTACCCACAAGATTCACAACGTTGACGGAGGAAACTATAAATCAAATAAACACTAAAAAAACCTTAACGATGGTTATATTGAAACATGTTGGATAGACTGTTGAATTAAAATTTGAAGAAACATAATGTAAAAATTTTTTTTTATATATTTGTAATAAAAAGTATCAACAATTACCAATGGTTTTAATATTTCATTACGGTACAATATATCTTCCATATTTTTCCCTTATTTCCCTCTCTCACGTAATTATTATAAATATTTAATTACTATCTCAGGTAATTCCCTCCAGTATCCATATAAGAATAAAAAATAAAACCGCTGCTATATAAATTACTTGCAAATAGGAGCTCTTCAGTAATACTCTCTACTCTACTTCAGTGAGTAATACAGTCTTACAATTAGTAAGAGTGGTTTTAGTGAATTGTGAATGTTCCAGGTAAATTAAAAAACTGAATTGTTACATTTAAAATGTTAAAATTTATATTTTTCTATTTCAGAAAATAAAAAGTGACAGTGACTTAGTGACATTGCAGTTAAATCAATTTTCACATCTCTGAATGTGATAAAGAAAACCGAAATTAATTAATTCATAAAACATATTAATAAAATAAGTTTATTATTATCAAGAGCAATTAAAAGTACAGAGTTTAAATTAGAAAATTCAAAATTGGAATCCAATTTATCATTACTTAAATTCTATAAGTTAGAACTGAAAAAGCGTCTAAACGTAATATTAAACGTTAAAGAAATTTGGTTTGGCAAGATACTGAATCTTGTTTCAAAAATAGAATTTGTACGGGTATAATCACCAATTTAAATTATCATGATCCGAGTGATTTTCTTAAGCATGCTTTCAGGTCGTTTTCCTTAAAAATTAAACGTAAATTGATGTCAATGCTCAAAGTCAATGTTATATTGTATACAAAATTTATTTTACCTTCCAAAAATACTATTGATAATAAAACATTTTCTACAAGTAATAAAATTATTGACAAATCTACAGATTTAAAGCAATGGTATTATGATAACATATATGATAAAGTATTAAATAAATTGAGTGAACTTCAGGAAAAAGATTCTGGGTGGGCCCTATTAGAAATTATGTTTCTGAAAGTTAACATTAATGATTATTGTCCCATTACTATAGGTACATATACCGACCTACCTGCATTTATAAAACATAAAAAAGCTGTAGTGAATGTAAAGAATAGTGATGCGTTTTGTTTTTTTGTGGGCTATAGTTTCAGCTCTGTATCCTGCTAAACATAATGTAGACAGAGTTTCATCATACCCACATTTTAGTAATATTCTCAAATATGATGGTATAGATTTCCCAATATCGTTTAAATCCATTGGTAAATTTGAAAAGTTAAATAATTTAGGAATTAATGTGTTCACATTGGATGATAAATCAAGCGGTACAATTTTACCAGTTAGATTATGTAACAATAATGTTCAAATTATAAAACATATTGATTTACTTTTAATCCAATCGGGAAATAATCATCACTTCACGTGGATAAAAAAATTATCTAGATTAGTTGGATCACAAATAAATAAGAAAAATGGGAAACTTTATATTTGTAAGAGATGTTTAAATTCATTTGGTACAAAGGAGTTATTAAATAAACATCAAACAGTTTGTATGATAAATAATAAGTGTAAATTAGAAATGCCCAAAGATGATGAAAAATATGTTAAATTTAAAAATTATCGTTATAATGAAAAGGTACCCTTTGTTGTTTATGCCGATTTAGAATGTATTCTAGAAAGAAATGAAATTAGTCAGAATGAATATCAAAATCATATTCCTATGAGTGCAGCATATTATTGAAAGTGTTCTTATGATGATACATTGTCAAAATTTGATTCATATCGAGGGTATAATTGTATTACTTGGTTTATTCAACAATTAAGACAACTAGTTGAAGATATAGAACCAGTATTTTTGATTAATACACCAATGAATAAATTTACATTACAAGAAAAAAGTAATTTTTTTGCAGCAACAAATTGCCACATTTGCGAAAAATCGTTTCAATTGCATGACCAAAAGTACATGATCATTGTCATATTACTGGAACTTATAGAGGTCCCGCACATAATATTTGCAACTTAGAATATCAAATCCAAACTACAATTCCAGTCATTTTTCATAATTTTAGTGGATATGATGCCCATTTTATAATTAAAGAAATTGCAACTGCGTTTAGTGGAACTGTTTCACTTTTACCGATTAATAAGGAAAAATATATTTATTTACTAAATATGTTCAAGGTTCTAAAATAAAATTAAAATTTATTAACTCGTTTCGATTTATGTCTAGTAGCTTAGATAAATTGACATCATATTTAGATTGTTCTAATAAAAAAACAATAAGAAAGTATTATACAAATGATTTGGAATTTAATTTATTAAACAGAAAAGGTGTATTTCCTTATGATTATATTGATTCGTGGGAAAAATTAGATGAACAGAATTTACCTTTACAGTCAGATTTCTATAGTTTATTGAAAGATGAAGCTGTATCTGTAGAAGATTATAATCATGCAAAATTGGTTTGGGAAACGTTTAAAATTAAAAATTTAGATGAATATAGTGACTTATATCTGAAGACAGATGTATTATTATTGGCGGATGTTTTTGAAAACTTTAGAGAAAATAGTATAAAAATATATAACTTAGATCCTGCTCATTACTATACCTTACCTGGATACACATGGGATGCAATGTTAAAATTTACCAACATTGAACTAGAATTATTAACTGATGTAGATATGTTAATGTTCATTGAAAACAGTATTCGTGGTGGGATTTCACAATGTTCGAATAGATATGCACGCGCTAATAACAAGTATATGGGTAAAGACTATGATTCATTAAAACCCGATTCGTATATAATATATTTCGATGTAAATAATTTATATGGCGCAGCAATGTCTGCATACCTACCTCATAGTGAATTTCAATGGATTGACTCGACCACTTTTACTATTTTAGATTTAATGAACATATCATCAACATCAGATTTTGGATTAATATTTGAAGTAGATTTAGAATACCCTGAAGAATTATTTAACTCTCATAAAGATTTACCCTTGTGCCCAGAACATTTGTGTCCGCCTGGATCTAAATTACCTAAATTAATGACAACATTCCATCCAAAGGAAAAGTATACTGTACATTATCGTAACTTGCAACTATATATACAATTAGGCGTACAATTAAAACACATTCATAGAATTTTAAAATTTAAACAAAGTGCTTGGCTCAAACCATACATCGATTTGAATACTAATTTACGTTGTCAAACTACCAATGATTTTGAAAAAAATCTATATAAATTATTTAATAACGCAGCGTTTGGTAAAACGATGGAAAATGTTCGAAAGTATAAAGATGTTAAATTAGTAACAAAATGGGGTGGGCGGTATGGAGCTAAATCTTTAATATCAAAACCAAATTTCCACAGTTGTACAATATTCGATAATGATATGGTTATTATTGAAATGAACAGGCTAAATATAAAATTTAATAAACCAATTCATGCTGGGTTCACGATACTTGATATTTCAAAAATAATTCTTTATGATTTCCATTATAATTATGTTTATTCTAAATTTTTTCCATCAGAAGTAATACTCTTGTATACAGATACAGACTCATTATTTTATGATTTTAGTAAAGATATATATGAAGTTATTAAAAACGATATTCATAAATTCGATACATCAGATTACAGTGACAATAATGTTTTTCAAATACCGCAGGCTAATAAAAAGTCATAGGCCTTATGAAAGATGAAACACATGGTAATATAATTCAAGAATTTGCAGGTCTTCGCTCAAAATTATATGCATACAAAATGTATAACGAAAAAGTTCATAAAAAATGTAAAGGAATTACTAATGCAACTGTAAAAACAATGGAATTTAATGACTATTTACGATGTCTTTTTGATGGGGAAAATTTGTATCGTAGTCAAAATTTAATAAAATCGAAACGTCATAAACTTAGTACCATTAAACAAACCAAATTGGCTTTAAATTCATTTGATGACAAACGAAATATATCCCACTCGAAAACAGAAACGTTACCATGGGGTTACACCCAGAAATAAGTTCAGTATTACTCCAGAATGCAATGGAGAGACATATATTTTATCAACTTCAATATGACATTCATTCAAAAATTAAAGATACATACATTCTTCACTTAAAACAATTTATTCGTGAAAATAATATATATTTAATTAAAGAAATATTGAATGAAATTGATATTCCCGATGAAATACTAAATATCAATAGTTTACAAAATGCAAGTAGTGATATTATAAAGCTGCTTTATAAGGCTAAACAATATTCAGATTATTTTACCAACCAAATCTTAGAGCAAATTTGATACAAATTATAAAATATACCTGGTACTAAATCTACTGCGAGCAAATAACATTGATCTTCAAGTAACAGCCAAAATGCATATATTCAAGGTTTTAATTAATTATAAAAATACTCGATACCTGTTCAACAAGTTGATTTGTGACGCTGCGTACTATGCAAATTACAAGTTACTAACAACATGTTTGCAAATTCTTAAGGAGGATGATTGCAACTATTGGTTCGAGCCTCTTTCAAAACAATCACACAAAGAGATGTTTGGCTTGTGGAAAATATCAATCGAGCAGAACAAGGAAAGGATGTTGGATGGAAATCGGGTCCAGATTCAGGAATTTGGCCGTCACAATGTCCTGAAGATTACGTCAAACTTCTTAACTTGTTGATTGCCATTTATTTTATTTTTTTACAAAAAGTTTATTAAATCTAAGAGCTTCCTTGGACCATAAACCTTAAAATAGCCAATAATTTACCCGATTTTTTACCTTTTCTAGTTAATTGGTTTTACTTCATTTTCAGAAAAAAAAAGTAAATTTTTTCTATATGTTTTCACCACCTTAACCGTCCATTCAACCCTAAATTTTTATCAAAGTTAATTAACCACCCATCATTAAATGAAAAGTTAATTTAAAAAATCAAATTTTTTTTGCTACCAAGCAGTCATTTATTTATTTTTTACAAAAAGTTAATTAATACCACATGCTCCCCTGGACGACTAGCCTTAAGGTGACCGGTCATTTACC
Organism: Phosphuga atrata; assembly: GCA_944588485.1. Lineage (NCBI taxonomy): Eukaryota > Metazoa > Arthropoda > Insecta > Coleoptera > Silphidae > Phosphuga > Phosphuga atrata. The sequence continues at coordinate 16,995,591 of OX155901.1, forward strand.
CCATTTATTTTATTTTTTGCAAATAAGTTCATTAAATCTAAGAGCTTCCCTGGACCATTAACCTTAAAATAACCAATCATTTACCCGATTTTTTACCTTTTCTAGTTAATTGGTTTTACTTCATTTTTTTACAACAGTTAATTAATTCCACATGCAATCCCCGCGCTTGACCTACTTTTTGGACTTAGCAATTTTGAGCTCGGTGTTGGTCCAGAACTCTGCTTGCTACACTACTATCATTTTCAAATTAAATTAAATTATTTTCAAATGAAATTAAATTATTATTTAATTAAATTATTTTCAAAATAAATTAAATTATTTTCAAATTAAATTAAATTAATTTTTAATTAAATTATTTTCAAATTATTTTCAAATTAAATTAAATTATTTTTTAAATAAATAATTTTCAAAGTAAATTAAATTATTTTCAAATTAAATTAAATTATTTTTTAATTAAATTAAATTATTTTCAAAAAGTATTAAATTATTTTCAAATTAAGTTAAATTATTTTCAAATTAAATTATTTTAAAATAAAATAAAATTAATTTCAAATATAATTGAATTATTTTCTAATTAAATTATTTTCTAATTAAATTATTTTTTAATTGAATTATTTTCAAATTAAATTAAATTATTTTTAAATTAAGATATTTTTTAATTAAATTATTTTCAAATTAAACTAAATTATTTTAAAAACAAAATATTATTGAATTAAATTATTTTCTAATTAAATTAAATTATTTTCAAATTAAATTAAATTATTATTTAATTAAATTATTTTCAAATTAAATTAAATTATTTTCAAATTAAATTAAATTAATTTTTAATTAAATTATTTTCAAATTAAATTGAAATATTTTTTAATTAAATTATTTTTAAATTAAATTAGATTATTTTCAAATTAAATTAAATTATTTTTTAATTAAGTTAAATTATTTTCAAATTAAATTATTTTTTAATTAAATAATTTTCAGTTAATTAAATTATTGTCAAATTAAATTAAATTATTTTCAAAATAAATTAAATTATTTTTTAATTACATTATTTTCAAATTAAATTAAATAATTTTCAAATTAAATTACATTATTTTTTAATTAAATTATTTTCAAATTAAATTATTTTCAAATTAAATTAAATTATTTTTTAATTAAATTATTTTCAAACTAAATTAAATCATTTTTTAATTTAATTATTTTCAAATTAAACTAAACTATTTTCAAAATAAATTAAATTATTTTCAAAAAATATTAAATTATTTTCAAAAAAAATTAAATTATTTTTTATTTAAATTATTTTCAAAATAAATTAAATTATTATTTAATTAAATTATTTTCAAAATAAATTAAATTATTTTCAAATTAAATTAAATTAATTTTTAATTAAATTATTTTCCAATTATTTTCAAATTAAATTAAATTATTTTTTAAATAAATAATTTTCAAAGTAAATTAAATTATTTTCAAATTAAATTAAATTATTTTTTAATTAAATTAAATTATTTTCAAAAAGTATTAAATTATTTTCAAATTAAGTTAAATTATTTTCAAATTAAATTATTTTAAAATAAAATAAAATTAATTTCAAATATAATTGAATTATTTTCTAATTAAATTATTTTCAAATTAAATTATTTTTTAATTGAATTTTATTTCCAAATTAAATTACATTATTTTTAAATTAAGATATTTTTTAATTAAATTTTCAAATTAAACTAAATTATTTTAAAAACAAAATATTATTTAATTAAATTATTTTCTAATTAAATTAAATTATTTTTAAATTAAATTAAATTATTATTTAATTAAATTATTTTCAAATTAAATAAAATTATTTTCAAATTAAATTAAATTAATTTTTAATTAAATTATTTTCAAATTAAATTGAAATATTTTTTAATTAAATTATTTTTAAATTAAATTAGATTATTTTCAAATTAAATTAAATTATTTTTTAATTAAATTAAATTATTTTCAAATTAAATTATTTTTCAATTAAATAATTTTCAAAGTTAATTAAATTATTGTCAAATTAAATTAAATTATTTTTAAAATAAATTAAATTATTTTTTAATTACATTATTTTCAAATTAAATTAAATAATTTTCAAATTAAATTAAATTATTTTTTAATTAGATTATTTTCAAATTAAATTATTTTCAAATTAAATTAAATTATTTTTTAATTAAATTATTTGCAAACTAAATTAAATCATTTTTTAATTTAATTATTTTCAAATTAAACTAAACTATTTTCAAAATAAATTAAATTATTTTCAAAAAATATTAAATTATTTTCAAATTAAATTATATTATTTTTTATTTAAATTATTTTCAATATAAATTAAATTATTTTTTAATTAAATTATTTTCAAACTAGATTAAATTTTATTTTAATTAAATTATTTTCCAATTAAATTAAATTATTTTCAAATTAAATTAAATTCATTAAAAAAAAATATTAAATTATTTTCAAATTAAATTAAAATATTTTTTAATTAAATTAAATTATTTTAAAATTAACTTAAATTACTTTTAATTAAATTATTTTCAATTTAAATTAAATTATTTTCAAATTAAATTGAATTAATTTTTAATTAAATTATTTTCAAATTAAATTTAATTATTATCAAACTAAATTAATATATTTTTTAAATAAATAATTTTCAAAGTATATTAAATTATTTTTCAAATTAAATTAAATTGTTTTCTAATTAAATTTAATTATTTTCAAAAAATATTAAATTATTTTCAAATTAAGTTAAATTATTTTCAAATTAAATTAAATTATTTTCAAATTAAATTAAATTAATATCAAATTAAATTAAATTATTTTTTAATTAAATTATTTTCAAATTAAATTAGTTTCAAATTAAATTAAATTATTTTCAAATTAAATTAAATTATTTTTTATTTAAATTATTTTCAAATTAAATTAAATTATTTTATAAAAAAATTATTATTTAATTGAATTATTTTCAAATTAAATTAAATTATTAATTAATTAATTTAAATTATTTTCAAATTAAATTAAATTATTTTTTAAATAAATAATTTTCAAAGTAAATTAAATTAAATTATTTTTTAATTAAAATGAATTATTTTCAAAAAATATTAAATTATTTTCAAATTAAGTTAAATTATTTTCAAATTAAATTAAATTATTTTCAAATTAAATTTAATTAATTTCAAATACAATTAAATTATTTTCTAATTAAATTATTTTGAAATTAAATTATTTTTTAATTAAATTATTTTAAAATTAAATTAAATTATTTTCAAATTAAATTAAATTATTTTAAAATTAAGTTAAACTAGTTTTAAATTAAATTATTTTCAAATTAAATTAAAATATTTTTTAATTAATTTATTTTCAATTTAAATTAAATTATTTTCAAATTAAATTAAATTCTTTTTTAATTAAATTATTTTCAAATTAACTTAAATTATTTTTTAATTAAATAATTTTCCAAGTAAATTAAATTATTTTTAAATTAAAATAAATTATTTTCAAATTAAATTAAAATATTTTCAAATTAAATTAAATTATTTTCAATTTAAATAAAGTTATTTTCAAATTAAATTAAATCATTTTTTAAATAAATTAAATTATTTTAAAAAAATATTAAATTATTTTCCAATTAAGTTAAATTATTTTCAAATTAAATTTAATTATTTTCAAATTAAATTAAATTATTTTCTAATAAAATTATTTTCAAATTAAATTAAAATATTTTTTAATTAAATTATTTTCAAATTAAATTAAATTATTTTTAAATTAAATTAAATTATTTTTTAATTAAATTATTTTCAAATTAAATTAAAATATTTTTTAAATAAATAATTTTCAAAGTAAATTAAATTATTTTCAAATTAAATTAAATTATTTTTTAATTAAAATGAATTATTTTCAAAAAATATTAAATTATTTTCAAATTATGTTAAATTAATTTCAAATTAAATTAAATTATTTTCAAATCAAATTAAATCAATTTCAAATAAAATTAAATTATTTTCTTATTAAATTATTTTCAAATTAAATTAAATTATTTTCAAATTAAATTAAATTATTATTCAATTCAATTATTTTCAAATTAAATTAAATTATTTTAAAATTAAGTTAAATTAGTTTTTAATTAAATTATTTTCAAATTAAATTAAAATAATTTTTAATTAAATTATTTTCAAATTAAATTAAATTATTTTCAAATTAAATTAAATTCTTTTTTTATTAAATTATTTTAAAATTAAATTAAATTATTTTCAAATTAAATTAAATTATGTTATAATTAAATAATTTTCCGAGTAAATTAAATTATTTTTAAATTAAATTAAATTATTTTCAAAAAATATTAAATTATTATCAAATTAAATTAAATTATTTTTTAATTAAATTAAATTATTTTCAAATTAAATTAAATTACTTTTAAATAAATTATTTTTAAATTAATTTAAATTATTTTCAAAATAAATTAAAATATTTTTAAATTAAATTAAATTATTTTCAATTTAAATAAAGTTATTTTCAAATTAAATTAAATCGTTTTTTAAATAAATTAAATTATTTTTAAAAAATATTAAATTATTTTCCAATTAAGTTACATTATTTTCAAATTAAATTAAATTATTTTCAAATTAAATTAAATTATTTTCTAATAAAATTATTTTCAAATAAAATTAAAATATTTTTTAATTAAATTATTTTCAAATTAAATTAAATTATTTTCAAATTAAATTAAATTATTTTCAAATTAAATTAAATTATATTCTAATAAAATTATTTTCAAATTAAATTAAAATATTTTTTAATTAAATTATTTTCAAATTAAATTAAATTATTTTTAAATTAAATTAAATTATTTTTTAAATAAATAATTTTCAAAGTAAATTAAATTATTTTCAAGATAAATTAAATTATTTTTTAATTAAAATGAATTATTTTAAAAAAATTTTAAATTATTTTCAAATTAAGTTAAATTATTTTCAAATGAAATTAAATTATTTTCAAATTAAATTAAATTAATTTCAAATAAAATTAAATTATTTTTAATTAAATTATTTTCAAATTAAATTATTTTTTAGTTAAATTATTTTCAAATTAAATTAAATTATTTTCAAAGTAAATTAAATTATTTTCAAACTAAATTAAATTATTTTTTAAATAAATAATTTTCAAAGTAAATTAAATTATTTTTCAAATTAAATTAAATTGTTTTCTAATTAAATTTAATTATTTTCAAAATATAATAAATTATTTTCAAATTATGTTAAATTATTTTCAAATTAAATTTAATTATTTTCAAATTAAATTAATTTCAAATTAAATTAAATTATTTTCTAATTAAATTATTTTAAAATTAAATTAATTTCAAATTAAATTAAATTATTTTCAAATTAAATTAAATTATTTTTTTTTTAAATTATTTTCAAATTAAATTAAATTATTTTAAAAATAAATTATTATTTAATTAAATTATTTTCAAATTAAATTAAATTATAATTTAATTAAATTATTTTCAAATTAAATTAAATTATTTTCAAAATAAATTGAATTAGTTTTTAATTAAATTATTTGCAAATTTAATTAAAATATTTTTTAATTAAATTATTTTCAAATTAAATTAAATTATTTTCAAATTAAAGTAAATTATTTTTTAATTAATTTATTTTCAAATTAAAATAAATTATTTTCAAATTAAATGAAACTATTTTTTAATTAAATAATTTCCAAAGTAAATTAAATTATTGTCAAATTAAATTAAATTACTTTTAATTAAATTATTTTTAAATTAAATTATTTTCAAATTAATATAAATTATTTTCAATTTAAAGAAAGTTATTTTCAAATTAAATTAAATCATTATTTAAATAAATTAAATTATTTTCAAAAAATATTAAATAATTTTCCAATTAAGTTAAATTATTTTCAAATTAAATTAAATTATTTTCAAATTAAATTAAATTATTTTCAAATTAAATTTAATTATTTTTAATTTAAACTAAATTATTTTCAAATAAAATTAAATTCTTTTTTAATTAAATTATTTTCAAATTGAATTAAATTATTTTCAAATTTTATTAAATTATTTTTAAATAAATTTCCACGTAAATTAAATTATTTTTAAATTAAATTAAATTATTTTCAAAAAATATTAATTTATTATCAAATTAAATTAAATTACTTTTTAATTAAATTAAATTATTTTCAAATTAAATTAAATTACTTTTAATTAAATTATTTTTAAATTAAATTAAATTATTTTCAAATTAAATTAAAATATTTTCAAATTAAATAAAATTATTTTCAATTTAAATAAAGTAATTTTCAAATTAAATTGAATCATTTTTTAAATAAATTAAATTATTTTTAAAAAATATTAAATTATTTTCCAATTAAGTTAAATTATTTTCAAAATAAATTTATTTATTTTCAAATTAAATTAAATTATTTTCTAATAAAATTATTTTTAAATTAAATTAAATTATTTTCAAATTAAATTAAATTATTTTTTAAATAAATAATTTTCAAAGTAAATCAAATTATTTTTAAATTAAATTATTTTTTAATTAAAATGAATTATTTTCAAAAAATATTAAATTATTTTCAAATTAAGTTAAATTATTTTCAAATTAAATTAAATTATTTTCAAATTAAATTAAATTAATTTAAAATTAAGTTAAACTAGTTTTAAATTAAATTATTTTCAAATTAAATTAAAATATTTTTTAATTAATTTATTTTCAATTTAAATTAAATTATTTTCAAATTAAATTAAATTCTTTTTTAATTAAATTATTTTCAAATTAACTTAAATTATTTTTTAATTAAATAATTTTCCAAGTAAATTAAATTATTTTTAAATTAAAATAAATTATTTTCAAATTAAATTAAAATATTTTCAAATTAAATTAAATTGTTTTCAATTTAAATAAAGTTATTTTCAAATTAACTTAAATCATTTTTTAAATAAATTAAATTATTTTAAAAAAATATTAAATTATTTTCCAATTAAGTTAAATTATTTTCAAATTAAATTTAATTATTTTCAAATTAAATTAAATTATTTTCTAATAAAATTATTTTCAAATTAAATTAAAATATTTTTTAATTAAATTATTTTCAAATTAAATTAAATTATTTTTAAATTAAATTAAATTATTTTTTAATTAAATTATTTTCAAATTAAATTAAAATATTTTTTAAATAAATAATTTTCAAAGTAAATTAAATTATTTTCAAATTAAATTAAATTATTTTTTAATTAAAATGAATTATTTTCAAAAAATATTAAATTATTTTCAAATTATGTTAAATTATTTTCAAATTAAATTAAATTATTTTCAAATTAAATTAAATCAATTTCAAATAAAATTAAATTATTTTCTTATTAAATTATTTTCAAATTAAATTAAATTATTTTCAAATTAAATTAAATTATTATTCAATTCAATTATTTCCAAATTAAATTAAATTATTTTAAAATTAATTTAAATTAGTTTTTAATTAAATTATTTTCAAATTTAATTAAAATAATTTTAAATTAAATTATTTTCAAATTAAATTAAATTATTTTCAAATTAAATTAAATTCTTTTTTTATTAAATTATTTTAAAATTAAATTAAATTATTTTCAAATTAAATTAAATTATGTTATAATTAAATAATTTTCCGAGTAAATTAAATTATTTTTAAATTAAATTAAATTATTTTCAAAAAATATTAAATTATTATCAAATTAAATTAAATTATTTTTTAATTAAATTAAATTATTTTCAAATTAAATTAAATTACGTTTAAATAAATTATTTTTAAATTAATTTAAATTATTTTTAAAATAAATTAAAATATTTTTAAATTAAATTAAATTATTTTCAATTTAAATAAAGTTATTTTCAAATTAAATTAAATCGTTTTTTAAATAAATTAAATTATTTTTAAAAAATATTAAATTATTTTCCAATTAAGTTACATTATTTTCAAATTAAATTAAATTATTTTCAAATTAAATTAAATTATTTTCTAATAAAATTATTTTCAAATAAAATTAAAATATTTTTTAATTAAATTATTTTCAAATTAAATTAAATTATTTTCAAATTAAATTAAATTATTTTCAAATTAAATTAAATTATATTCTAATAAAATTATTTTCAAATTAAATTAAAATATTTTTTAATTAAATTATTTTCAAATTAAATTAAATTATTTTTAAATTAAATTAAATTATTTTTTAAATAAATAATTTTCAAAGTAAATTAAATTATTTTCGAGATAAATTAAATTATTTTTTAATTAAAATGAATTATTTTAAAAAAATTTTAAATTATTTTCAAATTAAGTTAAATTATTTTCAAATTAAATTAAATTATTTTCAAATTAAATTAAATTAATTTCAAATAAAATTAAATTATTTTTAATTAAATTATTTTCAAATTAAATTATTTTTTAATTAAATTATTTTCAAATAAAATTAAATTATTTTCAAATTAAATTAAATTATTTTCAAACTAAATTAAATTATTTTTTAAATAAATAATTTTCAAAGTAAATTAAATTATTTTTCAAATTAAATTAAATTGTTTTCTAATTAGATTTAATTATTTTCAAAATATAATAAATTATTTTCAAATTATGTTAAATTATTTTCAAATTAAATTTAATTATTTTCAAATTAAATTAATTTCAAATTAAATTAAATTATTTTCTAATTAAATTATTTTAAAATTAAATTAATTTCAAATTAAATTAAATTATTTTCAAATTAAATTAAATTATTTTTTTTTTAAATTATTTTCAAATTAAATTAAATTATTTTAAAAATAAATTATTATTTAATTAAATTATTTTCAAATTAAATTAAATTATTATTTAATTAAATTATTTTCAAATTTAATTAAATTATTTTCAAAATAAATTGAATTAGTTTTTAATTAAATTATTTGCAAATTTAATTAAAATATTTTTTAATTAAATTATTTTCAAATTAAATTAAATTATTTTCAAATTAAAGTAAATTATTTTTTAATTAATTTATTTTCAAATTAAATTAAATTATTTTCAAATTAAATGAAATTATTTTTTAATTAAATAATTTCCAAAGTAAATTAAATTATTGTCAAATTAAATTAAATTACTTTTAATTAAATTATTTTTAAATTAAATTATTTTCAAATTAATATAAATTATTTTCAATTTAAAGAAAGTTATTTTCAAATTAAATTAAATCATTATTTAAATAAATTAAATTATTTTCAAAAAATATTAAATAATTTTCCAATTAAGTTAAATTATTTTCAAATTAAATTAAATTATTTTTTAATTAAATTATTTTCAAATTAAATTAAATTATTTTCAAATTAAATTTAATTATTTTTAATTTAAACTAAATTATTTTCAAATTAAATTAAATTCTTTTTTAATTAAATTATTTTCAAATTAAATTAAATTATTTTCAAATTTTATTAAATTATTTTTAAATAAATTTCTACGTAAATTAAATTATTTTTAAATTAAATTAAATTATTTTCAAAAAATATTAATTTATTATCAAATTAAATTAAATTACTTTTTAATTAAATTAAATTATTTTCAAATTAAATTAAATTACTTTTAATTAAATTATTTTAAAATTAAATTAAATTATTTTCAAATTAAATTAAAATATTTTCAAATTAAATTAAATTATTTTCAATTTAAATAAAGTAATTTTAAAATTAAATTGAATCATTTTTTAAATAAATTAAATTATTTTTAAAAAATATTAAATTATTTTCCAATTAAGTTAAATTATTTTCAAAATAAATTTATTTATTTTCAAATTAAATTAAATTATTTTCTAATAAAATTATTTTTAAATTAAATTAAATTATTTTCAAATTAAATTAAATTATTTTTTAAATAAATAATTTTCAAAGTAAATCAAATTATTTTTAAATTAAATTATTTTTTAATTAAAATGAATTATTTTCAAAAAATATTAAATTATTTTCAAATTAAGTTAAATTATTTTCAAATTAAATTAAATTATTTTTAAATTAAATTAAATTAATTTCAAATTAAATTAAATTATTTTCTAATTAAATTATTTTCAAATTAAATTATTTTCTAATTAAATTATTTTCAAATTAAATTAAATTATTTTAAAATTAAATTAAATTATTTTTTAATTAAATTAAATTATTTTCAAATTAAATTAAATTATTTTTTAATTAAATAATTTTCGAAGAAAATTAAATTATTTTTAAATTAAATTAAATTATTTTAAAAAAATATTAAACTATTATCAAATTAAATTAAATTATTTTTTAATTAAATTAAATTATTTTAAAATTAAATTAAATTACTTTTGAATAAATTATTTTTAAATTAAATTAAATTATTTTCAAATTAAATTAAAATATTTTTAAATTAAATTAAATTATTTTCAATTTAAATGAAGTTATTTTAAAATTAAATTAAAATATTTTTTAATAAAATTATTTTCAAAATAAATTAACTTATTTTCAAATTAAATTAAATTATTTTCTAATAAAATTATTTTCAAATTAAATTAAAATATTTTTTAATTAAATTATTTTCAAATTAAATTAAATTTTTTTTAAATTAAATTAAATTATTTTTTAATTAAAATGAATTATTTTCAAAAAATATTAAATTATTTTCAAATTAAGTTAAATTATTTTCAATTTAAATTAGATTATTTTCAAATTAAATTAAATTAATTTCAAATAAAATTAAATTATTTTTAATTAAATTATTTTCAAATTAAATTATTTTTTAATTAAATTATTTTTAAATTAAATTAAATTATTTTCAAATTAAATTAAATTCATTAAAAAAAATATTAAATTATTTTCAAATTAAATTAAAATATTTTTTAATTAAATTAAATTATTTTAAAATTAACTTAAATTACTTTTAATTAAATTATTTTCAATTTAAATTAAATTATTTTCAAATTAAATTAAATTAATTTTTAATTAAATTATTTTCAAATTAAATTAAATTATTATCAAACTAAATTAATATATTTATTAAATAAATAATTTTCAAAGTATATTAAATTATTTTTCAAATTAAATTAAATTGTTTTCTAATTAAATTTAATTATTTTCAAAAAATATTAAATTATTTTTAAATTAAGTTAAATTATTTTCAAATTAAATTAAATTATTTTCAAATTAAATTAAATTAATATCAAATTAAATTAAATTATTTTCTAATTAAATTATTTTCAAATTAAATTAGTTTCAAATTAAATTAAATTATTTTCAAATTAAATTAAATTATTTTTTATTTAAATTATTTTCAAATTAAATTGAATTATTTTATAAAAAAATTATTATTTAATTAAATTATTTTCAAATTAAATTAAATTATTAATTAATTAATTTAAATTATTTTCAAATTAAATTAAATTATTTTTTAAATAAATAATTTTCAAAGTAAATTAAATTATTTTCAAATTAAATTAAATTATTTTTTAATTAAAATGAATTATTTTAAAAAAATATTAAATTATTTTCAAATTAAGTTAAATTATTTTCAAATTAAATTAAATTTTTTTTTAATTAAATTATTTTAAAATTAAATTAAGTTATTTTCAAATTAAATTAAATTATTTTAAAATTAAGTTAAACTAGTTTTAAATTAAATTATTTTCAAATTAAATTAAAATATTTTTTAATTAATTTATTTTCAATTTAAATTAAATTATTTTCAAATTAAATTAAATTTTTTTTTAATTAAATTATTTTCAAATTAACTTAAATTATTTTTTAATTAAATAATTTTCCAAGTAAATTAAATTATTTTTAAATTAAAATTAATTATTTTCAAATTAAATTAAAATATTTTCAAATTAAATTAAAATATTTTCAATTTAAATAAAGTTATTTTCAAATTAAATTAAATCATTTTTTAAATAAATTAAATTATTTTTAAAAAATATTAAATTATTTTCCAATTAAGTTAAATTATTTTCAAATTAAATTTAATTATTTTCAAATTAAATTAAATTATTTTCTAATAAAATTATTTTCAAATTAAATTAAAATATTTTTTAATTAATTTATTTTCAAATTAAATTAAATTATTTTTAAATTAAATTAAATTATTTTTTAATTAAATTATTTTCAAATTAAATTAAAATATTTTTTAAATAAATAATTTTCAAAGTAAATTAAATTATTTTCAAATTAAATTAAATTATTTTTTAATTAAATTGAATTATTTTCAAAGAATATTAAATTATTTTCAAATTATGTTAAATTATTTTCAAATTAAATTAAATTATTTTCAAATTAATTTAAGTCAATTTCAAATAAAATTAAATTATTTTCTTATTAAATTATTTTCAAATTAAATTAAATTATTTTCAAATTAAATTAAATTATTATTAAATTCAATTATTTTCAAATTAAATTAAATTATTTTAAAATTAAGTTAAATTAGTTTTTAATTAAATTATTTTCAAATTAAATTAAAACAATTTTTAATTAAATTATTTTCAAATTAAATTAAATTATTTTCAAATTAAATTAAATTCTTTTTTAATTAAATTATTTTAAAATTAAATTAAATTATTTTCAAATTAAATTAAATTATTTTATAATTAAATAATTTTCCAAGTAAATTAAATTATTTTTAAATTAAATTAAATTATTTTCAAAAAATATTAAATTATTATCAAATTAAATTATTTTTTAATTAAATTAAATTATTTTCAAATTAAATTAAATTACTTTTAAATAAATTATTTTTAAAATAAATTAAATTATTTTCAAAATAAATTAAAATATTTTCAAATTAAATTAAATTATTTTCAATTTAAATAAAGTTATTTTCAAATTAAATTAAATCGTTTTTTAAATAAATTAAATTATTTTTAAAAAATATTAAATTATTTTCCAATTAAGTTACATTATTTTCAAATTAAATTAAATTATTTTCAAATTAAATTAAATTATTTTCTAATAAAATTATTTTCAAATAAAATTAAAATATTTTTTAATTAAACTATTTTCAAATTAAATTAAATTATTTTCAAATTAAATTAAATTATATTCTAATAAAATTATTTTCAAATTAAATTAAAATATTTTTTAATTAAATTATTTTCAAATTAAATTAAATTATTTTTAAACTAAATTAAATTATTTTTTAATTAAATTATTTTCAAATTAAATTAAATTATTTTTAAATTAAATTAAATTATTTTTTAAATAAATAATTTTCAAAGTAAATTAAATTATTTTCAAGATAAATTAAATTATTTTTTAATTAAAATGAATTATTTTCAAAAAATTTTAAATTATTTTCAAATTAAGTTAAATTATTTTCAAATTAAATTCAATTATTTTCAAATTAAATTAAATTAATTTCAAATAAAATTAAATTATTTTTAATTAAATTATTTTCAAATTAAATTATTTTTTAATTAAATTATTTTCAAATTAAATTAAATTATTTTCAAATTAAATTAAATTATTTTCAAACTAAATTAAATTATTTTTTAAATAAATAATTTTCAAAGTAAATTAAATTATTTTTCAAATTAGTTTAAATTGTTTTCTAATTAAATTTAATTATTTTCAAAATATTATAAATTATTTTCAAATTATGTTAAATTATTTTCAAATTAAATTTAATTATTTTCAAATTAAATTAATTTCAAATTAAATTAAATTATTTTCTAATTAAATTATTTTAAAATTAAATTAATTTCAAATTAAATTAAATTATTTTCAAATTAAATTAAATTATTTTTTTTTAAAATTATTTTCAAATTAAATTAAATTATTTTAAAAATAAATAATTATTTAATTAAATTATTTTCAAATTAAATTAAATTATTATTTAATTAAATTATTTTCAAATTAAATTAAATTATTTTCAAAATAAATTGAATTAGTTTTTAATTAAATTATTTGCAAATTTAATTAAAATATTTTTTAATTAAATTATTTTCAAATTAAATTAAATTATTATCAAATTAAATTATTTTTTCATTAATTTATTTTCAAATTAAATTAAATTATTTTCAAATTAAATGTAATTATTTTTTAATTAAATAATTTCCAAAGTAAATTAAATTATTGTCAAATTAAATTAAATTACTTTTAATTAAATTATTTTTAAATTAAATTATTTTCAAATTAATATAAATTATTTTCAATTTAAAGAAAATTATTTTCAAATTAAATTAAATCATTATTTAAATAAATTAAATTATTTTCAAAAAATATTAAATAATTTTCCAATTAAGTTAAATTATTTTCAAATTAAATTAAATTATTTTTTAATTAAATTATTTTCAAATTAAATTAAATTATTTTCAAATTAAATTAAATTATTTTTAATTTAAACTAAATTATTTTCAAATTAAATTAAATTCTTTTTTAATTAAATTATTTTCAAATTAAATTAAATTATTTTCAAATTTTATTAAATTATTTTTAAATAAATTTCCACGTAAATTAAATTATTTTTAAATTAAATTAAATTATTTTCAAAAAATATTAAATTATTATCAAATTAAATTAAATTACTTTTTAATTAAATTAAATTATTTTCAAATTAAATTAAATTACTTTTAATTAAATTATTTTTAAATTAAATTAAATTAATTTCAAATTAAATTAAAATATTTTCAAATTAAATTAAATTATTTTCAATTTAAAAAAATTTAAATAAAGTAATTTTCAAATTAAATTGAATCATTTTTTAAATAAATTAAATTATTTTTAAAAAATATTAAATTATTTTCCAATTAAGTTAAATTATTTTCAAAATAAATTTATTTATTTTCAAATTAAATTAAATTATTTTCTAATAAAATTATTTTTAAATTAAATTAAATTATTTTCAAATTAAATTAAATTATTTTTTAAATAAATAATTTTCAAAGTAAATTAAATTATTTTTAAATTAAATTATTTTTTAATTAAAATGAATTATTTTCAAAAAATATTAAATTATTTTCAAATTAAGTTAAATTATTTTCAAATTAAATTAAATTATTTTCAAATTAAATTAAATTAATTTCAAATTAAATTAAATTATTTTCTAATTAAATTATTTTCAAATTAAATTATTTTTTAATTAAATTATTTTCAAATTAAATTAATTTATGTTCAAATTAAATTAAAATATTTTTTAATTAAATTATTTTAAAATTAAATTAAATCATTTTAAAATTATATTAAATTCTTTTTTAATTAAATTAAATTATTTTCAAATTAAATTAAATTATTTTATAATTAAATGATTTTCCAAGTAAATTAAATTATTTTTAAATTAAATTAAATTATTTTCAAAAAATATTAAATTATTATCAAATTAAATTATTTTTTAATTAAATTAAATTTAATAGAAAATAAGTTAATTTAATTAAATTAAATTACTTTTAATTAAATAAAAGTAATTTAAGGTAATATTAAAACAATTTAATTTAATTAAAAAATAATTTAATTTAAGTTAAATTATTTTCAAATTAAATTAAATTATTTTCAAATTAAATTAAATTCATTTCAAATAGAAATAAATTATTTTTTAATTAAATTATTTACAAATTTAATTAAATTATTTTCAAATTAAATTTAAATTTTTAAAACTAAATTAAATTATTTTTAAATTAGATTAAATTATTTTAAAATTAAATTTAATTATTTTAAAATTTGGTTTAATTTTTTTTAATTACAATAAATTACTTTAAAATTAAATTAACTTATTTAACTTATTAAATTATTTTCAAAATAAATTAAATTATTTTAAATTTAAATTAAATCATTTTAAAAATAAATTTAATTATCTTAAAATTCAATTAATTTATTTTTAAATTAAATTAAAATATTTTAAAATTAAATTGAATTATTTTCAAATTTAATTAAATTATTTTAAAATTAAATTAAACTATTTTAAGATTAAATTAAATTATTTTCAAATTAAATTAAAATATTTTTAAATTAAACTAAAACATTTTCAAATTAAATTAAATTATTTTAAAATTAAATTAATTTATTTTAAAATTAAATTCAATTATTTTAAAAGTTAAAATTAGATTAAATTATTTTTAAATTAAAATTAATTATTTTAAAATTAAATTTAATTATTTTTAAATTTGATTAATTTTTTTTTAATTACCATAATTTACTTTAAAAATAAATTAACTTATTTTCAAATTTAATTAAATTATTTTCAAATAAAATAAATTTATTTTTAAATTAAATAAAATTATTTTCTTATTAAATTAAATTATTTTCTAATTAAATTAAATTATTTTAAAGAATATTAAATTATTTTCAAATTAAGTTAAATTATTATCAAATTAAATTAAATTATTTTTAAATTAAATAAAATTAAATTATTTTCTAATTAAATTATTTTCAAATTAAATTATTTTTTAATTAAATTATTTTCAAATTAAATTAAATTATTTTCTAATTTAATTGAATTATTTTCAAAAAATATTAAATTATTTTCAAATTATGTTAAATTATTTTCAAATTAAATTAAATAATTTTCAAATAAAATTATATTATTTTTTAATAAAATTAAATTATTTTAAAATTAAATTAAATTATTTTCAAATAAAAATAAATTATCTTCTAATTAAATTAAATTATTTTCAAATTAAATTATTTTCAAATTAAATTAAATTATTTTCAAAATAAACTAAATTATTTTCAAATTAAAATAAATTATTTTAAAATTAAATTAAATTATTTTAAAATTAAATTAAATTATTTTCAAATTAAATTAAATTATTTTCAAATTAAATTAAAATATTTTCAAATTAAACTAAATTATTTTCAAATTAAATTAAATTATTTTAAAATTAAATTAAATTATTTTAAAATTAAATTCAATTATTTTCTAATTAAATTAAAATATTTTAAAATTAAAACGTATTATTTTCAAAATTAATTAAATTATTTTAAAATTAAAATAAATTATTTTCAAATTAAATTAAATTATTTTCAAATTAAACTAAATTTTTTTCAAATTAAATTAAATAATTTTAAAATTAAATTAAATTATTTTAAAATTAAATTAAAAAAATTTAAAATTAACTTAAATTATTTTCAAATTAAATTAAATTATTTTAAAATTAATTTAAATTATTTTAAAATTAAATTAAATTATTTTAAAATTAAATTCAATTATTTTGACGTTAAATTTACTTATTTTAAAATTAAATTTAATTATTTGAAAATTAAATTAAAATTTTTTAAAATAAAATTAAATTTTTTTAAAATTAATTTAAATTATTTTTATATTAAATTAAATCATTTTTAAATTAAATTAAATTATTTTAAAATTAAATTTAATTATTTTAAAATTAAATTAAATTATTTTTAAATTAAATTATTTCAAAATAAATTAAATTATTTTAAAATTAAATTAAATTATTTTAAAATTAAATTATTTTCAAATTAAATTATTTTTTAATTAAATTATTTTCAAAATAAATTAAATTATTTTCAAATTAAAGTAAATTATTTTTTAATAAAATTATTTCAAATTAAATTAAATTATTTTCAAATTAAATTCTTATTTAAATAAATTATTTTCTAATTAAATTAAATTATTTTCAAATTAAATTAAATTATTTTTTAATTATATTATTTTCAAACTATATGAAATCATTTTTTAATTAAATTATTTTCAAAATAAATTAAATTATTTTCTAATTTAATTGAATTATTTTCAAAAAATATTAAATTATTTTCAAATTAAGTTAAATTATTTTTAAATTAAATTAAATAATTTTCAAATAAAATTATATTATTTTTTAATTAAATTAAATTATTTTCAAATAAAATTAAATTCTTTTAAAATTAAATTAAATTATTTTCAAATAAAAATAAAATATTTTCTAATTAAATTAAATTATTTTCAAATTAAATTATTTTCAAATTAAATTAAACTATTTTCAAATTAAACTAAATTATTTTCAAATTAAATTAAACTATTTTAAAATTAAATTAAATTATTTTAAAATTCAATTAATTTATTTTCTAATTAAATTAAAATATTTTAAAATTAAAATGCATTATTTTCAAAATTAATTAAATTATTTTAAAATTAAATTAAATTTTTTTCAAATTAAATTAAATAATTTTAAAATTAAATTAAATTATTTTAAAATTAAATTTAAAAATTTTTAAATTAAAATAAATTATTTTCAAATTAAATTAAATTATTTTAAAATTAATTTAAATTATTTTAAAATTTAATTAAATTATTTTAAAATTAAATTCAATTATTTTGAAGTTAAATTTAATTATTTTAAAATTAAATTAAAATATTAAAAAAAAATATTAAATTATTTTAAAATTAATTTAAATTATTTTTAAATTAAATTAAATAATTTTCAAATTAAATTAAATTATTTTAAAATTAATTTATTTTAAAATTAATTTAAATTATTTTAAAATTAAATTATTTCAAAATTAAATTAAATTATTTTAAAATTAAATTAAATTATTTTAAAATTAAATTAAATTATTAAAATTGAAATTAAATTTTTAAAATTGAAATTAAAATTAAATTAACTTATTTTCAAATTCAATTAAATTATTTTAAAATTAAATTAAATTATTTTCAAATAAAATTAAATTATATTCAAATTAATTTGAATTACTTTAAAATTAAATTAAATTATTTTAAATTTAAATTAAAATATTTTAAAAATAAATTAAATTATTTTAAAATTTAATTAATTTATTTTCAAATTAAATTAAAATATTTTAAAATTAAATTGAATTGTTTTCAAATTTAATTAAATTATTTTAAAATTAGATTAAACTATTTTAAAATAAAATTAAATTATTTCCAAATTAAATTAAATTATATTCAAATTAAACTAAAATATTTTCAAATTAAATTAAATTATTTTAAAAAAAAATTAAATTATTTTAAAATTTAATTCAATTATTTTAAAAATGAATAAATTATTTTTAAATTAAATTTAATTATTTTAAAACTAAATTAAATTATTTTTAAATTAAATTAAACTATTTTTAAATTAAATTAAATTATTTTAAAATTAAATTTAATTATTTTAAAATTAAATTTAATTATTTTAAAATTTAAATTAAATTTTTTTTAATTACCATAAATTACTTTAAAATTAAATTAACTTATTATCAAATTTAATTAAATTATTTTTAAATTAAATTAAAATATTTTAAAATTAAATTAAATTATTTTAAAATTAAATTAAATTATTTTTAAATTAAATTAAATCATTTTCAAATTAAATTAAATTATTTTAAAATTAAATTAAATTATTTTAAAACTAAATTATTTTAAAATTAAATTAAATTATTTTAAAATTAAATTAAATTATTTTATAATTAAATTAAATTATTAAAATTGAAATTAAAATTAAATTAATTTATTTTCAAATTTATTTAAATTATTTTCAAATTTATTTAAATTATTTTTAACTTAAAATATTTTAAAATTAAATTATTTTTAAATTAAATTAAATTCTTTTAAAACTAAATTAAATTATTTTCAAATCAAATTATTTACAAATTAAATTAAAATATTTTAAAATTAAAATAATTTATTTTAAAATTAAATTAAAATATTTTAAAATTGAATTAAATTATTTTAAAATTAAATTAAATTATTTCAAAATTAAATTAAATTATTTTAAAATTTAATTAAATTGTTTTAAAATTAAATTAAATTATTAAAATTGAAATTAAAATTCAATTAAATTATTTTCAAATTTATTTAAATTATTTTCAAATTAAATTAAATTATGTTTAAATTAAATTATTTTAAAATTAAATTAAATTATTTTTGAAATAAATTAAATTATTTTTAAATTAAATTAAATCATTTTCAAATTAAATTTAATTATTTTCAAATTTAATTAAATTATTTTCAATTTAAATTAAATTATATTCAAATTAAATTTAATCATTCTAAAATTAAAATAAATTATGGTAAAGTTAAATTAAATTATTTTCAAATTAAATAAAATTATTCTAAAACTAAATTAAATTATTTTCAAATAGAAACAAAATATTTTAAAATTAAATTCAATTATTTTAAAATTAAATTAAATTATTTTAAAATTAAATTAAATTATTTTCAAATTAAATTAAATTAATTTATTTTAAAATTTAAATTTAATTTATTTTTAAATTAAAGTTAATTATCTTCAAATTAAATTTAAATATTTTCAAATTAAACTAAATTATTTTTAAATTAAATTAAATTAATTTAAAATAAAATTAAATTATTTTAAAATTAAATTAAATTATTTTAAATTTAAATTAAATTATTTTAAAATTAAATTAAATTATTTTAAAATTAAATTAAATTATTTTAAAATTAAATTAAATTATTTTAGAATTAAATTAAATTATTTTAAAATTAAATTATTTTAAATTAAAATAATTTTTTTTTTAAATTAAATTAAATAATTTTCAAATTAAAATAAATTATTTTAAATTAAATTAAATTTTTAAAAAATTAAATTAAATTAAATTATTTTCAAATTTATTTAAATTATTTTCAAATTAAATTAAATTATTTTCAAATTAAATTAAATTATTTTCAAATTAAATTAAATTATTTTAAAATTAAATTAAATTATTTTTAAATTAAATTATTTCAAAATTAAATTAAATTATTTTAAAATTAAATTAAATTAATTTAAAATTAAATTAAATTATTAAAATTAAATTAATTTATTTTCAAATTTATTTAAATTATTTTCAAATTAAATTAAATTATTTTTAAATTAAATGAAATTATTTTTGAATTAAATTAAATTCTTTTAAAATTAAATTAAATTATTTTCAAATCAAATTATTTACAAATTAAATTAAATTATTTTAAAATTAAATTAAATTATTTTAAAATTAAATTAAAATATTTTAAAATTAAATTAAATTATATTAAAATTAAATTAAATTATTTTTAAATTAAACTAAATCATTTTCAAAATAAATTAAATTATTTTCAAATTTTATAATATTATTTTCAAATTAAATTAAGTTAGTTTCAAATTAAATTAAATTATTTTAAAATTAAATTAAATTATTTTAGAATCAAATTAAATTATTTTAAAATTAAATTATTTTAAATTAAAATTATTTTTTTTTTAAATTAACTTAAATTATTTTCAAATTAAACTAAATTATTTTTAAATTAAATTGAATTAATTTAAAATAAAATTAAATTATTTTAAAATTAAATTAAATTATTTCAAATTTAAATTAAATTATTTTAAAATTAAATTAAATTATTTTAAAATTAAATTAAATTATTCTAAAACAAAATTAAATTATTTTCAAATTGAATTAAAATATTTTAAAATTTAATTAAACTATTTTAAAATTAAATTAAATTATTTTTAAATTAAATTAAATTGATTTATTTTAAAATTAAATTAAATTATTTTTAAATTAAATTAAATTATCTTCAAATTAAAGTAAATTAAATTATTTTAAAATTAAATTAAATTATTTTTCAATTAAATTAAATTATTTTCAAATTAAATTAAATTATTTTTAAATTAAACTAAATTATTTTTAAATTAAATTAAATTATTTTAAAATAAAATTTAATTATTTTAAAATTAAATTAAATTATTTTAAATTTAAAAGAAATTATTTTGAAATAAATTAAATTATTTTAAAATTAAATTAAATTATTTTAAAATTAAATTAAATTATTTTGGAATTTAATTATTTTCAAATTAAATTAAATTATTTTCAAATTAAATTAAATTATTTTTAAATTAAATTATTTTGAAATTAAATTATTTTTAAATTAAATTAAATTCTTTTAAAATTAAATTAAATTATTTTCAAATCAAATTATTTACAAATTAAATTAAATTATTTTAAAATTAAAATAAATTATTTTAAAATTAAATTAAAATATTTTAAAATTAAATTAAATTATTTTAAAATTAAATTAAATTATTTTCAAATTAAAATATTTCAAAATTAAATTAAATTATTTTAAAATTAAATTAAATTATTTTAAAATTAAATTAAATTATTGAAATTGAAATTAAAATTAAATTAATTTTTTTTCAAATTTATATAAATTATTTTCAAATTAAATTAAATTTTGTTTAAATTAAATTATTTTAAAATTAAATTAAATTATTTTTAAATTAAATTAAATTCTTTTAAAATTAAATTAAATTATTTTCAAATCAAATTATTTACAAATTAAATTAAATTATTTTAAAATTAAATTAAATTATTTTAAAATTAAATTAAATTAAATTATTTTTAAATTAAATTAAATCATTTTCAAAATAAATCAAATTATTTTCAAATTTAATTATATTATTTTCAAATTAAATTAAATTATTTTCAAATTAAATTAAATTATTCTAAAATTAAATTACATTATGGTAAAGTTAAATTAAATTATTTTAGAATTAAATCAAATTATTCTAAAACTAAATTAAATTATTTTCAAATTGAATTAAAATATTTTAAAATTAAATTAAATTATTTTAAAATTAAATTAAATTATTTTCAAATTAAATTAAATTGATTTATTTTAAAATTAAATTAAATTATTTTTAAATAAAATTAAATTATTTTCAAATTAAATTAAATTATTTTTAAATTAAATTAAATTATCTTCAAATTAAATTAAAATATTTTCAAATTAAACTAAATTATTTTTAAATTAAATTAAATTATTTTAAAATAAAATTAAATTATTTTAAAATTAAATTAAATTATTTTAAATTTGAATTAAATTATTTTAAAATTAAATTAAATTATATTAAAATTAAATTAAATTATTTTGGGATTAAATTATTTTAAAATTAAATTAAATTATTTTAAAATTAAACTAAACTATTTTCAAATTAAATTAAATTATTTTAGAATTAAATTAAATTTTTTTAAAATTAAATTATTTTAAATTAAACTTAATTTTTTTTTTAAATTAAATTAAATAATTTATAAAATTAAATTAAATAATTTTCAAATTAAATTAAATTATTTTAAAATTAAATTAAAATTATTTAAAATTAAATAAAATTATTTTAAAATTAAATTAAATTAGTTTGAAATTAAATTAAATCATTTTCAGATTAAATTTAATTATTTTCAAATTTAATTAAATTATTTTCAATTTAAATTAAATTATTTTCAAATTAAATTAAATTAATTAAATTAAATTTTTAAATTGAATTTAATTATTTTTAAATTAAATTTAATTATTTTCAAAATAAATCAAAATAAATTATTTTAAAATTAAATTATATGATTTTTAAATTAAATTAAATTATCTTCAAATTAAATTAAAATATTTTCAAATTAAACTAAATTATTTTTAAATTAAATTAAATTATTTTAAAATGAAATTAAATTATTTTAAAATAAAATAAAATTATTTTAAAATTAATTTAAATAATTTTAAATTTAAATTAAATTAAATTATTTTAAAATTAAACTAAATTATTTTCAAATCAAATTATTTACAAATTAAATTAAATTATTTTAAAATTAAAATAAATTATTTTAAAATCAAATTAAAATATTTTAAAATTAAATTAAATTATTTTAAAATAAAATTAAATTATTTTCAAATTAAAATATTTTAAAATTAAATTAAATTATTTTTAAATTAAATTAAATTATTTTAAAATTAAATTAAATTATTTTTAAATAAAATTAAATTATTTTCAAATTAAATTAAATTAAATTATTTTAAAATTAAATTAAATTATTTTTAAATTAAATTAAATTATCTTCAAATTAAATTAAAATATTTTCAAAATAAACTAAATTATTTTTAAATTAAATTAAATTATTTTAAAATAAAATTAAATTATTTTAAAATTAAATTAAATTATTTTAAATTTGAATTAAATTATTTTAAAATTAAATTAAATTATATTAAAATTAAATTAAATTATTTTGGGATTAAATTATTTTAAAATTAAATTAAATTATTTTAAAATTAAACTAAACTATTTTCAAATTAAATTAAATTATTTTAGAATTAAATTAAATTTTTTTAAAATTAAATTATTTTAAATTAAACTTAATTTTTTTTTTAAATTAAATTAAATAATTTATAAAATTAAATTAAATAATTTTCAAATTAAATTAAATTATTTTAAAATTAAATTAAAATTATTTAAAATTAAATTATTTTAAAATTAAATTAAATTAGTTTGAAATTAAATTAAATCATTTTCAGATTAAATTTAATTATTTTCAAATTTAATTAAATTATTTTCAATTAAAATTAAATTATTTTCAAATTAAATTAAATTAATTAAATTAAATTTTTAAATTGAATTTAATTATTTTTAAATTAAATTTAATTATTTTCAAAATAAATCAAAATAAATTATTTTAAAATTAAATTATATGATTTTTAATTAAATTAAATTATCTTCAAATTAAATTAAAATATTTTCAAATTAAACTAAATTATTTTTAAATTGAATTAAATTATTTTAAAATAAAATTAAATTATTTTAAAATAAAATTAAATTATTTTAAAATTAATTTAAATAATTTTAAATTTAAATTAAATTAAATTATTTTAAAATTAAACTAAATTATTTTCAAATCAAATTATTTACAAATTAAATTAAATTATTTTAAAATTAAAATAAATTATTTTAAAATTAAATTAAAATATTTTAAAATTAAATTAAATTATTTCAAAATTAAATTAAATTATTTTCAAATTAAAATATTTCAAAATTAAATTAAATTATTTTAAAATTAAATTAAATTATTTTAAAATTAAATTAAATTATTAAAATTGAAATTAAAATTAAATTAATTTATTTTCAAATTTATTTAAATTATTTTAAAATTAAATTAAATTTTGTTTAAATTAAATGATTTTAAAATAAAATAAAATTATTTTTAAATTAAATTAAATTCTTTTAAATTTAAATTAAATTATTTTCAAATCAAATTATTTACAAATTAAATTAAATTATTTTAAATTATTTTCTAATTAAATTAAATTTTTAAAAAATTAATATAATTAAATTATTTTCAAATTTAATTAAATTATTTTCAAATTAAATTAAATTATTTTCAAATTAAATTAAATTATTTTAAAATTAAATTAAAATAATTTAAAATTAAATTAAATTATTTTAAAATTAATTTAAATTATTTTTAAATTAAATTATTTCAAAATTAAATTAAATTATTTTTAAATTAAATTAAATTATTTTAAAATTAAATGAAATTATTAAAATTGAAATTAAAATTAAATTATTTTATTTTCAAATTTATTTAAATTATTTTCAAATTAAATTATTTTTAAATTAAATTATTTTTAAATTAAATTAAATTATTTTTAAATTAAAGTAAATTCTTTTAAAATTAAATTAAATTATTTTCAAATCAAATTATTTACAAATTAAATTAAATTATTTTAAAATTAAATTAAATTATTTTAAATTTAAAAGAAATTATTTTAAAATTAAATTAAATTATTTTAAATAAATTAAATTATTTTAAAATTAAATTAAATTATTTTGGAATTAAATTATTTTAAAATTAAATTATTTTAAATAAAAATAAATTTTTTTAAAAATTAAATTAAATTATTTTCAAATTAAAATAAATTTAAAAAAAATTAAATTAAATTATTTTCAAATTTAATTAAATTATTTTTAAAATAAATTAAATTATTTTCAAATTCAATTAAATTATTTTCAGATTAAATTAAATTATTTTCAAATTAAATTAAATCATTCTTAAATTAAATTAAATTATGGTAAAGTTAAATTAAATTATTTTAAAATTAAATCAAATTATTCTAAAACTAAATTAAATTATTTTCAAATAGAATTAAAATAATTTAAAATTAAATTAAATTATTTTAAAATTAAATTAAATTATTTTCAAATTAAATTAAATTATTTTCAAATTAAATTAAATTAAATTATTTTCAAATTAAATTAAATTAATTTATTTTAAAATTAAAATAAATTATTTTTAAATTAAATTAAATTATTTTCAAATTAAATTAAATTAAATTATTTTAAAATTAAATTAAAATATTTTAGAATTTAATTAAATTATTTTAAACATAAATTATTTTGAATTATTCTCAAATTAAATTAAATTATTTTGAAATAAAATTAAATTATTTTAAAATTAAATTAAATTATTTTAAAATTAAATTATTTTAAATTATTCTCAAATTAAATTAAATTATTTTGAAATTAAAATAAATTATTTTTAAATTAAATTAAATTATTTTAAAATTAATTTAAATTATTTTAAATTTAAATTAAATTAAATTATTTTAAAATTAAATTAAATTATTTTAAAATTAAATTAAATTATTTTAGAATTAAATTAAATTATTTTAAAATTAAATTATTTTAAATTAAACTTAATTTTTTTTAAAATAAATTAAATAATTTTCAAATGAAAATAAATTATTTTCTAATTAAATTAAATTTTTTTAAAATTAAATTAAATTAAATTATTTTCAAATTTAATTAAATTATTTTCAAATTAAATTAAATTATTTTCAAATTAAATTAAATTATTTTAAAATTAAATTAAAATAATTTAAAATTAAATTAAATTATTTAAAAATTAAATTAAATTATTTTTAAATTAAATTATTTCAAAATTAAATTAAATTATTTTAAAATTAAATTAAATTATTTTAAAATTAAATTAAATTATTAAAATTGAAATTAAAATTAAATTATCTTATTTTCAAATTTATTTAAATTATTTTCAAATTAAATTAAATTATTTTTAAATTAAATTATTTATAAATTAAATTAAATTATTTTCAAATTAAATTAAATTATTTTAAAATTAAATTAAATTATTTTCAAATCAAATTATTTACAAATTAAATTAAATTATTTTAAAATTAAATTAAATTATTTTAAATTTAAAAGAAATTATTTTAAAATTAAATTAAATTATTTTAAAACAAATTAAATTATTTTTAAATTAAATTAAATTATTTTGGAATTAAATTATTTTAAAATTAAATTATTTTAAATAAAAATAATTTTTTTTTAAAATTAAATTAAATAATTTTCAAATTAAAATAAATTATTTTCAAATTAAAATAAATTTAAAAAAATTAAATTAAATTATTTTCAAATTTAATCAAATTATTTTCAAATTAAATTAAATTATTTTCAAATTAAATTAAATTATTTTAAAATTAAATTAAAATAATTTAAAATTAAATTAAATTATTTTAAAATTAAATGAAATTATTTTTAAATTAAATTAAATCATTTTCAAATTAAATTAAATTATTTTCAAATTCAATTAAATTATTTTCAGATTAAATTAAATTATTTTCAAATTAAATTAAATCATTCTAAAATTAAATTAAATTATGGTAAAGTTAAATTAAATTATTTTAAAATTAAATCAAATTATTCTAAAACTAAATTAAATTATTTTCAAATTGAATTAAAATATTTTAAAATTAAATTAAATTATTTTAAAATTAAATTAAATTATTTTCAAATTAAATTAAATTATTTTCAAATTAAATTGAATTATTTTCAAATTAAATTAAATTAATTTATTTTAAAATTAAAATGATTTATTTTTAAATTAAATTAAATTATTTTCAAATTATATTAAATTAAATTATTTTAAAATTAAATTAAAATATTTTAGAATTAAATTAAATTATTTTAAAATTAAATTATTTTAAATTATTCTCAAATTAAATTAAATTATTTTAAAATTAAATTAAATTATTTTAAAATTAAATTAAATTATTTTAAAATTAAATTAAATTATATTAAATTATTTAAAAATTAAATTGAATTAAATTATTTTCAAATTTAATTAAATTATTTTCAAATTAAATTAAATTATTTTCAAATTAAATTAAATTATTTTAAAATTAAATTAAATAATTTAAAAATTAAATTAAATTATTTTAAAATTAAATTAAATTATTTTAAAATTAAATTAAATTATTTTTAATTGAAATTATTTTTTTTTTAAATTAAATTTATTTATTTTTAAATTAAATTATTTTAATATTAAAATAAATTCTTTTAAAACTATATTAAATTATTTTAAATAAATTAAATTATTTTAAAATTAAATTAAATTATTTTGGAATTAAATTATTTTAAAATTAAATTATTTTAAATAAAAATAAATTTTTTTAAAAATTAAATTAAATTATTTTCAAATTAAAATAAATTAAAAAAAATTAAATTAAATTATTTTCAAATTTAATTAAATTATTTTCAAATTAAATTAAATTATTTTCAAATTAAATTAAATTATTTTAAAATTAAATTAAAATAATTTAAAATTAAATTAAATTATTTAAAAATTAAATTAAATTATTTTTAAATTAAATTATTTCAAAATTAAATTAAATTATTTTAAAATTAAATTAAATTATTTTAAAATTAAATTAAATTATTAAAATTGAAATTAAAATTAAATTATTTTATTTTCAAATTTATTTAAATTATTTTCAAATTAAATTAAATTATTTTTAAATTAAATTATTTATAAATTAAATTAAATTATTTTCAAATTAAATTAAATTATTTTAAAATTAAATTAAATTATTTTCAAATCAAATTATTTACAAATTAAATTAAATTATTTTAAAATTAAATTAAATTATTTTAAATTTAAAAGAAATTATTTTAAAATTAAATTAAATTATTTTAAAGCAAATTAAATTATTTTTAAATTAAATTAAATTATTTTGGAATTAAATTATTTTAAATAAAAATAATTTTTTTTTTAAATTAAATTAAATAATTTTCAAATTAAAATAAATTATTTTCAAATTAAAATAAATTTAAAAAAATTAAATTAAATTATTTTCAAATTTAATCAAATTATTTTCAAATTAAATTAAATTATTTTCAAATTAAATTAAATTATTTTAAAATTAAATTAAAATAATTTAAAATTAAATTAAATTATTTAAAAATTAAATTAAATTATTTTTAAATTAAATTATTTCAAAATTAAATTAAATTATTTTAAAATTAAATTAAATTATTTTAAAATTAAATTAAATTATTAAAATTGAAATTAAAATTAAATTATTTTATTTTCAAATTTATTTAAATTATTTTCAAATTAAATTAAATTAATTTATTTTAAAATTAAAATGATTTATTTTTAAATTAAATTAAATTATTTTCAAATTATATTAAATTATTTTAAAATTAAATTAAAATAATTTAAAATTAAATTAAATTATTTAAAAATTAAAATAAATTATTTTTAAATTAAATTATTTCAAAATTAAATTAAATTATTTTAAAATTAAATTAAATTATTTTAAAATTAAATTAAATTATTAAAATTGAAATTAAAATTAAATTATTTTATTTTCAAATTTATTTAAATTATTTTCAAATTAAATTAAATTATTTTTAAATTAAATTATTTATAAATTAAATTAAATTATTTTCAAATTAAATTAAATTATTTTAAAATTAAATTAAATTATTTTCAAATCAAATTATTTACAAATTAAATTAAATTATTTTAAAATTAAATTAAATTATTTTAAATTTAAAAGAAATTATTTTAAAATTAAATTAAATTATTTTAAAACAAATTAAATTATTTTTAAATTAAATTAAATTATTTTGGAATTAAATTATTTTAAAATTAAATTATTTTAAATAAAAATAATTTTTTTTTAAAATTAAATTAAATAATTTTCAAATTAAAATAAATTATTTTCAAATTAAAATAAATTTAAAAAAATTAAATTAAATTATTTTCAAATTTAATCAAATTATTTTCAAATTAAATTAAATTATTTTCAAATTAAATTAAATTATTTTAAAATTAAATTAAAATAATTTAAAATTAAATTAAATTATTTTAAAATTAAATGAAATTATTTTTAAATTAAATTAAATCATTTTCAAATTAAATTAAATTATTTTCAAATTCAATTAAATTATTTTCAGATTAAATTAAATTATTTTCAAATTAAATTAAATCATTCTAAAATTAAATTAAATTATGGTAAAGTTAAATTAAATTATTTTAAAATTAAATCAAATTATTCTAAAACTAAATTAAATTATTTTCAAATTGAATTAAAATATTTTAAAATTAAATTAAATTATTTTAAAATTAAATTAAATTATTTTCAAATTAAATTAAATTATTTTCAAATTAAATTGAATTATTTTCAAATTAAATTAAATTAATTTATTTTAAAATTAAAATGATTTATTTTTAAATTAAATTAAATTATTTTCAAATTATATTAAATTAAATTATTTTAAAATTAAATTAAAATATTTTAGAATTAAATTAAATTATTTTAAAATTAAATTATTTTAAATTATTCTCAAATTAAATTAAATTATTTTAAAATTAAATTAAATTATTTTAAAATTAAATTAAATTATTTTAAAATTAAATTAAATTATTTTTAAATTATATTAAATTATTTAAAAATTAAATTGAATTAAATTATTTTCAAATTTAATTAAATTATTTTCAAATTAAATTAAATTATTTTCAAATTAAATTAAATTATTTTAAAATTAAATTAAATAATTTAAAAATTAAATTAAATTATTTTAAAATTAAATTAAATTATTTTAAAATTAATTTAAATTATTTTTAATTGAAATTATTTTTTTTTTAAATTAAATTTATTTATTTTTAAATTAAATTATTTTAATATTAAAATAAATTCTTTTAAAACTATATTAAATTATTTTAAATAAATTAAATTATTTTAAAATTAAATTAAATTATTTTGGAATTAAATTATTTTAAAATTAAATTATTTTAAATAAAAATAAATTTTTTTAAAAATTAAATTAAATTATTTTCAAATTAAAATAAATTAAAAAAAAATTAAATTAAATTATTTTAAAATTTAATTAAATTATTTTCAAATTAAATTAAATTATTTTCAAATTAAATTAAATTATTTTAAAATTAAATTAAAATAATTTAAAATTAAATTAAATTATTTAAAAATTAAATTAAATTATTTTTAAATTAAATTATTTCAAAATTAAATTAAATTATTTTAAAATTAAATTAAATTATTTTAAAATTAAATTAAATTATTAAAATTGAAATTAAAATTAAATTATTTTATTTTCAAATTTATTTAAATTATTTTCAAATTAAATTAAATTATTTTTAAATTAAATTATTTATAAATTAAATTAAATTATTTTCAAATTAAATTAAATTATTTTAAAATTAAATTAAATTATTTTCAAATCAAATTATTTACAAATTAAATTAAATTATTTTAAAATTAAATTAAATTATTTTAAATTTAAAAGAAATTATTTTAAAATTAAATTAAATTATTTTAAAGCAAATTAAATTATTTTTAAATTAAATTAAATTATTTTGGAATTAAATTATTTTAAATAAAAATAATTTTTTTTTTAAATTAAATTAAATAATTTTCAAATTAAAATAAATTATTTTCAAATTAAAATAAATTTAAAAAAATTAAATTAAATTATTTTCAAATTTAATCAAATTATTTTCAAATTAAATTAAATTATTTTCAAATTAAATTAAATTATTTTAAAATTAAATTAAAATAATTTAAAATTAAATTAAATTATTTAAAAATTAAATTAAATTATTTTTAAATTAAATTATTTCAAAATTAAATTAAATTATTTTAAAATTAAATTAAATTATTTTAAAATTAAATTAAATTATTAAAATTGAAATTAAAATTAAATTATTTTATTTTCAAATTTATTTAAATTATTTTCAAATTAAATTAAATTAATTTATTTTAAAATTAAAATGATTTATTTTTAAATTAAATTAAATTATTTTCAAATTATATTAAATTAAATTATTTTAAAATTAAATTATTTTAAATTATTCTCAAATTAAATTAAATTATTTTAAAATTAAATTAAATTATTTTAAAATTAAATTAAATTATTTTAAAATTAAATTAAATTATTTTTAAATTATATTAAATTATTTAAAAATTAAATTGAATTAAATTATTTTCAAATTTAATTAAATTATTTTCAAATTAAATTAAATTATTTTCAAATTAAATTAAATTATTTTAAAATTAAATTAAATAATTTAAAAATTAAATTAAATTATTTTAAAATTAAATTAAATTATTTTAAAATTAAATTAAATTATTTTTAATTGAAATTATTTTTTTTTTAAATTAAATTTATTTATTTTTAAATTAAATTATTTTAATATTAAAAAAAATTCTTTTAAAACTATATTAAATTATTTTAAATAAATTAAATTATTTTAAAATTAAATTAAATTATTTTGGAATTAAATTATTTTAAAATTAAATTATTTTAAATAAAAATAAATTTTTTTAAAAATTAAATTAAATTATTTTCAAATTAAAATAAATTAAAAAAAATTAAATTAAATTATTTTCAAATTTAATTAAATTATTTTCAAATTAAATTAAATTATTTTCAAATTAAATTAAATTATTTTAAAATTAAATTAAAATAATTTAAAATTAAATTAAATTATTTAAAAATTAAATTAAATTATTTTTAAATTAAATTATTTCAAAATTAAATTAAATTATTTTAAAATTAAATTAAATTATTTTAAAATTAAATTAAATTATTAAAATTGAAATTAAAATTATATTATTTTATTTTCAAATTTATTTAAATTATTTTCAAATTAAATTAAATTATTTTTAAATTAAATTATTTATAAATTAAATTAAATTATTTTCAAATTAAATTAAATTATTTTAAAATTAAATTAAATTATTTTCAAATCAAATTATTTACAAATTAAATTAAATTATTTTAAAATTAAATTAAATTATTTTCAAATCAAATTATTTACAAATTAAATTAAATTATTTTAAAATTAAATTAAATTATTTTTAAATTAAATTAAATTATTTTGGAATTAAATTATTTTAAATAAAAATAATTTTTTTTTTAAATTAAATTAAATAATTTTCAAATTAAAATAAATTATTTTCAAATTAAAATAAATTTAAAAAAATTAAATTAAATTATTTTCAAATTTAATCAAATTATTTTCAAATTAAATTAAATTATTTTCAAATTAAATTAAATTATTTTAAAATTAAATTAAAATAATTTAAAATTAAATTAAATTATTTAAAAATTAAATTAAATTATTTTTAAATTAAATTATTTCAAAATTAAATTAAATTATTTTAAAATTAAATTAAATTATTTTAAAATTAAATTAAATTATTAAAATTGAAATTAAAATTAAATTATTTTATTTTCAAATTTATTTAAATTATTTTCAAATTAAATTAAATTATTTTTAAATTAAATTATTTATAAATTAAATTAAATTATTTTCAAATTAAATTAAATTATTTTAAAATTAAATTAAATTATTTTCAAATCAAATTATTTACAAATTAAATTAAATTATTTTAAAATTAAATTAAATTATTTTAAATTTAAAAGAAATTATTTTAAAATTTAATTAAATTATTTTAAAGCAAATTAAATTATTTTTAAATTAAATTAAATTATTTTGGAGTTAAATTATTTTAAATAAAAATAATTTTTTTTTTAAATTAAATTAAATAATTTTCAAATTAAAATAAATTATTTTCAAATTAAAATAAATTTAAAAAAATTAAATTAAATTATTTTCAAATTTAATCAAATTATTTTCAAATTAAATTAAATTATTTTCAAATTAAATTAAATTATTTTAAAATTAAATTAAAATAATTTAAAATTAAATTAAATTATTTAAAAATTAAATTAAATTATTTTTAAATTAAATTATTTCAAAATTAAATTAAATTATTTTAAAATTAAATTAAATTATTTTAAAATTAAATTAAATTATTAAAATTGAAATTAAAATTAAATTATTTTATTTTCAAATTTATTTAAATTATTTTCAAATTAAATTAAATTATTTTTAAATTAAATTATTTATAAATTAAATTAAATTATTTTCAAATTAAATTAAATTATTTTAAAATTAAATTAAATTATTTTCAAATCAAATTATTTACAAATTAAATTAAATTATTTTAAAATTAAATTAAATTATTTTAAATTTAAAAGAAATTATTTTAAAATTAAATTAAATTATTTTAAAGCAAATTAAATTATTTTTAAATTAAATTAAATTATTTTGGAATTAAATTATTTTAAATAAAAATAATTTTTTTTTTAAATTAAATTAAATAATTTTCAAATTAAAATAAATTATTTTCAAATTAAAATAAATTTAAAAAAATTAAATTAAATTATTTTCAAATTTAATCAAATTATTTTCAAATTAAATTAAATTATTTTCAAATTAAATTAAATTATTTTAAAATTAAATTAAAATAATTTAAAATTAAATTAAATTATTTAAAAATTAAATTAAATTATTTTTAAATTAAATTATTTCAAAATTAAATTAAATTATTTTAAAATTAAATTAAATTATTTTAAAATTAAATTAAATTATTAAAATTGAAATTAAAATTAAATTATTTTATTTTCAAATTTATTTAAATTATTTTCAAATTAAATTAAATTAATTTATTTTAAAATTAAAATGATTTATTTTTAAATTAAATTAAATTATTTTCAAATTATATTAAATTAAATTATTTTAAAATTAAATTATTTTAAATTATTCTCAAATTAAATTAAATTATTTTAAAATTAAATTAAATTATTTTAAAATTAAATTAAATTATTTTAAAATTAAATTAAATTATTTTTAAATTATATTAAATTATTTAAAAATTAAATTGAATTAAATTATTTTCAAATTTAATTAAATTATTTTCAAATTAAATTAAATTATTTTCAAATTAAATTAAATTATTTTAAAATTAAATTAAATAATTTAAAAATTAAATTAAATTATTTTAAAATTAAATTAAATTATTTTAAAATTAAATTAAATTATTTTTAATTGAAATTATTTTTTTTTTAAATTAAATTTATTTATTTTTAAATTAAATTATTTTAATATTAAAAAAAATTCTTTTAAAACTATATTAAATTATTTTAAATAAATTAAATTATTTTAAAATTAAATTAAATTATTTTGGAATTAAATTATTTTAAAATTAAATTATTTTAAATAAAAATAAATTTTTTTAAAAATTAAATTAAATTATTTTCAAATTAAAATAAATTAAAAAAAATTAAATTAAATTATTTTCAAATTTAATTAAATTATTTTCAAATTAAATTAAATTATTTTCAAATTAAATTAAATTATTTTAAAATTAAATTAAAATAATTTAAAATTAAATTAAATTATTTAAAAATTAAATTAAATTATTTTTAAATTAAATTATTTCAAAATTAAATTAAATTATTTTAAAATTAAATTAAATTATTTTAAAATTAAATTAAATTATTAAAATTGAAATTAAAATTATATTATTTTATTTTCAAATTTATTTAAATTATTTTCAAATTAAATTAAATTATTTTTAAATTAAATTATTTATAAATTAAATTAAATTATTTTCAAATTAAATTAAATTATTTTAAAATTAAATTAAATTATTTTCAAATCAAATTATTTACAAATTAAATTAAATTATTTTAAAATTAAATTAAATTATTTTCAAATCAAATTATTTACAAATTAAATTAAATTATTTTAAAATTAAATTAAATTATTTTTAAATTAAATTAAATTATTTTGGAATTAAATTATTTTAAATAAAAATAATTTTTTTTTAAATTAAATTAAATAATTTTCAAATTAAAATAAATTATTTTCAAATTAAAATAAATTTAAAAAAATTAAATTAAATTATTTTCAAATTTAATCAAATTATTTTCAAATTAAATTAAATTATTTTCAAATTAAATTAAATTATTTTAAAATTAAATTAAAATAATTTAAAATTAAATTAAATTATTTAAAAATTAAATTAAATTATTTTTAAATTAAATTATTTCAAAATTAAATTAAATTATTTTAAAATTAAATTAAATTATTTTAAAATTAAATTAAATTATTAAAATTGAAATTAAAATTAAATTATTTTATTTTCAAATTTATTTAAATTATTTTCAAATTAAATTAAATTATTTTTAAATTAAATTATTTATAAATTAAATTAAATTATTTTCAAATTAAATTAAATTATTTTAAAATTAAATTAAATTATTTTCAAATCAAATTATTTACAAATTAAATTAAATTATTTTAAAATTAAATTAAATTATTTTAAATTTAAAAGAAATTATTTTAAAATTAAATTAAATTATTTTAAAGCAAATTAAATTATTTTTAAATTAAATTAAATTATTTTGGAGTTAAATTATTTTAAATAAAAATAATTTTTTTTTTAAATTAAATTAAATAATTTTCAAATTAAAATAAATTATTTTCAAATTAAAATAAATTTAAAAAAATTAAATTAAATTATTTTCAAATTTAATCAAATTATTTTCAAATTAAATTAAATTATTTTCAAATTAAATTAAATTATTTTAAAATTAAATTAAAATAATTTAAAATTAAATTAAATTATTTAAAAATTAAATTAAATTATTTTTAAATTAAATTATTTCAAAATTAAATTAAATTATTTTAAAATTAAATTAAATTATTTTAAAATTAAATTAAATTATTAAAATTGAAATTAAAATTAAATTATTTTATTTTCAAATTTATTTAAATTATTTTCAAATTAAATTAAATTATTTTTAAATTAAATTATTTATAAATTAAATTAAATTATTTTCAAATTAAATTAAATTATTTTAAAATTAAATTAAATTATTTTCAAATCAAATTATTTACAAATTAAATTAAATTATTTTAAAATTAAATTAAATTATTTTAAATTTAAAAGAAATTATTTTAAAATTAAATTAAATTATTTTAAAGCAAATTAAATTATTTTTAAATTAAATTAAATTATTTTGGAATTAAATTATTTTAAATAAAAATAATTTTTTTTTTAAATTAAATTAAATAATTTTCAAATTAAAATAAATTATTTTCAAATTAAAATAAATTTAAAAAAATTAAATTAAATTATTTTCAAATTTAATCAAATTATTTTCAAATTAAATTAAATTATTTTCAAATTAAATTAAATTATTTTAAAATTAAATTAAAATAATTTAAAATTAAATTAAATTATTTTAAAATTAAATGAAATTATTTTTAAATTAAATTAAATCATTTTCAAATTAAATTAAATTATTTTCAAATTCAATTAAATTATTTTCAGATTAAATTAAATTATTTTCAAATTAAATTAAATCATTCTAAAATTAAATTAAATTATGGTAAAGCTAAAAAAAAATATTTTAAAATTAAATCAAATTATTCTAAAACTAAATTAAATTATTTTCAAATTGAATTAAAATATTTTAAAATTAAATTAAATTATTTTAAAATTAAATTAAATTATTTTCAAATTAAATTAAATTATTTTCAAATTAAATTGAATTATTTTCAAATTAAATTAAATTAATTTATTTTAAAATTAAAATGATTTATTTTTAAATTAAATTAAATTATTTTTAAATTATATTAAATTAAATTATTTTAAAATTAAATTAAAATATTTTAGAATTAAATTAAATTATTTTAAAATTAAATTATTTTAAATTATTCTCAAATTAAATTAAATTATTTTAAAATTAAATTAAATTATTTTAAAATTAAATTAAATTATTTTAAAATTAAATTAAATTATTTTTAAATTATATTAAATTATTTAAAAATTAAATTGAATTAAATTATTTTCAAATTTAATTAAATTATTTTCAAATTAAATTAAATTATTTTCAAATTAAATTAAATTATTTTAAAATTAAATTAAATAATTTAAAAATTAAATTAAATTATTTTAAAATTAATTTAAATTATTTTAAAATTAAATTAAATTATTTTTAATTGAAATTATTTTTTTTTAAATTAAATTAATTTATTTTCAAATTAAATTATTTTAATATTAAAATAAATTCTTTTAAAATTAAATTAAATTATTTGAAAATTAAATTAAATTATTTTAAAATTAAATTAAATTATTATAAATTAAAATTAAATTTTTTTTTAAATTAAATTAAATTTTTTTTAAATTTAATTAAATTATTTTTCAATTATATTAACTTAACTTCAAATTATATTATTTTAAAATTAAATTAAAATATTTTAAAATTAAATTAAATTATTTTAAAATTAAATTAAATTTTTTTAAAATTAAATTAAATTGTTTTAAAATTAAATTAAATTATTTTTAAATTAAATTAAATTATTTTAAAATTAAATTAAATTATTTTAAAACTAAATTAAATTATTATAAATTAAAATTATTTTTTTTTTAAATTAAATTAAATTATTTTTAAATTTAATTAAATTATTTTCAAATTAAATTAAATTATTTTAAAATTAAATTAAATTATTTGAAAATTAAATTAAATTATTTTAAAATTAAATTAAATTATTATAAATTAAAATTAATTTTTTTTTTAAATTAAATTAAATTATTTTTAAATTTAATTAAATTATTTTCAAATTAAATTAAATTAATTTTAAATTAAATTAAATTATTTTAAAATTAAATTAAAATATTTTAAAATTAAATTCAATTATTTTAAAATTAAATTAATTTTTTTTAAAATTAAATTAAATTGTTTTAAAATTAAATTAAATTATTTTAAAATTAAATTAAATTATTTTAAAATTAAATTAAATTGTTTTAAAATTAAATTAAATTATTTTAAAATAAAATTAAATTATTTTAAAATTAAATTTATTTATTTTCAAATTAAATTATTTTAATATTAAAATAAATTCTTTTAAAATTAAATTAAATTATTTGAAAATTAAATTAAATTATTTTAAATTTAAATTAAATTATTATAAATTAAAATTAAATTTTTTTTTAAATTAAATTAAATTATTTTTAAATTTAAATAAATTATTTTCAAATTAAATTAAATAAATTTCAAATTAAATAAATTATTTTAATATTAAATTAAAATATTTTAAAATTAAATTAAATTATTTTAAAATTAAATTAAATTTTTTTTAAATTAAATTAAATTGTTTTAAAATTAAATTAAATTATTTTAAAATTAAATTAAATTATTTTAAAATTAAATTAAATTATTTTAAAATTAAATTAAATTATTTTAAACTTAAATTAAATTATTATAAATTAAAATTAAATTTTTTTTTAAATTAAATTAAATTATTTTTAAATTTAATTAAATTATTTTCAAATTAAATTAAAATATTTTAAAATTAAATTAAAATATTTTAAAATTAAATTGAATTATTTTAAAATAAAATTAAATTTTTTTTAAATTAAATTAAATTGTTTTAAAATTAAATTAAATTATTTAAAAATTAAATTAAATTATTTTAAAATTAAATTAAATTATTTGAAAATTAAATTAAATTATTTTAAAATTAAATTAAATTATTATAAATTAAAATTAATTTTTTTTTTAAATTAAATTAAATTATTTTTAAATTTAATTAAATTATTTTCAAATTAAATTAAATTAATTTTAAATTAAATTGAATTATTTTAAAATTAAATTAAAATATTTTGAAATTAAATTCAATTATTTTAAAATTAAATTAAATTTTTTTAAAATTAAATTAAATTGTTTTAAAATTAAATTAAATTATTTTAAAATCAAATTAAATTATTTTAAAATTAAATTAAATTGTTTTAAAATTAAATTAAATTATTTTAAAATAAAATTAAATTATTTTAAAATTAAATTTATTTATTTTCAAATTAAATTATTTTAATATTAAAATAAATTCTTTTAAAATTAAATTAAATTATTTGAAAATTAAATTAAATTATTTTAAAATTAAATTAAATTATTATAAATTAAAATTAAATTTTTTTTAAATTAAATAAATTATTTTTAAATTTAATTAAATTATTTTCAAATTAAATTAAATAAATTTCAAATTAAATAAATTATTTTAATATTAAATTAAAATATTTTAAAATTATATTAAATAATTTTAAAATTAAGTTAAATTTTTTTTAAATTAAATTAAATTGTTTTAAAATTAAATTAAATTATTTTAAAATTAAATTAAATTATTTTAAAATTAAATTAAATTATTTTAAAATTAAATTAAATTATTTTAAAATTAAATTAAATTATTATAAATTAAAATTAAATTTTTTTTTAAATTAAATTAAATTATTTTTAAATTTAATTAAATTATTTTCAAATTAAATTAAATTAATTTCAAATTAAATTAAATTATTTTAAAATTAAATTAAAATATTTTAAAATTAAATTAAAATATTTTAAAATTAAATTAAATTATTTTAAAATAAAATTAAATTTTTTTAAAATTAAATTAAATTGTTTTAAAATTAAATTAAATTATTTAAAAATAAAATTAAATTATTTTAAAATTAAATTAAATTATTTGAAAATTAAATTAAATTATTTTAAAATTAAATTAAATTATTATAAATTAAAATTAAATTTTTTTTTGAATTAAATTAAATTATTTTTAAATTTAATTAAATTATTTTCAAATTAAATTAAATTA
Organism: Phosphuga atrata; assembly: GCA_944588485.1. Taxonomy (NCBI): domain Eukaryota; kingdom Metazoa; phylum Arthropoda; class Insecta; order Coleoptera; family Silphidae; genus Phosphuga; species Phosphuga atrata. The sequence continues at coordinate 17,036,105 of OX155901.1, forward strand.
ATTTCAAATTAAATTAAATTATTTTAAAATTAAATTAAAATATTTTAAAATTAAATTAAATTATATTAAAATTAAATTAAATATTTTTAAAATTAAATTAAATTGTTTTAAAATTTAATTAAATTATTTTCAAATTAAATTAAATTAATTTCAAATCAAATTAAATTATTTTAAAATTAAATTAAAATATTTTAAAATTAAATTAAATTATTTCAAAATTAAATTAAATTTTTTAAATTAAATTAAATTATTTTAAAATTAAATTAAATTATTTTAAAATTAAATTAAATTATTATAAATTAAAATTAAATTTTTTTTTAAATTAAATTAAATTATTTTAGAATTAAATTATTTTAAAATTTAATTAAATTATTTTCAAATTAATTTAAATTTAAAAAAAATTAAATTAAATTATTTTCAAATTTAATTAAATTAAATTATTTTCAAATTTATTTAAATTATTTTCAAATTAAATTAAATTATTTTTAAATTAAATTAAATTATTTCAAAACTAAATTAAAATATTTTAAAATTAAATTAAATTATTTTAAAATTAAATTAAATTATTTTAAAATTAATTTAAATTATTTTTAAATTAAATTTAAACATTTTAAAATTAAATTATTTTCAAATTAAATTAAATTATTTTCAAATCAAATATAATTATTTTAAAATTAAATAAAAATATTTTTAAATAAAATTATATTATTTTAAAATTAGATAAAATTATTTTAAAATTATTTGAAATTAAATTAAATTATTTTAAAATTTAATTGATATATTTTTAAATTAAATTAAATTATTTCCAAAATATTTTAAATTAAATTAATTTATTTTAAAATTAAATTAAATTATTTTTAAATTAAATTAAAATATTTTCAAATTAAACTAAATTATTTTTAAATGAAATTAAATTATTTTAAAATTAAATTAAACTGTTTTAAAATTAAATAAAATTGTTTTAAAATTAAATTAAATTATTTTAAAATTAAATTAAATTATTTCAGATTTAAATTAAATTATTTTAAAATTAAATTATTTTAAATTAAAATTAAAATTTTTTTAAATTAAATTAAATATAATTTTCAAATTAAAATAAATTATTTTCAAATTAAATCAAATTTTTTAAAAATTAAATTAAATTATTTTCAATTTTAATTAAATTATTTTCAAATTTAATTAAATTATTTTCAAATTAAATTAAATTATTTTAAAACTAAATTAAAATATTTTAAAATTAAATTAAATTATTTTCAAATTAAATTAAATTATTTTCAAAACAAATTATATTTTTTAAAAATTAAATTAAATTAAATTATTCTCAAATTAAATAATTTTTTTTTTAAACTAAATTAAATTATTTTAAAATTAAATTAAATTATTATAAAATAAAATGAAATTATTTTCAAATTAAATTAAATTATTTAAAAATTAAAATGATTTAAATTCTTTTAAAATTTAATTAAATTATTTTCTAATTAAATTAAATTATTTTCAAATTAAATTAAATAATTTTAAAATTAATTTAAATAATTTTAAAATTAAATTAAATAATTTTAAAATTAAATTAAATTATTTTAAAATAAAATTAAATTATTTTAAAATTAAATTAAATTATTTTAAAATTAAGTTAAATTATTTTTAAATTAAATTTAATTATTTTAAAACTAAATTAAACTATTTTAAAATTAAATTAAATTGTTTTAAAATTAAATTAAATAATTTTAAAATTAAATTAAATTATTTTAAAATTAAATTAAATTATTTTAAAATTAAATTAAATTATTTTAAAATTAAATTAAATTATTTTAAAATTAAATTAAATTATTTTAAAATTAAATTAAATTATTTTAAAATTAATTTAAATTATTTTAAAATTAAATTAAATTATTTTAAATTGAAATTAATTTTTTTTTAAATTAAATTAATTTATTTTTAAATTAAATTTAATTATTTTAGTATTAAATGAAATTCTTTGTAAATTAAATTAAATTATTTTAAAATTAAATTAATTTATTCTTAAATTAAATTAAATTATTTTAAATTAAAATTAATTTTTTTTTAAATTAAATTAAATTATTTTCAAATTAAATAAAATTATTTTAAAACTAAATTAAAATATTTTAAAATTAAATTAAATTATTTTCAAAAAAAATTAAATTATTTTCAAAACAAATTAAATTATTTAAAAATTAAATTAAATTAAATTATTCTCAAATTAAATAAAATTATTTTCAAATTAAATTAAATTATTTTAAAATAAAATTAAATTATTATAAAATAAAATTAAATTATTTTCAAATTAAATTAAATTATTTAAAAATTAAAATGATTTAAATTCTTTTCAAATTTAATTAAATTATTTTCAAATTAAATTAAATTATTTTCAAATTAAATTAAATAATTTTAAAATTAATTTAAATAATTTTAAAATTAAATTAAATAATTTTAAAATTAAATTAAATTATTTTAAAATAAAATTAAATTATTTTAAAATTAAATTAAATTATTTTAAAATTAAATTAAGTTAAATTATTTTAAAATTAAATAAAATTATTTTAAAATTAAATTAAATTAAATTATTTTCAAATTAAATTAAATTATTTTAAAATTAAATTATTTTAAAACTAAATTAAACTATTTTTAAATTAAATTAAATTTTTTTTAAAATTAAATTAAATTATTTTAAAATTAAATTAAATTATTTTAAAATTAAATTAAATTATTTTAAAATGAAATTAAATTATTTTAAAATTAAATTAAATTATTTTAAAATTAAATTAAATTATTTTAAACTGAAATTAATTTTTTTTTAAATTAAATTAATTTATTTTCAAATTAAATTAAATTATTTTAATATTAAATTGAATTCTTTGAAAATTAAATTAAATTATTTTAAAATTAAATTAATTTTTTTTAAAATTAAATTTATTTATTTTAAAATTAAATTAAATTATTTTAAATTAAAATTATTTTTTTTTAAATTAAATTAAATTAGTTTTAAATTTAATTAAATTATTTTCAAATTAAATTAAAGTAATTTCAAATTAAATTAAATTATTTTAAAATTAAATTAAAATATTTTAAAATTAAATTGAAATATTTTAAAATTAAATTAAATTATTTTAAAATTAAATTTAATTATTTTCAAATTAAATTAAAATATTTAAAAATTAAATTAAATTATTGTCAAATTAAATTAAATAATTTTCAAAACAAATTAAATTATTTAAAAATTAAATAAAATTATTCTCAAATTAAATTAAATTTTTTTCAAATTAAATTAAATTATTTTAAAATTAAATTAAATTATTTTCAAATAAAATTAAATAAAATTATTTTAAAGTTAAATTGAATTAAATTCTTTTCAAATTAAATTTAATTATTTTTAATTTAAATAAAGTTATTTTCAAATTAAATTAAATAATTTTTTAAATAAATTAAATTATTTTCAAAAAATATTAAATTATTTTCCAATTAAGTTAAATTATTTTTAAATTCAATTAAACTATTTTCAAATTAAATTAAATTATTTTCTAATAAAAATATTTTCAAATTAAAATAAATTATTTTTTAATTAAATTGAAATATTTTCAAGAAATATTAAATTATTTTCAAATTAAGTTAAATTATTTTCAAATTAATTTAAATTATTTTCAAATTAAATTATTTTATATTTTAATTATTTTCAAATTAAATTAAATTATTTTATAAATAAATCATTATTTAATTAAATTATTTTCCAAATAAATTAAATTATTTTTAAATTAAATTAAAATATTTAAAATTAAATTAAATTATTTTAAAATTAAATTTAATTTTTTTAAAATTAAATTACTTTATTTTCAAATTAAATTAAAATATTTTAAAATTAAATTAAATTATTGTCAAATTAAATTAAATTATTTTCAAAACAAATTAATTTATTTAAAAATTAAATTATTCTCAAATTAAATTAAATTATTTTAAAATTAAATTAAATTATTTTAAAATTAAATAAAATTATTTTAAAATAAAATAAAATAATTTTAAAATTAAATTAAAATATTTAAAAATTAAATTGAATTAAATTCTTTTCAAATTTAATTAAATAATTTTCAAATTAAATTAAATTATTTTCAAATTAAATTAAACAATTTTAAAATTAAATTAAATAATTTTAAAATTAAATTAAAGTAATTTAAATTAAAATTAAACTATTTTAAAGTTAAATTAAATTATTTTAAAATTAAATTAAATTAAATTATTTTAAAATTAAATTAAATTAAATTACTTTCAAATTAAATTATTTTAAAACTAAATTGAATTATTTTAAAATTAAACTAAATTATTTTAAAATTAAATTAAATTATTTTAAAATTAAAATAAATTATTGTAAAATTAAATTAAATTATTTTAAAATTAAATTAAATTATTTTAAAATTAAAATAAATTATTTTAAAATTAAATTAAATTTAATTATTTTAAAATAAAATTAATTTATTTTTTTAATAAATAATTTTCAAAGTAAATTAAATTATTTTCAAATTAAATTAAATTATTTTTAAAATAAATAAATTTCAAAGTAAATTAAATTATTTTCAAATTAAATTAAATTATTTTTTAATTAAATTATTTTCAAATTAAATTAAATTATTTTCAAATTAAATTAAATTATTTTTTAATTAAATTATTTCCAAATTAAATTAAATTATTTTCAAATTAAATTAAATTATTTTTTAATTAAATAATTTTCAAAGTAGATTAAATTATTTTCAAATTAAATTAAATTATTTTAAAAAAATATTAAATTATTTTCAAATTAAATTAAATTTTTTTATAATTAAATTAAATTATTTTAAAATTAAATTAAATTACATTTAATTAAATTATTTTTAAAATAAATTAACTTATTTTCAAATTAAATTAAATTAATTTCAAATAAAAAAAAATATTGTCTAATTAAATTATTTTCAAATTAAATTATTTTTTAATTAAATTATTTTCAAATTAAATTAAATTATTTTTAAATTAAATTAAATTATTATTTAATTAAATTATTTTCAAATTAAATTAAATTATTTTCAAATTAAATTAAATTAGTTTATAATTAAATTATTTTCAAATCAAATTAAAATATTTTTTAATTAAATTATTTTCAAATTAAATTAAATTATTTTCAAATTAAATTAAATTACTTTTTAATTAAATTATTTTCAAATTAAATTAAACTATTTTCAAATTAAATTAAATTATTTTTTAATTAAATCATTTTTAAAGTAAAATAAATTATTTTCAAATTAAATTAAATAATTTTCAAAAATTATTAAATTATTTTCAATTTAAATTAAATTATTTTTTAATTAAATTAAATTATTTTCAAATTAAATTAAATTACATTTAATTAAATTATCTTCAAATTAAATTAAATTATTTTCAAATTAAATTAAATTATTTTCAATTTAAATATATTTATTTTCAAATTAAATTAAATCATTTTTTAAATAAATTAAATTATTTTCAAAAAATATTATATTATTTTCCAATTAAGTTAAATTAATTTCAAATTAAATTAAGTTATTTTCAAATTAATTTAAATTATTTTGTAATAAAATTATTTTCAAATTACATTAAAAGATTTTGTTATTAAATTATTTTTAAATTAAATTAAATTATTTTCAAATTAAATTAAATTATTTTTTAATTAAATTATTTTCAAATTAAATTAAATTATTTTCAAATTAAATTAAGTTATTTTTTAAATAAATAATTTACAAAGTAAATTAAATTATTTTCAAATTAAATTAAATTATTTTTTAATTAAATTGAATTATTTTCAAAAAATATTAAATTATTTTAAAATTAAGTTAAATTATTTTCAAATTAAATTAAATTATTTTCAAATTAAATTAAATTAATTTCAAATAAAATTAAATTATTTTCTAATTAAATTATTTTCAAATTACATTATTTTTTAATTAAATTATTTTCAATTTAAATTAAATTATTTTCAAATTAAATTATTTTTTATTTAAATTATTTTCAAATTAAATTAAATTATTTTATAAATAAATTATTATTTAATTAAATTATTTTCAAATTAAATTAAATTATTTTCAAATTAAATTAAATTATTATTTAATTAAATTATTTTCAAATTAAATTATTTTCAAAATAAATTAAATTAGTTTTTATTTAAATTATTTTAAAATTAAATTAAAATATTTTTTAATTAAATTATTTTCAAATTAAATTAAATTATTTTCAAATCATATTAAATTATTTTCAAAAAAATTTAAATTATTTTCAAATGAAATAAAATGATTTTTTAATTAAATTAAATTATTTTCAAATTAAATTAAATTATTTTCAATTTGAATAAAGTTATTTTCAAATTAAATTAAATCATTTTTTAAATAAATTAAATTATTTTCAAAAAATATTAAATTATTTACCAATTAAGTTAAATTATTTTCAAATTAAATTAAATTATTTTCAAATTAAATTAAATTAATTTCAAATAGAATTAAGTTATTTTTGAATTAAATTATTTTTAAATTAAATTAAATTATATTCAAATTAAATTAAATTATTTTTTCTAAGAAGGAAGGAAATTATTTATTCTTAAATCTATGAAGATAAGATACAAACACTAATATTTTATTTGATCAAAAATCAAAATCTTTATTTTCTTTATTTAATCTTTATTTAAACCAAACTCAACAAAATATATTTAAATAATTATATATATTAAAAATTATTTTTTAATTAAATTATTTTCAAATTAAATTAAATTATTTTTTAATTAAATTATTTTCAATTTAAATTAAATAGTTTTTTAATTAAATTATTTTCAAATTAAATTAAATTATTTTCAAATTAAATTATTTTTAAATTAAATTAAATTATTTTCTAATTAAATTAAATTATTTTCAAAAAATATTTAATTATTTTCAAATTAAGTTAAATTATTTTCAAATTAAATTAAATTATTTTAAAATTAAATTATTATTTAAATAAATTATTTTCTAATTAAATATTATTTTCAAATTAAATTAAATTATTTTTTAATTATATTATTTTCAAACTATATTAAACCATTTTTTAATTAAATTATTTTCAAAATAAATTAAGTTATTTTCTAATTTAATTGAATTATTTTCAAAAAATATTAAATTATTTTCAAATTAAGTTAAATTTTTTTCAAATTAAATTAAATTAAATTCAAATAAAATTATATTATTTTCTAATTAAATTAAATTATTTTCAAAAAAATTTAAATTACTTTTAAATTAAATTAAATTAGTTTCAAATAAAAATAAATTATTTTCTAATTAAATTAAATTATTTCCAAATTAAATTAAAATATTTTCAAATTAAATTAAATTATTTTAAAATTAAATTAAATTATTTTAGAATTAAATTAAATTATTTCCAAATTAAATTAAATTATTTTCAAATTAAATTAAATTATTTTCAAATTTAATTATTTTCAAATTAAATTAAATTATTTTAAAATTAAATTAAATTAATTTAAAATTAAATTAAATTATTTTAAAATTAAATTAAATTAAATTCTAATTAAATTAAAATATTTTAAAATTAAAATGTATAATTTTCAAAATTAATTAAATTATTTTAAAATTAAATTAAATTATTTTCAAATTAAATTAAATAATTTTAAAATTAAATTAAATTATTTTCAAATTAAATTAAATTATTTTAAAATTAATTTAAATTATTTTAAAATTAAATTAAATTATTTTAAAATTAAATTCAATAATTTTGAATTAAATTTCATTATTTTAAAATTAAATTTAATTATTTTAAAGTTAAATTTAAATATTTTAAAACTACATTTAATTACTTTAAAATTAAATTAACTTATTTTCAAATTTAATTAAAAAATTTTAAAATTAAATTAAATTAATTTTTTTCAATTTAAATTAAATAATTTTCAAATTAAATTAAATTACATTCAAATTAAATTAAATTACTTTGAAGTTATATGAAATTATTTTTAAATTAAATTAAATTTTTCTCAAATTAAATTAAATTATTCTCAAATTAAATTAAATTATTTTAAAATTAAATTAAATTATTTTCAAATTAAATTAAATTATATTCAAATTAAATTAAATTATTTTAAAATTAAATTAAATCATTTTAAATTAAATTATTTTAAAATTAAATTAAATTATTTTAAAATTTAATTAAAATATTTTCAAATTAAATTAAAATTATTTGAAATTAAATTGAATTGTTTTCAAATTTAATTAAATTATTTTAAAATTAAATTAAATTATTTTAAAATTAAATTAAATAATTTTCAAATTTAATTAAATTATTTTCAAATTAAATTAAACTATTTTTAAATTAAATTATTTTAAAATTAAATAAAATTATTTTAAATTAAATTAAATTCTTTTAAAATTAAATTAAATTATTTTCAAATCAAATTATTTACAAATTAAATTAAATTATTTTAAAATTAAATTAAATTATTTTCAAATTAAATTAAAATATTTTAAAATTAAATTAAATTATTTTAAAATAAAATTAAATTATTTCTAAATTAAATTAAATCATTTTCAAATTAAATTAAATTATTTTAAAATTGAATTAAATTATTTTAAAATTAAATTTAATTATTTTAAAGTTAAATTTAATTATTTTAAATTTTGATTTAGTTTTTTTTAATTACTATAAATTACTTTAAAATTAAATTAACTTATTTTCAAATTTAATTAAATTTTTTTTAAATTAAATTAAATTAGTTTCAAATTAAATTAAATTATATTCAAATTAATTTAAATTACTTTAAAATTGAATTAAATTAAATTATTTTAAAATTAAATTAAATTATTTTCAAATTAAATTAAATTATTTTCAATTTAAACTAAATTTATTTTCAAATTAAATTAAATTATTTTAAAATTAAATTAAATTATTTTAAAATTGAATTAAATTATTAAAAGGGAAATTAAAATTAAATTAAATTATTTTAAAATTAAATTAAATTATTTTCAAAATAAATTAAATTATTTTCAAAATAATTTAAATTATTTTAAAAGTAAATTAAATTATTTTCAAATTTATTTAAATTATTTTCAAATTAAGTTAGATTATTTTCAAATTAAATTAAATTATTCAAAAATTAAATTAAATTATGGTAAAGTTAAATTAAATAATTTTTAAATTAAATCAAATTATTCTAAAACTAAATTAAATTATTTTCAAATTGAATTAAAATATTATAAAATTAAATTAAATTAAATTTTTTTAAAATTAAATTTAACTATTTTCAAATTAAATTAAATTAATTTATTTTAAAATTAAATTAAATTTTTTTTTAATTAAATTAAATCATTTTCAAATTAAATTATTTTAAAATTAAATTAAATTGTATTATATTTAATTTATTTCAAAATTAAATTAAATTATTTTAAAATTAAATTAAATTATTTTAAAATTAAATTAAATTATTAAAATTGAAATTGAAATTAAAATTAAATTAACTTATTTTAAATAATTAAATTAAATTATTTTAAAATTAAATTAAATTATTTTCAAAATAAATTAAATTATTTTCAAAATAATTTAAATTATTTTAAAAGTAAATTAAATTATTTTCAAATTTATTTAAATTATTTTCAAATTAAGTTAGATTATTTTCAAATTAAATTAAATTATTCAAAAATTAAATTAAATTATGGTAAAGTTAAATTAAATTATTTTTAAATTAAATCAAATTATTCTAAAACTAAATTAAATTATTTTCAAATTGAATTAAAATATTATAAAATTAAATTAAATTAAATTTTTTTAAAATTAAATTTAACTATTTTCAAATTAAATTAAATTAATTTATTTTAAAATTAAATTAAATTTTTTTTTAATTAAATTAAATCATTTTCAAATTAAATTATTTTAAAATTAAATTAAATTGTATTATATTTAATTTATTTCAAAATTAAATTAAATTATTTTAAAATTAAATTAAATTATTTTAAAATTAAATTAAATTATTAAAATTGAAATTGAAATTAAAATTAAATTAACTTATTTTCAAATTTAAATTAATTAGTTTCAAATTAATTAAATTTATTTTTAAATTAAATTAAATTATTTTAAAATTAAATTGAATTATTTTTAAATTAAATTAAATTATTTTAAAATTAAATTAAATAATTTTCAAATCAAATTATTTACAAATTAAATTAAATTATTTTAAAATTAAATTAAATAATTTTCAAATTAAATTAAAATATTTTAAAATTAAATTAAATTATTTTAAAATTAAACTAAATTATTTTTAGATTAATTTAAATTATTTTCAAATTATATTAAATTATTTTAAAATTAAATTAAATTATTTTAAAATTAAATTAAATAAGTTTAAAATTAAATTATTTCAAAATTAAATTAAATTATTTTAAAATTAAATTAAATTATTTCTAAATTAAATTAAATCATTTTAAAATTAAATTAAATTATTTTAAAATTGAATTAAATTATTTTGAAAAGTAATTTAATTATTTTAAAGTTAAATTCAATTATTTTAAAATTTGATTTAATTCTTTTTAATTACTATAAATTACTTCAAAATTAAATTAACTTATTTTCAAATTTAATTAAATTTTTTTAAAATTAAATTAAGTTATTTTTAAATTAAATTAAATTATATTTAAATTAATTTAAATTACTTTAAAATTAAATTAAATTATTTTAAATTTAAATTAAATTATTTTAAAATTAATTTAAATTATTTTCAAATTAAACTAAAATATTTTCAAATTAAATTAAATTAGTTTAAAATTAGATTAAATTATTTTAAATTTAAATTCAATTATTTTAAAATTAAATTTAATTATTTTCAAATTAAATTTAATTATTTTAAAACTAAATTAAATTATTTAAAATTAAAATTAAATTATTTTAAAATTAAATTAAATTATTTTAAAATTAAATTAAATTATTTTTAAATATAATTAAATTCTTTAAAAATTAAATTGAATTGTTTTTAAATCAAATTATTTACAAATTAAAATAAATTAGGTTAAAATTAAATTAAATTATTTTCAAATTAAATTAAAATATTTTAAAATTAAATTAAATTATTTTAAAATTAAATTAAATTTTCTTTAAACTAAATCATTTTCAAATAAAATTATTTTAAAATTAAATTAAATTATTTTAAAATTAAATTAAATTATTTCAAAATTAAATTAAATTATTTTAAAATTAAATTAAATTATTTTAAAATTAAATTAAATTATTAAAATTGAAATTAAATTTAAATTAACTTATTTTCAAATTTAAATTAATTATTTTAAAATTAAATTAAATTATTTTTAAATTAAATTAAATTATTTTAAAATTAAATTAAATTATTTTTAAATGAAATTAAATTCTTTTAAAATTAAATTAAATTATTTTTAAATCAAATTATTTACAAATTAAATTAAATTATTTTAAAATTAAATTAAATAATTTTCAAATTAAATTAAATTATTTTAAAATTAAATTAAATTATTTTAAAATTAATTTATTTCAAAATTAAATTAAATTTTTTTAAAATTAAATTAAATTATTTTAAAATTAAATTAAATTATTAAAAGTGAAATTAAAATTAAATTAAATTATTTTAAAAATAAATTAAATTATTTTCAAAATAAATTAAATTATTTTCAAAATAAATTAAATTATTTTAAAATTAAATTAAATTATTTTCAAATTTAATTAAATTATTTTCAAATTAAGTTAGATTATTTTCAAATTAAATTAAATTATTCTAAAATTAAATTAAATTATGGTAAAGTTAAATTAAATTATTTTAAAATTAAATTAATTTATTTTTAAATTAAATTTAACTATTTTCAAATTAAATTAAACTAATTTATTTTAAAATTAAATTAATTTTTTTTTAAATTAAATTAAATAATTTTTAAATTAAAATAAATTATTTTCAAATTAATTAAATTTAAAAAAAATTAAATGAAATTAAATTATTTTCAAATTTAAATTATTTTCAAATTAAATTAAATTATTTTCAAATTAAATTAAAATATTTTAAAATTAAATTATTTTCAAATTAAATTAAATTATTTTTAAATTAAATTAAATTATTTTAAAATTAAATTAAATTATTAAAATTGAAATTAAATTTAAATTAACTTATTTTCAAATTTAAATTAATTATTTTCAAATTAAATTAAATTATTTTCAATTTAAATTAAATTATTTTAAAATTAAATTATTTTAAATTAAAATTAATTTTTTTTTAAATTAAATTAAATAATTTTTAAATTAAAATAAATTATTTTCAAATTAAATTAAATTTTTAAAAAATTAAATTAAATTATTTTCAAATTTAATTAAATTATTTTCAAATTAAATTAAATTATTTTCAAATTAAATTAAGTTATTTTAAAATTAAATTAAAACATTTTCAAATTAAATTAAAATATTTTAAAATTAAATTATATTATTTTAAAATTAGACAAAATTATTTTAAAATTAATTTAAATTATTTTAAAATTAAATTTAATTATTTTAAAATTTAATTAAATTATTTTAAAATTAAATTAAATTATTTTCAAATTAAACTAAATTATTTTCAAATTAAATTAAATTATATTAAAATTAAATTATTTTAAAATTAAATTAAATTATTTTAGAATTAAGTTAAATTATTTTAAAATTAAATAATTTAAAATTAAAATTAATTTTTTTTTTAAATTAAATTAAATAATTTTTAAATTAAAATAAATTATTTTCAAATTAAATTAAATTTAAAAAAAATTAAATGAAATTAAATTATTTTCAAATTTAAATTATTTTCAAATTAAATTAAATTATTTTCAAATTAAATTAAATTATTTTAAAATTAAATTAAAATAATTTAAAATTAAATTAAATTATTTTAAAATTAAATTAAATTATTTTTAAATTAAATTAAATTATTTTCAAATTAAATTAAAATATTTTAAAATTAAATTATTTTCAAATTAAATTAAATTATTTTTAAATTAAATTAAATTTTTTTAAAATTAAATTAAATTTTTTTAAAATCAAATTAAATTATTTTAAATTATAACTATTTTTTTTTAAATTAAATTAAATTATTTTTTAATTAAAATAAAATATTTTCGAATTAAATTAAATTATTTAAAAATTAAATTAAATTATTTTCAAATTAAATTAAAATATTTTAAAATTAAATTAAATTATTTTTAAATTAAATTTAATTATTTTAAAATTAAATTAAATTATTTTCAAATTAAATTAAATAATTTTAAAATTAAATTAAATTATTTTCAAATTAAATTAAATTATTTTCAAAACAAATTAAATTATTTAAAAATTAAATTAAATTATTCTCAAATTAAATTAAATTATTTTCAAATTAAATTAAATTATTTTAAAATTTAATTAAATTATTTTAAAATTACATTAAATAATTTTCAAATTAAAATAAATTATTTTCAAATTAAATTAAATTTAAAAAAAATTAAATTAAATTAAATTATTTTCAAATTTAATTAAATTATTTTCAAATTAAATTAAATTATTTTCAAATTAAATTAAATTATTTTAAAATTAAATTAAATAAGTTTAAAATTAAATTATTTCAAAATTAAATTAAATTATTTTAAAATTAAATTAAATTGTATTATATTTAATTTATTTCAAAATTAAATTAAATTATTTTAAAATTAAATTAAATTATTTTAAAATTAAATTAAGTTATTAAAATTGAAATTGAAATTAAAATTAAATTAACTTATTTTCAAATTTAAATTAATTTTTTTCAAATTAATTAAATTTATTTTTAAATTAAATTAAATTATTTTAAAATTAAATTGAATTATTTTTAAATTAAATTAAATTATTTTAAAATTAAATTAAATTATTTTCAAATTAAATTAAAATATTTTAAAATAAAATTAAATTATTTTAAAATTAAACTAAATTATTTTTGGATTAATTTAAATTATTTTCAAATTATATTAAATTATTTTAAAATTAAATTAAATTATTTTAAAATTAAATTAAATAAGTTTAAAATTAAATTATTTCAAAATAAAATTAAATTATTTTAAAATTAAATTAAATTAATTTAAAATTAAACTAAATTATTTTTAGATTAATTTAAATCATTTTCAAATTAAATTAAATTAAATTATTTTCAAATTAAATTATTTTAAAATTAAATTAAATTATTTCTAAATTAAATTAAATCATTTTAAAATTAAATTAAATTATTTTAAAATTGAATTAAATTATTTTAAAATTAAATTTAATTATTTTAAAGTTAAATTCAATTAGTTTGAAATTTGATTTAATTCATTTTAATTACTATAAATTACTTCAAATTTAAATTAATTTATTTTCAAATTTAATTAAATTTTTTTAAAATTAAATTAAGTTATTTTTAAATTAAATTAAATTATATTCAAATTAATTTAAATTACTTTAAAATTAAATTAAATTATTTTAAATTTAAATTAAATTATTTTAAAATTAAATTAAATTATTTTCAAATTAAACTAAAATATTTTCAAATTAAATTAAATTAGTTTAAAATTAGATTAAATTATTTTAAATTTAAATTCAATTATTTTAAAATTAAATTAAATTATTTTCAAATTAAATTTAATTATTTTAAAACTAAATTAAATTATTTAAAATTAAAATTAAATTATTTTAAAATTAAATTAAATTATTTTAAAATTAAATTAACTTATTTTTAAATATAATTAAATTCTTTAAAAATTAAATTGAATTGTTTTTAAATCAAATTATTTACAAATTAAAATAAATTATTTTAAAATTAAATTAAATTATTTTCAAATTAAATTAAAATATTTTAAAATTAAATTAAATTATTTTAAAATTAAATTAAATTTACTTTAAATTAAATTAAATCATTTTCAAATTAAATTATTTTAAAATTAAATTAAATTATTTTAAAATTAAATTAAATTATTTCAAAATTAAATTAAATTATTTTAAAATTAAATTAAATTATTTTTAAATGAAATTAAATTCTTTTAAAATTAAATTAAATTATTTTCAAATCAAATTATTCACAAATTAAATTAAATTATTCTAAAATTAAATTAAATTATGGTAAAGTTAAATTATAATATTTTAAAATTAAATCAAATTATTCTAAAACTAAATTAAATTATTTTCAAATTGAATTAAAATATTTTAAAATTAAATTAATTTATTTTTAAATTGAATTTAACTATTTTCAAATTAAATTAAACTAATTTATTTTAAAATTAAATTAATTTTTTTTCAAATTAAATTAAATTATTTTAAAATTAAATTAAATTATTTTTAAATTAAATTAAATTATTTTCAAATTAAATTAAAATATTTTAAAATTAAATTATTTTCAAATTAAAATAAATTATTTTTAAATTAAATTAAATTATTTTAAAATTAAATTAAATTATTAAAATTGAAATTAAATTTAAATTAACTTATTTTCAAATTTAAATTAATTATTTTCAAATTAAATTAAATTATTTTCAATTTAAATTAAATTATTATAAAATTAAATTATTTTAAATTAAAATTAATTTTTTTTTAAATTAAATTAAATAATTTTTAAATTAAAATAAATTATTTTCAAATTAAATTAAATTTTTAAAAAATTAAATTAAATTATTTTCAAATTTAATTAAATTATTTTCAAACTAAATAAAATTATTTTCAAATTAAATTAAATTATTTTAAAATTAAATTAAAACATTTTCAAATTAAATTAAAATATTTTAAAATTAAATTATATTATTTTAAAATTAGACAAAATTATTTTAAAATTAATTTAAATTATTTTAAAATTAAATTTAATTATTTTAAAATTTAATTAAATTATTTTAAAATTAAATTAAATTATTTTCAAATTAAACTAAATTATTTTCAAATTAAATTAAATTAATTTAAAATTAAATTATTTTAAAATTAAATTAAATTATTTTAGAATTAAGTTAAATTATTTTAAAATTAAATAATTTCAAATTAAAATTAATTTTTTTTTAAATTAAATTAAATAATTTTTAAATTAAAATAAATTATTTTCAAATTAAATTAAATTTAAAAAAAATTAAATAAAATTAAATTATTTTCAAATTTAAATTATTTTCAAATTAAATTAAATTATTTTCAAATTAAATTAAATTATTTTAAAATTAAATTAAAATAATTTAAAATTAAATTAAATTATTTTAAAATTAAATTAAATTATTTTTAAATTAAATTAAATTATTTTCAAATTAAATTAAAATATTTTAAAATTAAATTATTTTCAAATTAAATTAAATTATTTTTAAATTAAATTAAATTATTTTAAAAATAAATTAAATTATTTTAAAATCAAATTAAATTATTTTAAATTATAACTATTTTTTTTTTAAATTAAATTAAATTATTTTTTATTAAAATAAAATATTTTCGAATTAAATTAAATTATTCTAAAATTAAATTAAATTATGGTAAAGTTAAATTATAATATTTTAAAATTAAATCAAAATATTCTAAAACTAAATTAAATTATTTTCAAATTTAATTAAAATATTTTAAAATTAAATTAATTTATTTTTAAATTAAATTAAATTATTTTAAAATTAAATTAAATTATTTTTAAATTAAATTAAATTATTTTCAAATTAAATTAAAATATTTTAAAATTAAATTATTTTCAAATTAAAATAAATTATTTTTAAATTAAATTAAATTATTTTAAAATTAAATTAAATTATTAAAATTGAAATTAAATTTAAATTAACTTATTTTCAAATTTAAATTAATTATTTTCAAATTAAATTAAATTATTTTCAATTTAAATTAAATTATTATAAAATTAAATTATTTTAAATTAAAATTATTTTTTTTTAAATTAAATTAAATAATTTTTAAATTAAAATAAATTATTTTCAAATTAAATTAAATTTTTAAAAAATTAAATTAAATTATTTTCAAATTTAATTAAATTATTTTCAAACTAAATAAAATTATTTTCAAATTAAATTAAATTATTTTAAAATTAAATTAAAACATTTTCAAATTAAATTAAAATATTTTAAAATTAAATTATATTATTTTAAAATTAGACAAAATTATTTTAAAATTAATTTAAATTATTTTAAAATTAAATTTAATTATTTTAAAATTTAATTAAATTATTTTAAAATTAAATTAAATTATTTTCAAATTAAACTAAATTATTTTCAAATTAAATTAAATTAATTTAAAATTAAATTATTTTAAAATTAAATTAAATTATTTTAGAATTAAGTTAAATTATTTTAAAATTAAATAATTTCAAATTAAAATTAATTTTTTTTTAAATTAAATTAAATAATTTTTAAATTAAAATAAATTATTTTCAAATTAAATTAAATTTAAAAAAAATTAAATAAAATTAAATTATTTTCAAATTTAAATTATTTTCAAATTAAATTAAATTATTTTCAAATTAAATTAAATTATTTTAAAATTAAATTAAAATAATTTAAAATTAAATTAAATTATTTTAAAATTAAATTAAATTATTTTTAAATTAAATTAAATTATTTTCAAATTAAATTAAAATATTTTAAAATTAAATTATTTTCAAATTAAATTAAATTATTTTTAAATTAAATTAAATTATTTTAAAAATAAATTAAATTATTTTAAAATCAAATTAAATTATTTTAAATTATAACTATTTTTTTTTTAAATTAAATTAAATTATTTTTTATTAAAATAAAATATTTTCGAATTAAATTAAATTATTCTAAAATTAAATTAAATTATGGTAAAGTTAAATTATAATATTTTAAAATTAAATCAAAATATTCTAAAACTAAATTAAATTATTTTCAAATTTAATTAAAATATTTTAAAATTAAATTAATTTATTTTTAAATTAAATTTAACTATTTTCAAATTAAATTAAACTAATTTATTTTAAAATTAAATTAATTTTTTTTTAAATTAAATTAAATTATTTTAAAATTAAATTAAATTATTTTTAAATTAAATTAAATTATTTTCAAATTAAATTAAAATATTTTAAAATTAAATTATTTTCAAATTAAAATAAATTATTTTTAAATTAAATTAAATTATTTTAAAATTAAATTAAATTATTAAAATTGAAATTAAATTTAACTTAACTTATTTTCAAATTTAAATTAATTATTTTTAAATTAAATTAAATTATTTTCAATTTAAATTAAATTATTATAAAATTAAATTATTTTAAATTAAAATTATTTTTTTTTAAATTAAATTAAATAATTTTTAAATTAAAATAAATTATTTTCAAATTAAATTAAATTTTTAAAAAATTAAATTAAATTATTTTCAAATTTAATTAAATTATTTTCAAATTAAATAAAATTATTTTCAAATTAAATTAAATTATTTTAAAATTAAATTAAAACATTTTCAAATTAAATTAAAATATTTTAAAATTAAATTATATTATTTTAAAATTAGACAAAATTATTTTAAAATTAATTTAAATTATTTTAAAATTAAATTTAATTATTTTAAAATTTAATTAAATTATTTTAAAATTAAATTAAATTATTTTCAAATTAAACTAAATTATTTTCAAATTAAATTAAATTAATTTAAAATTAAATTATTTTAAAATTAAATTAAATTATTTTAGAATTAAGTTAAATTATTTTAAAATTAAATAATTTCAAATTAAAATTAATTTTTTTTTAAATTAAATTAAATAATTTTTAAATTAAAATAAATTATTTTCAAATTAAATTAAATTTAAAAAAAATTAAATGAAATTAAATTATTTTCAAATTTAAATTATTTTCAAATTAAATTAAATTATTTTCAAATTAAATTAAATTATTTTAAAATTAAATTAAAATAATTTAAAATTAAATTATTTTCAAATTAAATTAAATTATTTTTAAATTAAATTAAATTATTTTAAAAATAAATTAAATTATTTTAAAATCAAATTAAATTATTTTAAATTATAACTATTTTTTTTTTAAATTAAATTAAATTATTTTTTAATTAAAATAAAATATTTTCGAATTAAATTAAATTATTTAAAAATTAAATTAAATTATTTTCAAATTAAATTAAAATATTTTAAAATTAAATTAAATTATTTTCAAATTAAATTTAATTATTTTAAAATTAAATTAAATTATTTTCAAATTAAATTAAATAATTTTAAAATTAAATTAAATTATTTTCAAATTAAATTAAATTATTTTCAAAACAAATTAAATTATTTAAAAATTAAATTTAATTATTCTTAAATTAAATTAAATTATTTTCAAATTAAATTAAATTATTTTTAAATTTAATTAAATTATTTTAAAATGACATTAAATAATTTTCAAATTAAAATAAATTATTTTCAAATTAAATTAAATTTAAAAAAAATTAAATTAAATTAAATTATTTTCAAATTTAATTAAATTATTTTCAAATTAAATTAAATTAATTTCAAATTAAATTAAATTATCTTAAAATTAAATTAAAATAATTTAAAATTAATTTTAATTATTTTAAAATTAAATTAAATTATTTTAAAATTAAATTATTTTCAAATTAAATTAAAATATTTTAAAATTAAATTAGTTTCTAATTAAATTAAATTATTTTAAAATTAAATTATTTTAACATTAAATTAAATTATTTTAAAATCCAATTAAATTATTTTAAATTATAACTAATTTTTTTTTAAATTAAATTAAATTATTTTTTAATTTAAATAAAATATTTTTAAATTAAACTAAATTATTTAAAAATTAAATTAAGATATTTTCAAATTTAAGTAAATTATTTTCAAATTAAATTAAATTATTTTTAAATTAAATTAAATTATTTTAAAATTAAATTAAATTAAATTATTTTCAAATTAAATTAAATTATTTTAAAATTAAATTAAATAATTTTAAAATTTAATTAAATTATTTCAAAATTAAATTAAATTGTTTTAAAATTAAATTATATTATTTTAAAATTAAATTAAATTATTTTAAAATTAAACTAAATTATTTTAGAATTAAATTAAATTTTTTTAAAATTAAATTAAATTTTTTTAAAATTAAATTAAATTATTTTAAATTGAAATTTATTTTTTTTTTAAATTAAATTAATTTATTTTCAAATTAAATTAAATTATTTTAATATTAAATTAAATCTTTTTAAAATTAAATTAAATTATTTTAAAATTAAATTAAATTATTTTAAAATTAAATTAAATTGTTTTAAAATTAAATTAAATTATTTTAAAATTAAATTAAATTATTTTCAAATTAAATTAAAATATTTTAAAATTAAATTAGTTTCTAATTAAATTAAATTATTTTAAAATTAAATTATTTTAACATTAAATTAAATTATTTTAAAATCCAATTAAATTATTTTAAATTATAACTAATTTTTTTTTAAATTAAATTAAATTATTTTTTAATTTAAATAAAATATTTTTAAATTAAACTAAATTATTTAAAAATTAAATTAAATTATTTTCAAATTTAAGTAAATTATTTTCAAATTAAATTAAATTATTTTTAAATTAAATTAAATTATTTTAAAATTAAATTAAATTAAATTATTTTCAAATTAAATTAAATTATTTAAAAATTAAATTAAATAATTTTAAAATTAAATTAAATTATTTCAAAATTAAATTAAATTGTTTTAAAATTAAATTAAATTATTTTAAAATTAAATTAAATTATTTTAAAATTAAACTAAATTATTTTAGAATTAAATTAAATTTTTTTAAAATTAAATTAAATTTTTTTAAAATTAAATTAAATTATTTTAAATTGAAATTTATTTTTTTTTAAATTAAATTAATTTATTTTCAAATTAAATTAAATTATTTTAATATTAAATTAAATACTTTTAAAATTAAATTAAATTATTTTAAAATTAAATTAAATTATTTTAAAATTAAATTAAATTGTTTTAAAACTAAATTAAATTATTTTAAAATGAAATTATTTTAAAATTAAAATAAATTTTTTAAAAAATAAATTAAATTATTTAAAATTAAACTAATTTTTTTTAAATTAAATTAAATTATTTTTTAATTAAAATAAATTATTTTCAAATTAAATTAAAATATTTTAAAATTAAATTAAATTATTTTCAAATTAAATTAAATTATTTTCAAAACAAATTAAATTATTTAAAAATTAAATTAAATTATTTTAGAATTAAATTAAATTATTTTAAAATAAAATAAAATTATTTCAAAATTAAATTAAATTGTTTTAAAATTAAATTAAATTATTTTAGAATTAAATTAAATTATTTTAAAATTAAATTAAATTATTTTCAAATTAAACTAAATTATTTTCAAGTTAAATTAAATTATTTTAAAATTAAATTAAATTACTTTAGAATTAAATTAAATTATTTTAAAATAAAATAAAATTATTTCAAAATTAAATTAAATTGTTTTAAAATTAAATTAAATTATTTTAAAATTAAATTAAATTCTTTTAAAATTAAATTAAATTTTTTTAAAATTAAATTAAATTATTTTAAAATTAAATTAAATTATTTTAAATTAAAATTAAATTTTTTGAATTAAATTAAGTAATTTTCAAATTAAAATAAATTATTTTCAAATTAAATTAAATTTTTAAAAAATTAAATTAAATTAAATTATTTTTAAATTTAATTAAATTATTTTCAAATTCAATTAATTTATTTTCAAATTAAATTAAATTATTTTAAAATAAATTAAAATATTTTAAAATTAAATTAAATTATTTTAAAATTAAATTAAAATACTTTAAAATTAAATTATTTTAAAATTAAATTAAAATATTTGCAAATCAAATTAAATTATTTAAAATTAAATAAAATTATTTTCAAAAAAAATTAAATTATTTTCAAATTAAATTAAAATATTTTAAAATTAAATTATATCATTATATAATTTTAATTAGATAAAATTATTTTAAAATTAATTTAAATTAATTTAAAATTAAATTAAATTATTTTAAAATTTTATTAAGTTATTTTAAAATTAAATTCATTTATTTTCAAAATAATTTAAATTATTTTAAATTAAATTAATTTATTTTAAAATTAAATTAAATTATTTTTAAATTAAATTAAAATATTTTCAAATTGATCCAAATTATTTTTAAATTAATTTAAATTATTTTAAAATTAAATTAAATTATTTTAAAATTAAATTAAATTGTTTTAAAATTAAATTAAATTATTTTAAAATTAAATTAAATTATTTTCAAATTAAATTAAATTATTTTAAAATTAAATTAAATTTTCAAATTAAATGAAACTATTTTCAAACTAAATTAAATTATTTTAAAATGAAATTATTTTAAAATTAAAATAAATTTAAAAAAAAATAAATTAAATTATTTTAAATTAAACTAATTTTTTTTAAATTAAATTAAATTATTTTTTAATTAAAATAAATTATTTTCAAATCAAATTAAAATATTTTAAAATTAAATTAAATTATTTTCAAATTAAATTAAATTATTTTCAAAACAAATTAAATTATTTAAAAATTAAATTAAATTAAATTATTCTCAAATTGAATTAAATTATTTTCAAATTAAATTAAATTATTTTAAAATTAAATTGATTTAAATTCTTTTCAAATTTAATTAAATTATATTCAAATTTAATTAAATTATTCTCAAATTAAAGTAAATTATTTTAAAATAAATTTAAATAATTTTAAAATTAAATTAAATAATTTTAAAATTAAATTAAATTATTTTAAAATTAAATTAAATTATTTTAAAATTAAACTAAATTATTTTAGAATTAAATTAAATTTTTTTAAAATTAAATTAAATTTTTTTAAAATTAAATTAAATTATTTTAAATTGAAATTTATTTTTTTTTAAATTAAATTAATTTATTTTCAAATTAAATTAAATTATTTTAATATTAAATTAAATACTTTTAAAATTAAATTAAATTATTTTAAAATTAAATTAAATTATTTTAAAATTAAATTAAATTGTTTTAAAACTAAATTAAATTATTTTAAAATGAAATTATTTTAAAATTAAAATAAATTTTTTTAAAAATAAATTAAATTATTTTAAATTAAACTAATTTTTTTTAAATTAAATTAAATTATTTTTTAATTAAAATAAATTATTTTCAAATTAAATTAAAATATTTTAAAATTAAATTAAATTATTTTCAAATTAAATTAAATTATTTTCAAAACAAATTAAATTATTTAAAAATTAAATTAAATTATTTTAGAATTAAATTAAATTATTTTAAAATAAAATAAAATTATTTCAAAATTAAATTAAATTGTTTTAAAATTAAATTAAATTATTTTAGAATTAAATTAAATTATTTTAAAATTAAATTAAATTATTTTCAAATTAAACTAAATTATTTTCAAGTTAAATTAAATTATTTTAAAATTAAATTATTTTAAAATTAAATTAAATTATTTTAGAATTAAATTAAATTATTTTAAAATAAAATAAAATTATTTCAAAATTAAATTAAATTGTTTTAAAATTAAATTAAATTATTTTAAAATTAAATTAAATTCTTTTAAAATTAAATTAAATTTTTTTAAAATTAAATTAAATTATTTTAAAATTAAATTAAATTATTTTAAATTAAAATTAAATTTTTTGAATTAAATTAAGTAATTTTCAAATTAAAATAAATTATTTTCAAATTAAATTAAATTTTTAAAAAATTAAATTAAATTAAATTATTTTTAAATTTAATTAAATTATTTTCAAATTCAATTAATTTATTTTCAAATTAAATTAAATTATTTTAAAATAAATTAAAATATTTTTAAATTAAATTAAATTATTTTAAAATTAAATTAAAATACTTTAAAATTAAATTATTTTAAAATTAAATTAAAATATTTGCAAATCAAATTAAATTATTTAAAATTAAATAAAATTATTTTCAAAAAAAATTAAATTATTTTCAAATTAAATTAAAATATTTTAAAATTAAATTATATCATTATATAATTTTAATTAGATAAAATTATTTTAAAATTAATTTAAATTAATTTAAAATTAAATTAAATTATTTTAAAATTTTATTAAGTTATTTTAAAATTAAATTCATTTATTTTCAAAATAATTTAAATTATTTTAAATTAAATTAATTTATTTTAAAATTAAATTAAATTATTTTTAAATTAAATTAAAATATTTTCAAATTGATCCAAATTATTTTTAAATTAATTTAAATTATTTTAAAATTAAATTAAATTATTTTAAAATTAAATTAAATTGTTTTAAAATTAAATTAAATTATTTTAAAATTAAATTAAATTATTTTCAAATTAAATTAAATTATTTTAAAATTAAATTAAATTTTCAAATTAAATGAAACTATTTTCAAACTAAATTAAATTATTTTAAAATGAAATTATTTTAAAATTAAAATAAATTTTAAAAAAAATAAATTAAATTATTTTAAATTAAACTAATTTTTTTTAAATTAAATTAAATTATTTTTTAATTAAAATAAATTATTTTAAAATCAAATTAAAATATTTTAAAATTAAATTAAATTATTTTCAAATTAAATTAAATTATTTTCAAAACAAATTAAATTATTTAAAAATTAAATTAAATTAAATTATTCTCAAATTGAATTAAATTATTTTCAAATTAAATTAACTTATTTTAAAATTAAATTGATTTAAATTCTTTTCAAATTTAATTAAATTATATTCAAATTTAATTAAATTATTCTCAAATTAAAGTAAATTATTTTAAAATAAATTTAAATAATTTTAAAATTAAATTAAATAATTTTAAAATTAAATTAAATTATTTTAAAATAAAATTAAATTATTTTAAAATTAAATTAAATTATTTTAAAATTAAATTAAAATATTTTAAATTTAAATTGAATTATTTTAAAATTAAATTAAATTATTTTTAAATTAAATTAAATTATTTAAAAATTAAATTAAATAATTTTGAAATAAATTAAATTATTTTAAAATTAAATTAAATTGTTTCAAAATTAAATTAAATTATTTTTAAATTAAATCATTTTAAAATTAAATTAAATTCTTTTCAAATTAAATTAAAATATTTTAAAATTAAATTATTTTTAATATAAATTAAATTTTTTTAAATTAAATTAAATTATTTTAAAATTGAATTATTTTAAAATTAAATTAAATTATTTTAAAATTAAATTATTTTAAATTATAACTATTTTTTTTTAAATTAAATTAAATTATTTTTTAATTAAAATAAAATATTTTCGAATTAAATGAAATTATTTAAACATTAAATTAAATTATTTTCAAAAAAAATTAAATTATTTTCAAATTAAATTAAAATATTTTAAAATTAAATTATATCATTATATAATTTTAATTAGATAAAATTATTTTAAAATTAATTTAAATTAATTTAAAATTAAATTAAATTATTTTAAAATTTTATTAAGTTATTTTAAAATTAAATTCATTTATTTTCAAAATAATTTAAATTATTTTAAATTAAATTAATTTATTTTAAAATTAAATTAAATTATTTTTAAATTAAATTAAAATATTTTCAAATTGATCCAAATTATTTTTAAATTAATTTAAATTATTTTAAAATTAAATTAAATTATTTTAAAATTAAATTAAATTGTTTTAAAATTAAATTAAATTATTTTAAAATTAAATTAAATTATTTTCAAATTAAATTAAATTATTTTAAAATTAAATTAAATTTTCAAATTAAATGAAACTATTTTCAAACTAAATTAAATTATTTTAAAATTAAATTATTTTAAAATTAAAATAAATTTTTTAAAAAATAAATTAAATTATTTTAAATTAAACTAATTTTTTAAAAATTAAATTAAATTATTTTTTAATTAAAATAAATTATTTTCAAATTCAATTAAAATATTTTAAAATTAAATTAAATTATTTTCAAATTAAATTAAATTATTTTCAAAACAAATTAAATTATTTAAAAATTAAATTAAATTAAATTATTCTCAAATTAAATTAAATTATTTTCAAATTAAATTAAATTATTTTAAAATTAAATTGATTTAAATTCTTTTCAAATTTAATTAAATTATATTC
The DNA here is from genome assembly GCA_944588485.1 of Phosphuga atrata. Lineage (NCBI taxonomy): Eukaryota > Metazoa > Arthropoda > Insecta > Coleoptera > Silphidae > Phosphuga > Phosphuga atrata. Next base: position 17,062,188 of record OX155901.1, read on the forward strand.
AAATTTAATTAAATTATTTTCAAATTAAAGTAAATTATTTTAAAATAAATTTAAATAATTTTAAAATTAAATTAAATAATTTTAAAATTAAATTAAATTATTTTAAAATAAAATTAAATTATTTTAAAATTAAATTAAATTATTTTAAAATTAAATTAAAATATTTTAAATTTAAATTGAATTATTTTAAAATTAAATTAAATTATTTTCAAATTAAATTAAATTATTTTAAAATTAAATTAAATAATTTTGAAATAAATTAAATTATTTTAAAATTAAAATAAGTTGTTTCAAAATTAAATTAAATTATTTTTAAATTAAATTATTTTAAAATTAAATTCTTTTCAAATTAAATTAAAATATTTTAAAATTAAATTATTTTTAATATAAATTAAATTATTTTTAAATTAAATTAAATTATTTTAAAATTTAATTATTTTAAAATTAAATTAAATTATTTTAAAATCAAATTATTTTAAATTATAACTATTTTTTTTTAAATTAAATTAAATTATTTTTTAATTAAAATAAAATATTTTCGAATTAAATGAAATTATTTAAAAATTAAATTAAATTATTTTCAAATCAAATTAAAATATTTTAAAATTAAATTAAATTATTTTAAAATTAAATTTAATTTTAAAATTATTTTCAAATTAAATTAAAATATTTTAAAATTAAATTAAATTATTTTCAAATTAAATTAAATTATTTTCAAAACAAATTAAATTATTTAAAAATTAAATTAAATTAAATTATTCTCAAATTAAATTAAATTATTTTCTAATTAAAATAAATTATTTTCCAAATAAATTAAATTTAAAAAAAATTAAATTAAATTGAATTATTTTCAAATTTAATTAAATTATTTTCAAATTAAATTAAATTATTTTCAAATCAAATTAAATTATTTTAAAATTAAATTAAAATAATTTAAAATTAATTTTAATTATTTTAAATTTAAATTAAATTATTTTAAAATGAAATTAAATTATTTTCAAATTAAATTAAAATATTTTAAAATTAAATTATTTTCAAATTAAATTAAATTATTTTCAAATTAAATTAAATTATTTTAAAATTAAATTATTTTAAAATTAAATTAAATTATTTTAAAATATAATTAAATTATTTTCAAATTAAATTAAATTATTTTAAAATTAAATTAAATTATTTTAAAATCCAATTAAATTATTTTAAATTATAACTAATTTTTTTTTAAATAAAATTAAATTATTTTTTAATTTAAATAAAATATTTTCAAATTAAATTAAATTATTTAAAAATTAAATTAAATTATTTTCAAATTTAAGTAAATTATTTTCAAATTAAATTAAATTATTTTCAAATTAAATTAAATTATTTTAAAATTAAATTAAATAATTTTAAAATTAAATTAAATTATTTTTAAATTAATTTAAATTAATTTAAAATTAAATTAAATTATTTTAAAATTAAATTAAATTATTTTAAAATTAAATTAAATTATTTTAAAATTAAATTAAATTTTCAAATTAAATGAAACTATTTTCAAACTAAATTAAATTATTTTAAAATGAAATTATTTTAAAATTAAAATAAATTTTTTAAAAAATAAATTAAATTATTTTAAATTAAACTAATTTTTTTTAAATTAAATTAAATTATTTTTTAATTAAAATAAATTATTTTCAAATTAAATTAAAATATTTTAAAATTAAATTAAATTATTTTCAAATTAAATTAAATTATTTTCAAAACAAATTAAATTATTTAAAAATTAAATTAAATTAAATTATTCTCAAATTAAATTAAATTATTTTCAAATTAAATTAAATTATTTTAAAATTAAATTGATTTAAATTCTTTTCAAATTTAATTAAATTATATTCAAATTTAATTAAATTATTTTCAAATTAAAGTAAATTATTTTAAAATAAATTTAAATAATTTTAAAATTAAATTAAATAATTTTAAAATTAAATTAAATTATTTTAAAATAAAATTAAATTATTTTAAAATTAAATTAAATTATTTTAAAATTAAATTAAAATATTTTAAATTTAAATTGAATTATTTTGAAATTAAATTAAATTATTTTCAAATTAAATTAAATTATTTTAAAATTAAATTAAATAATTTTGAAATAAATTAAATTATTTTAAAATTAAATTAAATTGTTTCAAAATTAAATTAAATTATTTTTAAATTAAATTATTTTAAAATTAAATTAAATTCTTTTCAAATTAAATTAAAATATTTTAAAATTAAATTATTTTTAATATAAATTAAATTATTTTTAAATTAAATTAAATTATTTTTAAATTGAATTATTTTAAAATTAAATTAAATTATTTTAAAATTAAATTATTTTAAATTATAGCTATTTTTTTTTCAAATTAAATTAAATTATTTTTTAATTAAAATAAAATATTTTTGAATTAAATGAAATTATTTAAAAATTAAATTAAATTATTTTCAAATTAAATTAAAATATTTTAAAATTAAATTAAATTATTTTAAAATTAAATTAATTTTTAAAATTATTTTCAAATTAAATTAAAATATTTTAAAATTAAATTGAATTATTTTCAAATTAAATTAAATTATTTTCAAAACAAATTAAATTATTTAAAAATTAAATTAAATTAAATTATTCTCAAATTAAATTAAATTACTTTCTTATTAAAATAAATTATTTTCCAAATAAATTAAATTTAAAAAAAATTAAATTAAATTGAATTATTTTCAAATTTAATTAAATTATTTTCAAATTAAATTAAATTATTTTCAAATCAAATTAAATTATTTTAAAATTAAATTAAAATAATTTAAAATTAATTTTAATTATTTTAAATTTAAATTAAATTATTTTAAAATGAAATTAATTTATTTTCAAATTAAATTAAAATATTTTAAAATTAAATTATTTTCAAATTAAATTAAATTATTTTCAAATTAAATTAAATTATTTTAAAATTAAATTATTTTAAAATTAAATTAAATTATTTTAAAATATAATTAAATTATTTTCAAATTAAATTAAATTATTTTAAAATTAAACTAAATTATTTTAAAATCCAATTAAATTATTTTAAATTATAACTAATTTTTTTTTAAATAAAATTAAATTATTTTTTAATTTAAATAAAATATTTTCAAATTAAATTAAATTATTTAAAAATTAAATTAAATTATTTTCAAATTTAAGTAAATTATTTTCAAATTAAATTAAATTATTTTCAAATTATTTTAAAATTAAATTAAATAATTTTAAAATTAAATTAAATTATTTTTAAATTAATTTAAATTAATTTAAAATTAAATTAAATTATTTTAAAATTAAATTAAATTATTTTAAAATTAAATTAAATTATTTTAAAATTAAATTAAATTTTCAAATTAAATGAAACTATTTTCAAACTAAATTAAATTATTTTAAAATGAAATTATTTTAAAATTAAAATAAATTTTTTAAAAAATAAATTAAATTATTTTAAATTAAACTAATTTTTTTTAAATTAAATTAAATTATTTTTTAATTAAAATAAATTATTTTCAAATTAAATTAAAATATTTTAAAATTAAATTAAATTATTCTCAAATTAAATTAAATTATTTTCAAATTAAATTAAATTATTTTAAAATTAAATTGATTTAAATTCTTTTCAAATTTAATTAAATTATATTCAAATTTAATTAAATTATTTTCAAATTAAAGTAAATTATTTTAAAATAAATTTAAATAATTTTAAAATTAAATTAAATAATTTTAAAATTAAATTAAATTATTTTAAAATAAAATTAAATTATTTTAAAATTAAATTAAATTATTTTAAAATTAAATTAAAATATTTTAAATTTAAATTGAATTATTTTGAAATTAAATTAAATTATTTTCAAAATAAATTAAAATATTTTAAAATTAAATTAAATAATTTTGAAATAAATTAAATTATTTTAAAATTAAATTAAATTGTTTCAAAATTAAATTAAATTATTTTTAAATTAAATTATTTTAAAATTAAATTAAAGTCTTTTCAAATTAAATTAAAATATTTTAAAATTAAATTATTTTTAATATAAATTAAATTATTTTAAAATTAAATTATTTTAAATTATAACTATTTTTTTTTAAATTAAATTAAATTATTTTTTAATTAAAATAAAATATTTTTGAATTAAATGAAATTATTTAAAAATTAAATTAAATTATTTTCAAATTAAATTAAAATATTTTAAAATTAAATTAAATTATTTTAAAATTAAATTTAATTTTAAAATTATTTTCAAATTAAATTAAAATATTTTAAAATTAAATTAAATTATTTTCAAATTAAATTAAATTATTTTCAAAACAAATTAAATTATTTAAAAATTAAATTAAATTAAATTATTCTCAAATTAAATTAAATTATTTTCTAATTAAAATAAATTATTTTCCAAATAAATTAAATTTAAAAAAAATTAAATTAAATTGAATTATTTTCAAATTTAATTAAATTATTTTCAAATTAAAATAAATTATTTTCAAATCAAATTAAATTATTTTAAAATTAAATTAAAATAATTTAAAATTAATTTTAATTATTTTAAATTTAAATTAAATTATTTGAAAATTAAATTAAATTATTTTCAAATTAAATTAAAATATTTTAAAATTAAATTATTTTCAAATTAAATTAAATTATTTTCAAATTAAATTAAATTATTTTAAAATTAAATTATTTTAAAATTAAATTTAATTATTTTAAAATATAATTAAATTATTTTCAAATTAAATTAAATTATCTTAAAATTAAATTAAATTATTTTAAAATCCAATTAAATTATTTTAAATTATAACTAATTTTTTTTTAAATAAAATTAAATTACTTTTTAATTTAAATAAAATATTTTCAAATTAAATTAAATTATTTAAAAATTAAATTAAATTATTTTCAAATTTAAGTAAATTATTTTCAAATTAAATTAAATTATTTTCAAATTAAATTAAATTATTTTAAAATTAAATTAAATAATTTTAAAATTAAATTAAATTATTTTTAAATTAATTTAAATTATTTTAAAATTAAATTAAATTATTTTAAAATTAAATTAAATTATTTTAAAATTAAATTAAATTATTTTAAAATTAAATTAAATTATTTTAAAATTAAATTAAATTATTTTAAAATTAAATTAAATTAAATTATTTTCAAATTAAATTAAATTATTTTAAAATTTAATTAACTAATTTTAAAATTAAATTATTTCAAAATTAAATTAAATTGTTTTAAAATTAAATTAAATTATTTTAAAATTAAATTAAATTATTTTCAAATTAAATTAAAATATTTTAAAATTAAATTATTTTCAAATTAAATTAAAATAATTTAAAATTAATTTTAATTATTTTAAATTAAATTAAATTATTTTAAAATTAAATTAAATTATTTTCAAATTAAATTAAAATATTTTAAAATTAAATTATTTTCAAATTAAATTAAATTATTTTCAAATTAAATTAAATTATTTTAAAATTAAATTATTTTAAAATTAAATTTAATTATTTTAAAATATAATTAAATTATTTTCAAATTAAATTAAATTATTTTAAAATTAAATTAAATTATTTTAAAATCCAATTAAATTATTTTAAATTATAACTAATTTTTTTTTAAATAAAATTAAATTATTTTTTAATTTAAATAAAATATTTTCAAATTAAATTAAATTATTTAAAAATTAAATTAAATTATTTTCAAATTTAAGTAAATTATTTTCAAATTAAATTAAATTATTTTCAAATTAAATTAAATTATTTTAAAATTAAATTAAATAATTTTAAAATTAAATTAAATTATTTTTAAATTAATTTAAATTAATTTAAAATTAAATTAAATTATTTTAAAATTAAATTAAATTATTTTAAAATTAAATTAAATTATTTTAAAATTAAATTAAATTATTTTAAAATTAAATTAAATTATTTTAAAATTAAATTAAATTAAATTATTTTCAAATTAAATTAAATTATTTTAAAATTTAATTAACTAATTTTAAAATTAAATTATTTCAAAATTAAATTAAATTGTTTTAAAATTAAATTAAATTATTTTAAAATTAAATTAAATTATTTTCAAATTAAATTAAAATATTTTAAAATTAAATCATTTTCAAATTAAATTAAATTATTTAAAAATTAAATTAAATTATTTTCAAATTTAAGTAAATTATTTTCAAATTAAATTAAATTATTTTCAAATTAAATTAAATTATTTTAAAATTAAATTAAATAATTTTAAAATTAAATTAAATTATTTTTAAATTAATTTAAATTAATTTAAAATTAAATTAAATTATTTTAAAATTAAATTAAATTATTTTAAAATTAAATTAAATTATTTTAAAATTAAATTAAATCATTTTAAAATTAAATTAAATTATTTTAAAATTAAATTAAATTAAATTATTTTCAAATTAAATTAAATTATTTTAAAATTTAATTAACTAATTTTAAAATTAAATTATTTCAAAATTAAATTAAATTGTTTTAAAATTAAATTAAATTATTTTAAAATTAAATTAAATTATTTTCAAATTAAATTAAAATATTTTAAAATTAAATTATTTTCAAATTAAATTAAAATTAAATTTAAATTAAATATTTGCAAATTAAATTAAATTATTTAAAATTAAATAAAATTATTTTCAAAAAAAATTAAATTATTTTCAAATTAAATTAAAATATTTTAAAATTAAATTATATCATTATATAATTTTAATTAGATAAAATTATTTTAAAATTAATTTAAATTATTTTAAAATTCAATTAAATTATTTTAAAATTTAATTAAGTTATTTTAAAATTAAATTAATTTATTTTCAAAATAATTTAAATTATTTTAAATTAAATTAATTTATTTTAAAATTAAATTAAATTATTTTTAAATTAAATTAAAATATTTTCAAATTGATCCAAATTATTTTTAAATTAATTTAAATTATTTTAAAATTAAATTAAATTATTTTAAAATTAAATTAAATTGTTTTAAAATTAAATTAAATTATTTTAAAATTAAATTAAATTATTTTCAAATTAAATTAAATTATTTTAAAATTAAATTAAATTTTCAAATTAAATGAAACTATTTTCAAACTAAATTAAATTATTTTAAAATGAAATTATTTTAAAATTAAAATAAATTTTTTAAAAAATAAATTAAATTATTTTAAATTAAACTAATTTTTTTTAAATTAAATTAAATTATTTTTTAATTAAAATAAATTATTTTCAAAATAAATTAAAATATTTTAAAATTAAATTAAATTATTTTCAAATTAAATTAAATTATTTTCAAAACAAATTAAATTATTTAAAAATTAAATTAAATTAAATTATTCTCAAATTAAATTAAATTATTTTCAAATTAAATTAAATTATTTTAAAATTAAATTGATTTAAATTCTTTTCAAATTTAATTAAATTATATTCAAATTTAATTAAATTGTTTTCAAATTAAAGTAAATTATTTTAAAATAAATTTAAATAATTTTAAATTTAAATTAAATAATTTTAAAATTAAATTAAATTATTTTAAAATAAAATTAAATTATTTTAAAATTAAATTAAAATATTTTAAATTTAAATTGAATTATTTTAAAGTTAAATTAAATTATTTTCAAATTAAATTAAATTATTTTAAAATTAAATTAAATAATTTTGAAATAAATTAAATTATTTTAAAATTAAATTAAATTGTTTCAAAATTAAATTAAATTATTTTTAAATTAAATTATTTTAAAATTAAATTAAATTCTTTTCAAATTAAATTAAAATATTTTAAAATTAAATTATTTTTAATATAAATTAAATTATTTTTAAATTAAATTAAATTATTTTAAAATTGAATTATTTTAAAATTAAATTAAATTATTTAAAAATTAAATTATTTTAAATTATAACTATTTTTTTTTAAATTAAATTAAATTATTTTTTAATTAAAATAAAATAATTTCGAATTAATTGAAATTATTTAAAAATTAAATTAAATTATTTTCAAATTAAATTAAAATATTTTAAAATTAAATTAAATTATTTTAAAATTAAATTTAATTTTAAAATTATTTTCAAATTAAATTAAAATATTTTAAAATTAAATTAAATTATTTTCAAATTAAATCAAATTATTTTCAAAACAAATTAAATTATTTAAAAATTAAATTAAATTAAATTATTCTCAAATTAAATTAAATTATTTTCTAATTAAAATAAATTATTTTCCAAATAAATTAAATTTAAAAAAAATTAAATTAAATTGAATTATTTTCAAATTTAATTAAATTATTTTCAAATTAAATTAAATTATTTTCAAATCAAATTAAATTATTTTAAAATTAAATTAAAATAATTTAAAATTAATTTTAATTATTTTAAATTTAAATTAAATTATTTTAAAATTAAATTAAATTATTTTCAAATTAAATTAAAATATTTTAAAATTAAATTATTTTCAAATTAAATTTAATTATTATCAAATTAAATTAAATTATTTTAAAATTAAATTATTTTAAAATTAAATTAAATTATTTTAAAATATAATTAAATTATTTTCAAATTAAATTAAATTATTTTAAAATTAAATTAAATTATTTTAAAATCCAATTAAATTATTTTAAATTATAACTAATTTTTTTTTAAATAAAATTAAATTATTTTTTAATTTAAATAAAATATTTTCAAATTAAATTAAATTATTTAAAAATTAAATTAAATTATTTTCAAATTTAAGTAAATTATTTTCAAATTAAATTAAATTATTTTCAAATTAAATTAAATTATTTTAAAATTAAATTAAATAATTTTAAAATTAAATTAAATTATTTTTAAATTAATTTAAAATTAAATTAAATTATTTAAAAATTAAATTAAATTATTTTAAAATTAAATTAAATTATTTTAAAATTAAATTAAATTATTTTAAAATTAAATTAAATTAAATTATTTTCAAATTAAATTAAATTATTTTAAAATTAATATAACTAATTTTAAAATTAAATTATTTCAAAATTAAATTAAATTGTTTTAAAATTTAATTAAATTATTTTAAAATTAAATTAAATTATTTTAAAATTAAATTAAATTATTTTAAAATTAAATTAAATTTTTTTTAAATTAAATTAAATTATTTTAAAATAAAATTAAATTATTTTAAATTGAAATTAATTTTTTTTTAAATTAAATTAATTTATTTTCAAATTAAATTAAATTATTTTAATATTAAATTAAATTCTTTTAAAATTAAATTAAATTATTTTAAAATTAAATTAAATTATTTTAAAATTAAATTAAATTTTCAAATTAAATGAAACTATTTTCAAACTTAATTAAATTATTTTAAAATGAAATTATTTTAAAATTAAAATAAATTTTTTAAAAAATAAATTAAATTATTTTAAATTAAACTAATTTTTTTTAAATTAAATTAAATTATTTTTTAATTAAAATAAATTATTTTCAAATTAAATTAAAATATTTTAAAATTAAATTAAATTATTTTCAAATTAAATTAAATTATTTTCAAAACAAATTAAATTATTTAAAAATTAAATTAAATTAAATTATTCTCAAATTAAATTAAATTATTTTCAAATTAAATTAAATTATTTTAAAATTAAATTGATTTAAATTCTTTTCAAATTTAATTAAATTATATTCAAATTTAATTAAATTATTTTCAAATTAAAGTAAATTATTTTAAAATAAATTTAAATAATTTTAAAATTAAATTAAATAATTATAAAATTAAATTATTTTAAAATTAAATTAAATTCTTTCCAAATTAAATTAAAATATTTTAAAATTAAATTATTTTTAATATAAATTAAATTATTTTAAAATTGAATTATTTTAAAATTAAATTAAATTATTTTTAAATTAAATTATTTTAAATTATAACTATTTTTTTTTTAAATTAAATGAAATTATTTTTTAATTAAAATAAAATATTTTCGAATTAAATGAAATTATTTAAAAATTAAATTAAATTATTTTCAAATTAAATTAAAATATTTTAAAATTAAATTAAATTATTTTAAAATTAAATTTAATTTTAAAATTATTTTCAAATTAAATTAAAATATTTTAAAATTAAATTAAATTATTTTCAAATTAAATTAATATATTTTCAAAACAAATTAAATTATTTAAAAATTAAATTAAATTAAATTATTCTCAAATTAAATTAAATTATTTTCTAATTAAAATAAATTATTTTCCAAATAAATTAAATTTAAAAAAAATTAAATTAAATTGAATTATTTTCAAATTTAATTAAATTATTTTCAAATTAAATTAAATTATTTTCAAATCAAATTAAATTATTTTAAAATTAAATTAAAATAATTTAAAATTAATTTTAATTATTTTAAATTTAAATTAAATTATTTTAAAATTAAATTAAATTATTTTTAAATTAAATTAAAATATTTTAAAATTAAATTATTTTCAAATTAAATTAAATTATTTTCAAATTAAATTAAATTATTTTAAAATTAAATTATTTTAAAATTAAATTAAATTATTTTAAAATATAATTAAATTATTTTTAAATTAAATTAAATTATTTTAAAATTAAATTAAATTATTTTAAAATCCAATTAAATTATTTTAAATTATAACTAATTTTTTTTTAAATAAAATTAAATTATTTTATAATTTAAATAAAATATTTTCAAATTAAATTAAATTATTTAAAAATTAAATTAAATTAATTTCAAATTTAAGTAAATTATTTTCAAATTAAATTAAATTATTTTCAAATTAAATTAAATTATTTTAAAATTAAATTAAATAATTTTAAAATTAAATTAAATTATTTTAAAATTAATTTAAATTAATTTAAAATTAAATTAAATTATTTTAAAATTAAATTAAATTATTTTAAAATTAAATTAAATTATTTTAAAATTAAATTAAATTATTTTAAAATTAAATTTAATTAAATTATTTTCAAATTAAATTAAATTATTTTAAAATTAAATTAACTAATTTTAAAATTAAATTATTTCAAAATTAAATTAAATTGTTTTAAAATTAAATTAAATTATTTTAAAATTAAATTAAATTATTTTAAAATTAAATTAAATTATTTTAAAATTAAATTAATTTTTTTTTAAATTAAATTAAATTATTTTAAAATTAAATTAAATTATTTTAAATTGAAATTAAATTTTTTTTAAATTAAATTTATTTATTTTCAAATTAAATTAAATTATTTTAATATTAAATTAAATTCTTTTAAAATTAAATTAAATTATTTTAAAATTAAATTAAATTATTTTAAAATTAAATTAAATTATTTTAAATTAAAATTAAATTTTTTTTAAATTAAATTATTTTAGAATGAAATTAAATTATTTTAAAATTAAATAAAATTATTTTCAAATTAAACCAAATTATTTTCAAATAAAATTAAAATATTTTAAAATTAAATTAAATTATTTTCAAATTAAATTAAATTATTTTCAAAACAAATTAAATTATTTAAAAATTAAATTAAATTATTCTCAAATTAAATTAAATTATTTTCAAATTAAATTAAATTATTTTAAAATTTAATTAAATTATTTTAAAATTAAATTAAATAATTTTCAAATTAAAATAAATTATTTTCAAATTAAATTAAATTAAATTAAATTATTTTCTAATTAAATTTAAATAGATTATTTGCAAATTAAATTAAATTATTTTCAAATTAAATTAAATTATTTTAAAATTAAATTAAAATTATTTAAAATTAATTTTAATTATTTTAAAATTAAATTAAATTATTTTAAAATTAAATTAAATTATTTTCAAATTAAATTAAAATATTTTAAAATTAAATTATTTTCAAATAAAATTAAATTATTTTCAAATTAAATTAAATTATTTTAAAATTAAATAAAACTATTTTAAAATCCAATTAAATTATTTTAAATTATATCTAATTTTTTTTTAAATAAAATTAAATTATTTTTTAATTTAAATAAAATATTTTCAAATTAAATTAAATTATTTGAAAATTAAATTAAATTATTTTCAAATTTAAGTAAATTATTTTCAAATTAAATTAAATTATTTTAAAATTAAATTAAATTATTTTAAAATTAAATTAAAATATTTTAAAATTAAATTAAATTATTTTAAAATTATATTTAATTCCTTTAAAATTAAACTAAATTATTTTCAAATCCAATTAAAATATTTTAAATCTAAATTAAATTATTTTCAAATTAAATTAAATTATTTCCAAAACAAATTAAATTATTTAAAAATTAAATTAAATTAAATTATTTTCAAATTAAATTAAATTATTTTAAAATTAAGTTAAATTGTTTTAAAATTAAATTAAATTATTTAAAAATTAAATTAAATTATTTTAAAATTAAATTAAATTATTTTAAAATTAAATTAAATTTTTTTTAAATTAAATTAAATTATTTTAAAATTAAATTAAATTATTTTAAATTAAATTATTTTAAAATTAAATTGATTTAAATTCTTTTCAAATTTAATTAAATTATATTCAAATTTAATTAAATTGTTTTCAAATTAAAGTAAATTATTTTAAAATAAATTTAAATAATTTTAAATTTAAATTAAATAATTTTAAAATTAAATTAAATTATTTTAAAATAAAATTAAATTATTTTAAAATTAAATTAAAATATTTTAAATTTAAATTGAATTATTTTAAAGTTAAATTAAATTATTTTCAAATTAAATTAAATTATTTTAAAATTAAATTAAATAATTTTGAAATAAATTAAATTATTTTAAAATTAAATTAAATTGTTTCAAAATTAAATTAAATTATTTTTAAATTAAATTATTTTAAAATTAAATTAAATTCTTTTCAAATTAAATTAAAATATTTTAAAATTAAATTATTTTTAATATAAATTAAATTATTTTTAAATTAAATTAAATTATTTTAAAATTGAATTATTTTAAAATTAAATTAAATTATTTTAAAATTAAATTATTTTAAATTATAACTATTTTTTTTTAAATTAAATTAAATTATTTTTTAATTAAAATAAAATAATTTCGAATTAATTGAAATTATTTAAAAATTAAATTAAATTATTTTCAAATTAAATTAAAATATTTTAAAATTAAATTAAATTATTTTAAAATTAAATTTAATTTTAAAATTATTTTCAAATTAAATTAAAATATTTTAAAATTAAATTAAATTATTTTCAAATTAAATCAAATTATTTTCAAAACAAATTAAATTATTTAAAAATTAAATTAAATTAAATTATTCTCAAATTAAATTAAATTATTTTCTAATTAAAATAAATTATTTTCCAAATAAATTAAATTTAAAAAAAATTAAATTAAATTGAATTATTTTCAAATTTAATTAAATTATTTTCAAATTAAATTAAATTATTTTCAAATCAAATTAAATTATTTTAAAATTAAATTAAAATAATTTAAAATTAATTTTAATTATTTTAAATTTAAATTAAATTATTTTAAAATTAAATTAAATTATTTTCAAATTAAATTAAAATATTTTAAAATTAAATTATTTTCAAATTAAATTTAATTATTATCAAATTAAATTAAATTATTTTAAAATTAAATTATTTTAAAATTAAATTAAATTATTTTAAAATATAATTAAATTATTTTCAAATTAAATTAAATTATTTTAAAATTAAATTAAATTATTTTAAAATCCAATTAAATTATTTTAAATTATAACTAATTTTTTTTTAAATAAAATTAAATTATTTTTTAATTTAAATAAAATATTTTCAAATTAAATTAAATTATTTAAAAATTAAATTAAATTATTTTCAAATTTAAGTAAATTATTTTCAAATTAAATTAAATTATTTTCAAATTAAATTAAATTATTTTAAAATTAAATTAAATAATTTTAAAATTAAATTAAATTATTTTTAAATTAATTTAAAATTAAATTAAATTATTTAAAAATTAAATTAAATTATTTTAAAATTAAATTAAATTATTTTAAAATTAAATTAAATTATTTTAAAATTAAATTAAATTAAATTATTTTCAAATTAAATTAAATTATTTTAAAATTAATATAAATAATTTTTAAATTAAATTATTTTAAAATTAAAATAAATTATTTTTAAATTAAATTATTTTTAAAGTAAATTAAATTATTTTTAAATTAAATTAAATTATTTTGAAAATAAATTAAATTTTTTTTAAATTAAATTAAATTATTTTAAAATAAAATTAAATTATTTTAAATTGAAATTAATTTTTTTTTAAATTAAATTAATTTATTTTCAAATTAAATTAAATTATTTTAATATTAAATTAAATTCTTTTAAAATTAAATTAAATTATTTTAAAATTAAATTAAATTATTTTAAAATTAAATTAAATTTTCAAATTAAATGAAACTATTTTCAAACTTAATTAAATTATTTTAAAATGAAATTATTTTAAAATTAAAATAAATTTTTTAAAAAATAAATTAAATTATTTTAAATTAAACTAATTTTTTTTAAATTAAATTAAATTATTTTTTAATTAAAATAAATTATTTTCAAATTAAATTAAAATATTTTAAAATTAAATTAAATTATTTTCAAATTAAATTAAATTATTTTCAAAACAAATTAAATTATTTAAAAATTAAATTAAATTAAATTATTCTCAAATTAAATTAAATTATTTTCAAATTAAATTAAATTATTTTAAAATTAAATTGATTTAAATTCTTTTCAAATTTAATTAAATTATATTCAAATTTAATTAAATTATTTTCAAATTAAAGTAAATTATTTTAAAATAAATTTAAATAATTTTAAAATTAAATTAAATAATTATAAAATTAAATTATTTTAAAATTAAATTAAATTCTTTTCAAATTAAATTAAAATATTTTAAAATTAAATTATTTTTAATATAAATTAAATTATTTTAAAATTGAATTATTTTAAAATTAAATTAAATTATTTTTAAATTAAATTATTTTAAATTATAACTATTTTTTTTTTAAATTAAATGAAATTATTTTTTAATTAAAATAAAATATTTTCGAATTAAATGAAATTATTTAAAAATTAAATTAAATTATTTTCAAATTAAATTAAAATATTTTAAAATTAAATTAAATTATTTTAAAATTAAATTTAATTTTAAAATTATTTTCAAATTAAATTAAAATATTTTAAAATTAAATTAAATTATTTTCAAATTAAATTAATATATTTTCAAAACAAATTAAATTATTTAAAAATTAAATTAAATTAAATTATTCTCAAATTAAATTAAATTATTTTCTAATTAAAATAAATTATTTTCCAAATAAATTAAATTTAAAAAAAATTAAATTAAATTGAATTATTTTCAAATTTAATTAAATTATTTTCAAATTAAATTAAATTATTTTCAAATCAAATTAAATTATTTTAAAATTAAATTAAAATAATTTAAAATTAATTTTAATTATTTTAAATTTAAATTAAATTATTTTAAAATTAAATTAAATTATTTTTAAATTAAATTAAAATATTTTAAAATTAAATTATTTTCAAATTAAATTAAATTATTTTCAAATTAAATTAAATTATTTTAAAATTAAATTATTTTAAAATTAAATTAAATTATTTTAAAATATAATTAAATTATTTTTAAATTAAATTAAATTATTTTAAAATTAAATTAAATTATTTTTAAATCCAATTAAATTATTTTAAATTATAACTAATTTTTTTTTAAATAAAATTAAATTATTTTATAATTTAAATAAAATATTTTCAAATTAAATTAAATTATTTAAAAATTAAATTAAATTAATTTCAAATTTAAGTAAATTATTTTCAAATTAAATTAAATTATTTTCAAATTAAATTAAATTATTTTAAAATTAAATTAAATAATTTTAAAATTAAATTAAATTATTTTAAAATTAATTTAAATTAATTTAAAATTAAATTAAATTATTTTAAAATTAAATTAAATTATTTTAAAATTAAATTAAATTATTTTAAAATTAAATTAAATTATTTTAAAATTAAATTAAATTAAATTATTTTCAAATTAAATTAAATTATTTTAAAATTAAATTAACTAATTTTAAAATTAAATTATTTCAAAATTAAATTAAATTGTTTTAAAATTAAATTAAATTATTTTAAAATTAAATTAAATTATTTTAAAATTAAATTAAATTATTTTAAAATTAAATTAATTTTTTTATAAATTAAATTAAATTATTTTAAAATTAAATTAAATTATTTTAAATTGAAATTAAATTTTTTTTAAATTAAATTTATTTATTTTCAAATTAAATTAAATTATTTTAATATTAAATTAAATTCTTTTAAAATTAAATTAAATTATTTTAAAATTAAATTAAATTATTTTAAAATTAAATTAAATTATTTTAAATTAAAATTAAATTTTTTTTAAATTAAATTATTTTAGAATGAAATTAAATTATTTTAAAATTAAATAAAATTATTTTCAAATTAAACCAAATTATTTTCAAATAAAATTAAAATATTTTAAAATTAAATTAAATTATTTTCAAATTAAATTAAATTATTTTCAAAACAAATTAAATTATTTAAAAATTAAATTAAATTATTCTCAAATTAAATTAAATTATTTTCAAATTAAATTAAATTATTTTAAAATTTAATTAAATTATTTTAAAATTAAATTAAATAATTTTCAAATTAAAATAAATTATTTTCAAATTAAATTAAATTAAATTAAATTATTTTCTAATTAAATTTAAATAGATTATTTGCAAATTAAATTAAATTATTTTCAAATTAAATTAAATTATTTTAAAATTAAATTAAAATTATTTAAAATTAATTTTAATTATTTTAAAATTAAATTAAATTATTTTAAAATTAAATTAAATTATTTTCAAATTAAATTAAAATATTTTAAAATTAAATTATTTTCAAATAAAATTAAATTATTTTCAAATTAAATTAAATTATTTTAAAATTAAATAAAACTATTTTAAAATCCAATTAAATTATTTTAAATTATATCGAATTTTTTTTTAAATAAAATTAAATTATTTTTTAATTTAAATAAAATATTTTCAAATTAAATTAAATTATTTGAAAATTAAATTAAATTATTTTCAAATTTAAGTAAATTATTTTCAAATTAAATTAAATTATTTTAAAATTAAATTAAATTATTTTAAAATTAAATTAAAATATTTTAAAATTAAATTAAATTATTTTAAAATTATATTTAATTCCTTTAAAATTAAACTAAATTATTTTCAAATCCAATTAAAATATTTTAAATCTAAATTAAATTATTTTCAAATTAAATTAAATTATTTCCAAAACAAATTAAATTATTTAAAAATTAAATTAAATTAAATTATTTTCAAATTAAATTAAATTATTTTAAAATTAAGTTAAATTGTTTTAAAATTAAATTAAATTATTTAAAAATTAAATTAAATTATTTTAAAATTAAATTAAATTATTTTAAAATTAAATTAAATTTTTTTTAAATTAAATTAAATTATTTTAAAATTAAATTAAATTATTTTAAATTAAAATTAATTTTTTTTTTAATTAAATTAATTTATTTTCAAATTAAATTAAATTATTTTAATATTAAATTAAATTCTTTTAAAATTAAATTAAATTATTTTAAAATTAAATTAAATTATTTTAAAATTAAATTAAATTATTTTAAATTAAAATTAAATTTTTTTTAAATTAAATTAAATTATTTTAGAATGAAATTAAATTATTTTAGAATTAAATAAAATTAATTTCAAATTAAACTAAATTATTTTCAAATGAAATTAAATTATTTTAAAATTAAATTATTTTAAAATTAAATTAAATTATTTTAGAATTAAGTTAAATTATTTTAAAATTAAATTATTTTAAATTAAAATTAATTTTTTTTTAAAATTAATTTAAATAATTTTTAAATTAAAATAAATTATTTTCAAATTAAATTAAATTATTTTCAAAACAAATTAAATTATTTAAAAATTAAATTAAATTAAATTATTCTCAAATTAAATTAAATTATTTTCTAATTAAAATAAATTATTTTCCAAATAAATTAAATTTAAAAAAAATTAAATTAAATTGAATTATTTTCAAATTTAATTAAATTATTTTCAAATTAAATTAAATTATTTTCAAATCAAATTAAATTATTTTAAAATTAAATTAAAATAATTTAAAATTAATTTTAATTATTTTAAATTTAAATTAAATTATTTTAAAATTAAATTAAATTATTTTCAAATTAAATTAAAATATTTTAAAATTAAATTATTTTCAGTTTAAATTAAATTATTTTCAAATTAAATTAAATTATGTTAAAATTAAATTATTTTAAAATTAAATTAAACTATTTTAAAATATAATTAAATTATTTTCAAATTAAATTAAATTATTTTAAAATTAAATTAAATTATTTTAAAATCCAATTAAATTATTTTAAATTATAACTAATTTTTTTTTAAATAAAATTAAATTATTTTTCAATTTAAATAAAATATTTTCAAATTAAATTAAATTATTTAAAAATTAAATTAAATTAATTTCAAATTTAAGTAAATTATTTTCAAATTAAATTAAATTATTTTCAAATTAAATTAAATTATTTTAAAATTAAATTATATAATTTTAAAATTAAATTAAATTATTTTTAAATTAATTTAAATTAATTTAAAATTAAATTAAATTATTTTAAAATTAAATTAAATTATTTTAAAATTAAATTAAATTATTTTAAAATTAAATTAAATTAAATTATTTTAAAATTAAATTAAATTATTCTCAAATTAAATTAAATTCATTTCAAATTAAATTAAATTATTTTAAAATTTAATTAAATTATTTTAAAATTAAATTAAATAATTTTCAAATTAAAATAAATTATTTTCAAATTAAATTAAATTAAAAAAAATTAAATTAAATTAAATTATTTTCAAATTTAATTAAATTATTTTCAAATTAAATTAAATTATTTTCAAATTAAATTAAATTATTTTAAAATTAAATTAAAATAATTTAAAATTAATTTTAATTATTTTAAAATTATATTAAATTATTTAAAAATAAATTAAATTATTTTCAAATTAAATTAAAATATTTTAAAATTAAATTATTTTCAAATTAAATTCAATTATTTTTAAATTAAATTAAATTATTTTAAAATTAAATTATTTTAAAATTAAATTAAATTATTTTAAAATAAAATTAAATTATTTTCAAATTATATTAAATTATTTAAAAATTAAATTGAATAAAATTCTTTTCAAATTTAATTAAATTATTTTCAAATTAAATTAAGTTATTTTCAAATTAAATTAAATTATTTCAAAATTAAATTAAATAATTTTAAAATTAAATTAAATTATTTTTAAATTAAATTAAATTAATTTAAAAATAAATTAAATTATTTCAAAATTAAATTTAATTATTTTAAAATTAAATTAAATTATTTTAAAATTAAATTAAATTATTTTAAAATTAAATTAAATTATTTTAAAATTAAATTAAATTTTTTTAAAATTAAATTAAATTATTTTAAAATTAAAATAAATTATTTTAAAATTAAATTAAATTATTTTCAAATTAAATTAAAATATTTTAAAATTAAATTAAATTATTTGAAAATTAAATTTAATTACTTTAAAATTAAATTAAATTATTTTTAAATTAAATTAAAATATTTTAAAATTAAATTAAATTATTTTCAAAACAAATTAAATTATTTAAAAATTAAATTAAATTAAATTATTCTCAAATTAAATTAAATTATTTTTAAATTAAATTAAATTATTTTAAAAATTAATTAAATTATTTTAAAATTTAATTAAAATAATTTTCAAATTAAAATAAATTATTTTCAAATTAAATTAAATTTAAAAAAAATTAAATTAAATTAAATTATTTTCAAATTTAATTAAATTATTTTAAAATTAAATTAAATTATTTTAAAATTAAATTAAATTATTTTCAAATTAAATTAAAATATTTTAAAATTAAATTATTTTTAAATTAAATTAAATTATTTTCAAAATAAATTAAATTATTTGAAAATTAAATTAAATTGTTTTAAAATTAAATTAAATTATTTTAAAATTAAATTAAATTATTTTAAAATTAAATTAAATTTTTTTAAAATTAAATTAAATTTTTTTAAAATTAAATTAAATTATTTTCAAATTAAATTAAATTATTTTAAAATTAAATTTACTAATTTTAAAATAAATTAAATTATTTCAAAATTAAATTAAATTGTTTTAAAATTAAATTAAATTATTTTAAAATAAATTAAATTATTTTAAAATTAAATTAAATTATTTTAAAATTAAATTAAATTTTTTTAAAATTAAATTAAATTATTTTAAAATTAAATTAAATTATTTTAAAATTAAATTAAATTATTTTAAAATTAATTTAAATTATTTTAAAATTAAATTAAATTATTTTAAAATTTAATTAAATCATTTTAAAATTAAATTAATTTATTTTCAAATTAATTTAAATTATTTTAAATTAAATTAATTTATTTTAAAATTAAATTAAATTATTTTAAAATTAAATTAAATTATTTCAAAATTAAATTAAATTGTTTTAAAATTAAATTAAATTATTTTAAAATTAAATTAAATTATTTTAAAATTAAATTAAATTATTTTAAAATTAAATTAATTTTTTTTTAAATTAAATTAAATTATTTTAAAATTAAATTAAATTATTTTAAATTGAATTTTTTTTCGTAAATTAAATTAATTTATTTTCAAATTAAATTAAATTATTTTAATATTAAATTAAATTCTTTTAAAATTAAATTAAATTATTTTAAAATTAAATTAAATTATTTTAAAATTAAATTAAATTATTTTCAAATTAAATTAAAATATTTTTAAATTAAATTATTTTCAAATTAAATTAAATTATTTTCAAATCAAATTAAATTATTTAAAATTAAATTAAATTATTTTCAAAAAAAATTAAAATATTTTCAAATTAAATTAAAATATTTTAAAATTAAATTATATTATTCTAAAATTAGATGAAATTATTTTAAAAATAATTTAAATTAATTTTAAATTAAATTAAATTATTTTAAAATTTAATTAAATTATTTTAAAATTAAATTAATTTTTTTTCAAATTAATTTAAATTATTTTAAATTAAATTAATTTATTTTAAAATTAAATTAAAATATTTTCAAATTAATCTAAATTAGTTTTAAATTAAATTAAATTATTTTAAAATTAAATTAAATTATTTTAAAATTAAATTAAATTATTTCAAAATTTAATTTAATTATTTTAAAATTACATTAAATTATTTTCAAATTAAATTAAAATAATTTAAAATTAAATTAAATTATTTTCAAATTAAATTAAATTATTTTCAAAACAAATTAAATTATTAAAATTAAATTAAATTATTCTTAAATTAAATTAAATTATTTTCAAATTAAATTAAATTATTTTAAAATTAAATTGATTTAAATTCTTTTCAAATTTAATTAAATTATTTTCAAATTTAATTATATTATTTTCAAATTAAAGTAAATTATTTTAAAATAAATTTAAATAATTTTAAAATTCATATAAATAATTTCAAAATTAAATTAAATTATTTTAAAATTAAATTAAATTATTTTAAAATTAAATTAAATTATTTTTAAATTATATTAAATTATTTTAAATTTAAATTAAATTATTTTAAAATTAAATTAAATAATTTTAAAATAAATTAAATTATTTTAAAATTAAATTAAATTGTTTCAAAATTAAATTAAATTATTTTAAAATTAAATTATTTTAAAAATAAATTAAATAATTTTCAAATTAAATTAAAATATTTTTAAATTAAATTATTTTCAAACTAAATTAAATTATTTTTAAATTAAATTAAATTATTTTAAAATTAAATTATTTTAAAATTAAATTAAATTATTTTAAAATCAAATTAAATTATTTTAAATTATAACTATTTTTTTTTTAATTAAAATAAAATATTTTCGAATTAAATTAAATTATTTAAAAATTAAATTAAATTATTTTCAAATTAAATTAAAATATTTTAAAATTAAATTAAATTATTTTAAAATTAAATTTAATTACTTTAAAATTAAATTAAATTATTTTTAAATTAAATTAAAATATTTTAAAATTAAATTAAATTATTTTCAAAACAAATTAAATTGTTTAAAAATTAAATTAAATTATTCTCAATTTAAATTTAATTATTTTCAAATTAAATTAAATTATTTTAAAAATTAATTAAAGTATTTTAAAATTAAATTAAATAATTTTCAAATTAAAATAAATTATTTTCAAATTAAATTAAATTTAAAAAAAATTAAATTTAATTAAATTATTTTCAAATTTAATTAAATTATTTTAAAATTAAATTAAATTATTTTAAAATTAAATTAAATTATTTTCAAATTAAATTAAAATATTTTAAAATTAAATTATTTTTAAATTAAATTAAATTATTTTCAAAATAAATTAAATTATTTTAAAATTAAATTATTTTAAAATTAAATTAAATTATTTTCAAAACAAATTAAATTATTTAAAAATTAAATTAAATTAAATTATTCTCAAATTAAATTAAATTATTTTCAAATTAAATTAAATTATTTTAAAATTAAATTAAATAATTTTCAAATTAAAATAAATTATTTTCAAATTAAATTAAATTAAAAAAAAATTAAATTAAATTAAATTATTTTCAAATTTAATTAAATTATTTTCAAATTAAATTAAATTATTTTCAAATTAAATTAAATTATTTTAAAATTAAATTAAAATAATTTAAAATTAATTTTAATTATTTTAAAATTAAATTAAATTATTTTAAAATTAAATTAAATTATTTTCAAATTAAATTAAAATATTTTAAAATTAAATTATTTTTAAATTAAATTAAATTATTTTCAAAATAAATTAAATTATTTTAAAATTAGATTATTTTAAAATTAAATTAAATTATTTTAAAATTAAATTAAATTATTTTCAAATTATATTAAATTATTTAAAAATTAAATTGAATAAAATTCTTTTCAAATTTAATTAAATTATTTTCAAATTAAATTAAATTATATTCAAATTAAATTAAATTATTTCAAAATTAAATTAAATAATTTTAAAATTAAATTAAATTATTTTTAAATTAAATTAAATTATTTTAGAATTAAATTAAATTATTTAAAAATTAAATTATTTTAAATTAAAATTTAATTTTTTTTAAATTAAATTAAATTATTTTCAAATTAAAAATAATTATTTTCAAATTAAATTAAATTTTAAAAAAATTAAATTAAATTAAATTATTTTCAAATTAAATTAAATTATTTTAAAATTTAATTAAATTATTTTAAAATTAAATTAATTTATTTTTAAATTAATTTAAATTAATTTATTTTAAAATTAAATTAAATTATTTTTAAATTAAATTAAAATATTTTAAAATTAAATTAAATTATTTTCAAATTAAATTAAGTTATTTAAAAATTAAATTGATTTAAATTCTTTTCAAATTTGATTAAATTATTTTCAAATTTAATTAAATTATTTTCAAATTAAAGAAAATTATTTCAAAATTAAATCAAATTGTTTTAAAATTAAATTAAATTATTTTAAAATTAAATTAAATTATTTTAAAATTAAATTAAATTATTTTAAAATTAAATTAAATTATTTTCAAATTAAATTAAAATATTTTAAAATTAAATTATTTTCAAATTAAATTAAATTATTTCCAAATCAAATTAAATTATTTAAAATTAAATTAAATTATTTTCAGAAAAAATTAAATTATTTTCAAATTAAATTAAAATATTTTAAAATTAAATTATATCATTTTAAAATTAGAAAAAATTATTTTAAAATTAATTTAAATTATTTTAAAATTAAATTAAATTATTTTAAAATTTAATTAAATTATTTTAAAATTAAATTAATTTATTTTCAAATTAATTTAAATTAATTTATTTTAAAATTAAATTAAATTATTTTTAAATTAAATTAAAATATTTTCAAATAAATCTAAATTATTTTTAAATTAAATTAAATTATTTTAAAATTAAATTAAATTATTTTAAAATTAAATTAAATTGTTTTAAAATTAAATTAAATTATTTTAAAAATAAATTAAATTATTTTTAAATTAAATTAAATTATTTTAAAATTAAATTAAATTTTCAAATTAAATGAAATTATTTTCAAACTAAATTAAATTATTTTAAAATTAAATAAATTTCTTTAAAAATAAATTAAATTATTTTAAATTAAACTAATTTTTTTTTAAATTAAATTAAATTATTTTTTAATTAAAATAAATTATTTTCAAATTAAATTAAATTATTTAAAAATCAAATTAAATTATTTTCAAATTTAATAAAATTATTTTCAAATTAAATTAAATTATTTTTGAATTAAATTAAATTATTTTAAAATTAAATTAAAATATTTTAAAATTAAATTAAATTATTTTAAAATTAAATTTAATTATTTTAAAATTACATTAAATTATTTTCAAATTAAATTAAAATATTTTAAAATTAAATTAAATTATTTTCAAATTAAATTAAATTATTTTCAATACAAATTAAATTATTTAAAAATTAAATTAAATTAAATTATTCTCAAATTAAATTAAATTATTTTCAAATTAAATTAAATTTTTTTAAAATTAAATTAGATTATTTTAAAATAAAATTAAATTATTTTCAAATTAAATTAAGTTATTTAAAAATTAAATTGATTTAAATTCTTTTCAAATTTAATTAAATTATTTTCAAATTTAATTAAATTATTTTCAAATTAAAGAAAATTATTTTAAAATTAAATTAAATTATTTTAGAATTAAATTAAACTATTTTAAAATTAAATTATTTTAAATTAAAACTATTTTTTTTTAAATTAAATTAAATTATTTTTTAATTAAAATAAAATATTTTCGAATTAAATTAAATTATTTAAAAATAAATTAAATTATTTTCAAATTAAATTAAAATATTTTAAAATTAAATTAAATTATTTTAAAATTAAATTTAATTATTTTAAAATTGAATTAAATTTTTTTCAAATTAAATTGAAATATTTTAAAATTAAATTAAATTATTTTCAAATTAAATTAAATTATTTAAAAATTAAATTAAATTAAATTATTCTCAAATTAAATTAAATTATTTTCAAATTAAATTAAATTATTTTTAAATTAAATTAAATTATTTTAAAATAAAATTAAAATAATTTAAAATTAATTTTAATTATTTTAAAATTAAATTAAATTATTTTAAAATTAAATTAAATTATTTTCAAATTAAATTAAAATATTTTAAAATTAAATTATTTTCAAATTAAATTAAATTATTTTCAAATTAAATTAAATTATTTTAAAATTAAATTATTTCAAAATTAAATTAAATTATTTTAAAATAAAATTAAATTATTTAAAAATTAAATTGAATAAAATTCTTTTCAAATTTAATTAAATTATTTTCAAAATAAATTAAATTATTTTTAAATTAAATTAAATTATTTTAAAATTAAATTAAATTATTTTAAAATTAAATTAAATTATTTTTAAATTAAATTAAATTAATTTAAATTGAAATTAATTTTTTTTTAAATTTATTTAATTTATTTTCAAATTAAATTAAATTATTTGAATATTAAATTAAATTCTTTTAAAATTAAAAGAATTCTTTTAAAATTATTTTCAAATTAAATTAAATTATTTTGAAATTAAATTAAATAATTTTAAAATTAAATTAAATTATTTTAAATTAAAATTAATTTTTTTTTAAATTAAATTAATTTATTTTCAAATTAAATTAAATTCTTTTAATATTAAATTAAATTCTTTTAAAATTAAATTAAATTATTTTAAAATTAAATTAAATTCTTTCAAAATTAAATTAAATTATTTTAAAATTAAATTAAATTATTTTAAAATTAAATTAAATTATTTTAATTAAAATTAATTTTTTTTTAAATTAAATTAAATTATTTAAGAATTAAATTAAATTATTTTAAAATTAAATTAAATTATTTTCAAATTAAACTAAATTATTTTTAAATTAAATTAAATTATTTTAAAATTAAATTATTTTAAAATTAAATTAAATTATTTTAGAATTAAATTAAATTATTTTAAAATTAAATTAAATAATTTTCAAATTAAAATAAATTATTTTCAAATTAAATTAAATTTAAAAAAAATTAAATTTAAGAATTTTATTTTCAAATTTAATTAAATTATTTTCAAATTAAATTAAATTATTTTCAAATTAAATTAAATTATTTTAAAATAAATTAAAATATTTTAAAATTAAATTAATTTATTTTAAAATTAAATCAAATTATTTTAAAATTAAATTAAATTATTTTAAAATTAAATTAAACTATTTTCAAATTAAATTGAAATATTTTAAAATTAAATTATTTTCAAATTAAATTAAAATATTTTAAAATTCAATTAAATTATTTTAAAATTAGATAAAATTATTTTAAAATTAATTTAAATTATTTTAAAATTAAATTAAATTATTTTAAATTTAAATTAAATTATTTTCAAATTAAATTAAATTATTTTAAAATTAAATTAAATTGTTTTAAAATTAAATTAAATTATTTTAAAATTAAATTAAATTATTTTCAAATTAAATTAAATTATTTTAAAATTAAATTAAATTTTCAAATAAAATGAAATTATTTTCAAACTAAATTAAATTATTTTAAAATTAAATTAAATTCTTTCAAAATTAAATTAAATTATTTTAAAATTAAATTAAATTATTTTAAAATTAAATTAAATTATTTTAATTAAAATTAATTTTTTTTTAAATTAAATTAAATTATTTAAGAATTAAATTAAATTATTTTAAAATTAAATTAAATTATTTTCAAATTAAACTAAATTATTTTTAAATTAAATTAAATTATTTTAAAATTAAATTATTTTAAAATTAAATTAAATTATTTTAGAATTAAATTAAATTATTTTAAAATTAAATTAAATAATTTTCAAATTAAAATAAATTATTTTCAAATTAAATTAAATTTAAAAAAAATTAAATTTAAGTATTTTATTTTCAAATTTAATTAAATTATTTTCAAATTAAATTAAATTATTTTCAAATTAAATTAAATTATTTTAAAATAAATTAAAATATTTTAAAATTAAATTAATTTATTTTAAAATTAAATCAAATTATTTTAAAATTAAATTAAATTATTTTAAAATTAAATTAAACTATTTTCAAATTAAATTGAAATATTTTAAAATTATATTATTTTCAAATTAAATTAAAATATTTTAAAATTCAATTAAATTATTTTAAAATTAGATAAAATTATTTTAAAATTAATTTAAATTATTTTAAAATTAAATTAAATTATTTTAAATTTAAATTAAATTATTTTCAAATTAAATTAAATTATTTTAAAATTAAATTAAATTGTTTTAAAATTAAATTAAATTATTTTAAAATTAAATTAAATTATTTTCAAATTAAATTAAATTATTTTAAAATTAAATTAAATTTTCAAATAAAATGAAATTATTTTCAAACTAAATTAAATTATTTTAAAATTAAATTAATTTTTTTTAAAAATAAATTAAATTATTTTAAATTAAACTAATTTTTTTTTAAATTAAATTAAATTATTTTTCAATTAAAATAAATTATTTTCAAATTAAATAAAATTATTTAAAAATTAAATTGAATTATTTTCAAATTTATTAAAATTATTTTCAAATTAAATTAAATTATTTTTGAATTAAATTAAAATATTTTCAAATTAATCTAAATTATTTTTAAATTAAATTGATTTAAAATTAAATTAAATTATTTTTAAATTAAATTAAATTAATTTAAAATTAAATTAAATTCTTTCAAAATTAAATTAAATTATTTTAAAATTAAATTAAATTATTTTAAAATAAAATTAAATTATTTTCAAATTATATTAAATTATTTAAAAATTAAATTAAATAAAATTCTTTTCAAATTTAATTAAATTATTTTCAAATTAAATTAAATTATTTTTAAATTAAATTAAATTATTTTAAAATTAAATTAAATAATTTTAAAATTAAATTAAATTATTTTTAAATTAAATTAAATTATTTTAAAATTAAATTAAATTATTTTAAAATTAAATTAAATTATTTTAAATTTAAATTAAATTATTTTAAAATTAAATTAAATTATTTTAAACCTAAATTAAATTATTTTCAAATTAAATTAAATAATTTTAAAATTAAATTAAATAATTTTAAAATTAAATTAAATTATTTCAAAATTAAATTAAATTGTTTTAAAATTAAATTAAATTATTTTAAAATTAAATTAAATTATTTTAAAATTAAATTAAATTATTTTAAATTTAAATTAAATTATTTTAAAATTTAATTAAATTATTTTAGAATTAAATTAAATTATTTTAAAATTAAATAATTTTAAATTAAAATTAAATTTTTTTTAAATTAAATTAAATAATTTTAAAATTAAAATAAATTATTTTCAAATTAAATTAAATTATTTTAAAATTAATTTATTTTCAAATTAAATTATTTTCAAATTAAATTAAATTATTTTAAAATTAAATTAAATTTTAAAATTAAATGAAATTAATTTCAAACTAAATAAAATTATTTTAAAATTAAATTATTTTATAATTAAATTATTTTAAAATTAAATTATTTTAAAATTAAATTAAATTTTTTTAAAAATAAATTAAATTATTTTAAATTAAACTAATTTTTTTTAAAATTAAATTAAATTATTTTTTATTAAAATAAATTATTTTCAAATTAAATTAAATAATTTAAAAATTAAATTAAATTATTTCCAAATTTAATAAAATTATTTTCAAATTAAATTAAATTTTTTTTAATTAAATTAAATTATTTTAAAATTAAATTAAAATATTTTAAAATTAAATTAAATTATTTTTAAATTAAATTAAATTATTTTGAAATTTAAGTAAATTATTTTCAAATTAAATTAAATTATTTGTAAATTAAATTAAATTATTTTCAAATTAAATTAAATTATTTTGAAATTTAAGTAAATTATTTTCAAATTAAATTAAATTATTTGTAAATTAAATTAAATTATTTTAAAATTAAATTAAAATATTTTATAATTAAATTAAATTATTTTAAAATAAAATTTAATTCTTTTAAAATTAAACTAAATTATTTTCAAATCCAATTAAAATTTTTTAAATATAAATTAAATTATTTTCAAATTAAATTAAATTATTTTCAAAACAAATTAAATTATTTAAAAATTAAATTAAATTAAATTATTTTCAAATTAAATTAAATTATTTTTAAAATAAATTAAATTATTTTAAAATTAAATTAAATTATTTTAAAATAAAATTAAATTATTTTCAAATTATATTAAATTATTTAAAAATTAAATTAAATAAAATTCTTTTCAAATTTAATTAAATTATTTTCAAATTAAATTAAATTATTTTTAAATTAAATTAAATTATTTTAAAATTAAATTAAATAATTTTAAAATTAAACTAATTTTTTTTTAAATTAAATTAAATTATTTTTTAATTAAAATAAATTATTTTCAAATTAAATTAAATTATTTAAAAATTAAATTAAATTATTTCCAAATTTAATAAAATTATTTTCAAATTAAATTAATTTTTTTTTAATTAAATTAAATTATTTTAAAATTAAATTAAAATATTTTAGAATTAAATTAAATTATTTTTAAATTAAATTAAATTATTTTAAAATTGAATTATTTTAAAATTAAATTAAATTATTTTAAAATCAAATTAAATTATTTTAAATTATAACTATTTTTTTTTTAAATTAAATTAAATTATTTTTTAATTAAAATAAAATATTTTCGATTAAAATTAAATTATTTAAAAATTAAATTAAATTATTTTCAAATTAAATTAAATAATTTTAAAATTAAATTAAATTATTTTAAAATTAAATTTAATTATTTTAAAATTAAATTATTTTCAACTTAAATTAAAATATTTTAAAATTAAATTAAATTATTTTCAAATTAAATTAAATTATTTTCAAAACAAATTAAATTATTTAAAAATTAAATTAAATTATTCTCAAATTAAATTAAATTATTTTCAAATTAAATTAAATTATTTTCAAATTTAATTAAATTATTTTAAAATTAAATTAAATAATTTTCAAAATAAAATAAATTATTTTCAAATTAAATTAAATTTAAAAAAAATTAAATTAAATTATTTTCAAATTTAATTAAATTATTTTTAAATTAAATTAAATTATTTTCAAATTAAATTAAATTATTTTGAAATTTAAGTAAATTATTTTCAAATTAAATTAAATTATTTGTAAATTAAATTAAATTATTTTAAAATTAAATTAAAATATTTTATAATTAAATTAAATTATTTTAAAATAAAATTTAATTCTTTTAAAATTAAACTAAATTATTTTCAAATCCAATTAAAATTTTTTAAATATAAATTAAATTATTTTCAAATTAAATTAAATTATTTTCAAAACAAATTAAATTATTTAAAAATTAAATTAAATTAAATTATTTTCAAATTAAATTAAATTATTTTTAAAATAAATTAAATTATTTTAAAATTAAATTAAATTATTTTAAAATAAAATTAAATTATTTTCAAATTATATTAAATTATTTAAAAATTAAATTAAATAAAATTCTTTTCAAATTTAATTAAATTATTTTCAAATTAAATTAAATTATTTTTAAATTAAATTAAATTATTTTAAAATTAAATTAAATAATTTTAAAATTAAATTAAATTATTTTTAAATTAAATTAAATTATTTTAAAATTAAATTAAATTATTTTAAAATTAAATTAAATTATTTTAAATTTAAATTAAATTATTTTAAAATTAAATTAAATTATTTTAAACCTAAATTAAATTATTTTCAAATTAAATTAAATAATTTTAAAATTAAATTAAATAATTTTAAAATTAAATTAAATTATTTCAAAATAAAATTAAATTGTTTTAAAATTAAATTAAATTATTTTAAAATTAAATTAAATTATTTTAAAATTAAAGTAAATTATTTTAAAATTAAATTAAATTTTTTTAAAATTAAATTATTTTAAATTAGATTAAATTATTTTAAATTGAAATAAATTTTTTTTTAAATTAAATTAATTTATTTTCAAATTAAATTAAATTATTTTAATATTAAATTAAATTCTTTTAAAATGAAATTAAATTATTTTAAAATTAAATTAAATTATTTTAAATTAAAATTAATTTTTTTTTAAATTAAATTAAATTATTTAAGAATTAAATTAAATTATTTTAAAATTAAATTAAATTATTTTCAAATTAAACTAAATTATTTTCAAATTAAATTAAATTATTTTAAAATTAAATTAAATTATTTTAGAATTAATTAAAATTATTTTAAAATTAAATTATTTTAAATTAAAATTAAATTTTTTTTAAATTAAATTAAATAATTTTCAAATTAAAATAAATTATTTTCAAATTAAATAAAATTTTTAAAAAATTAAATTAAATTATTTTAAAATAAATTAAAATATTTAAAATTAAATTAAATTATTTTAAAATTAAATTAATTTATTTTAAAATTAAATGAAATTATTTTTAAATTAAATTAAAATATTTTCTAATTAATCAAAATTATTTTTAAATTAAATTATTTTAAAATTAAATTAAATTATTTTAAAATTAAATTAAATTATTTTCAAATTAAATTAAATTATTTTAAAATTAAATTAAATTTTCAAATTAAATGAAATTAATTTCAAAGTAAATTAAATTATTTTAAAATTAAATTATTTTAAAATTAAATTATTTTAAAATTAAATTAAAATATTTTAAAATTAAATTAAATTATTTTAAAATTAAATTTAATTATTTTAAAATTACATTAAATTATTTTCAAATTAAAATAAAATATTTTAAAATTAAATTAAATTATTTTGAAATTAAATTAAATTATTTTCAAAACAAATTAAATTATTTAAAAATTTAATTAAATTATTTTCAAATTACATTAAATTATTTAAAAATTAAATTGATTTAAATTCTTTTCAAATTTAATTAAATTATTTTCTAAATTTGAATTAAATTTATTAAATTATTTTCAAATTAAAATAAATTTTTTTTAAATTAATTTAAATAATTTTAAAATTAAATTAAATAATTTTAAAATAAAATTAAATTATTTTTAAATAAAATTAAATTATTTTAAAATTAAATTAAATTATTTTCAAATTAAATTAAATTATTTTAAAATTAAATTAAATAATTTTAAAATAAATTAAATTATTTTAAAATTAAATTAAGTTGTTTCAAAATTAAATTAAATTATTTTAAAATTAAATTAAATTATTTTAAAATTAAATTAAATTATTTTAAAATTAAATTAAATTATTTCAAAGTTAAAATAAATTATTTTATATTGAAATTATTTTTTTTTTAAATTAAATTAAAATATTTTCAAAGTAAATTAAATTATTTTCAAATTAAATTAAATTATTTTAAAATTAAATTAAAATAATTTAAAATTAATTTTAATTATTTTAAAATTAAATTAAATTATTTTAAAATTAAATTAAATTATTTTCAAATTAAATTAAAATATTTTAAAATTAAATTATTTTCAAATTAAATTAAATTATTTTCAAATTAAATTAAATTATTGTAAAATTAAATTATTTTCAAATTAAATTAAAATATTTTAAAATTCAATTAAATTATTTTAAATTATAACTATTTTTTTTTTAAATTAAATTAAATTATTTTTTAATTAAAATATAATATTTTCAAATTAAATTATATTATTTAAAAATGAAATTAAATTATTTTCAAATTTAAGTAAATCATTTTTAAAAAAAATTATTTTTAAATTAAATTAAATTATTTTAAAATTAAATTAAAATATTTTAAAATTAAATTAAATTATTTTTAAATTAAATTAAATTATTTTAAAATTAAATTAAGTTGTTTCAAAATTAAATTAAATTATTTTAAAATTAAATTAAATTATTTTAAATTAAAATTAAATTTTTTTTATAATAAATTAAATTATTTTAGAATTAAATTAAATTATTTTAAAATAAATTAAATTATTTTCAAATTAAACTAAATTATTTTCAAATTAAATTAAATTATTTTAGAATTAAATTAAATTATTTTAAAATTAAATTATTTTAAATTAAAATTAATTTTTTTTTAAATTAAATTAAATAATTTTGAAATTAAAATAAATTATTTTCAAATTAAATTAAAATATTTTAAAATGCAATTAAATTATTTTAAATTATAACTATTTTTTTTTAAAATTAAATTAAATTATTTTTTAATTAAAATAAAATAAAGTAAATTTTTTTAAAATTAATTTAAATAATTTTAAAATTAAATTAAATAATTTTTAAATAAAATAAAATTATTTTAAAATATAATTAAATTATTTTAAAATTAAATTAAATTATTTTCAAATTAAATTAAATTATTTTAAAATTAAATTAAATAATTTTAAAATAAATTAAATTATTTTAAAATTAAATTAAGTTGTTTCAAAATTAAATTAAATTATTTTAAAATTAAATTAAATTATTTTAAAATTAAATTAAATTATTTTAAAATTAAATTAAATTATTTCAAAGTTAAAATAAATTATTTTATATTGAAATTATTTTTTTTTTAAATTAAATTAAAATATTTTCAAATTAAATTAAATTATTTTCAAATTAAATTAAATTATTTTAAAATTAAATTAAAATAATTTAAAATTAATTTAAATTATTTTAAAATTAAATTAAATTATTTTCAAATTAAATTAAAATATTTTAAAATTAAATTATTTTCAAATTAAATTAAATTATTTTCAAATTAAATTATTTTCAAATTAAATTAAAATATTTTAAAATGCAATTAAATTATTTTAAATTATAACTATTTTTTTTTTAAATTAAATTAAATTATTTTTTAATTAAAATAAAATATTTTCAAATTAAATTATATTATTTAAAAATTAAATTAATTATTTTCAAATTTAAGTAAATCATTTTTAAATTAAATTATTGTTAAATTAAATTAAATTATTTTAAAATTAAATTAAAATATTTTAAAATTAAATTAAATTATTTTTAAATTAAATTAAATTATTTTAAAATTAAATTAAGTTGTTTCAAAATTAAATTAAATTATTTTAAAATTAAATTAAATTATTTTAAATTAAAATTAAATTTTTTTTATAATAAATTAAATTATTTTAGAATTAAATTAAATTATTTTAAAATAAATTAAATTATTTTCAAATTAAACTAAATTATTTTCAAATTAAATTAAATTATTTTAAAATTAAATTATTTTAAAATTTAATTAAATTATTTTAGAATTAAATAAAATTATTTTAAAATTAAATTATTTTAAATTAAAATTAAATTTTTTTTAAATTAAATTAAATAATTTTGAAATTAAAATAAATTATTTTCAAATTAAATTAAAATATTTTAAAATTAATTTATTTTCAAATTAAATTATTTTCAAATTAAATTAAATTATTTTAAAATTAAATTAAATTTTAGAATTAAATTAAATTAATTTCAAACTAAATAAAATTATTTTAAAATTAAATTATTTTATAATTAAATTATTTTAAAATTAAATTATTTTAAAATTAAATTAAATTTTTTAAAAATAAATTAAATTATTTTAAATTTAACTAATTTTTTTTAAATTAAATTAAATTATTTTTTAATTAAAATAAATTATTTTCAAATTAAATTAAATTATTTAAAAATTAAATTAAATTATTTCCAAATTTAATAAAATTATTTTCAAATTAAATTAATTTTTTTTTAATTAAATTAAATTATTTTAAAATTAAATTAAAATATTTTAAAATTAAATTAAATTATTTTTAAATTAAATTAAATTATTTTAAAATTGAATTATTTTAAAATTAAATTAAATTATTTTAAAATCAAATTAAATTATTTTAAATTATAACTATTTTTTTTTAAATTAAATTAAATTATTTTTTAATTAAAATAAAATATTTTCGATTAAAATTAAATTATTTAAAAATTAAATTAAATTATTTTCAAATTAAATTAAATAATTTTAAAATTAAATTAAATTATTTTAAAATTAAATTTAATTATTTTAAAATTAAATTAAATTATTTTCAACTTAAATTAAAATATTTTAAAATTAAATTAAATTATTTTCAAATTAAATTAAATTATTTTCAAAACAAATTAAATTATTTAAAAATTAAATTAAATTAAATTATTCTCAAATTAAATTAAATTATTTTCAAATTAAATTAAATTATTTTCAAATTTAATTAAATTATTTTAAAATTAAATTAAATAATTTTCAAAATAAAATAAATTATTTTCAAATTAAATTAAATTTAAAAAAAATTAAATTAAATTATTTTCAAATTTAATTAAATTATTTTTAAATTAAATTAAATTATTTTCAAATTAAATTAAATTATTTTGAAACTTAAGTAAATTATTTTCAAATTAAATTAAATTATTTGTAAATTAAATTAAATTACTTTAAAATTAAATTAAAATATTTTATAATTAAATTAAATTATTTCAAAATAAAATTTAATTCTTTTAAAATTAAACTAAATTATTTTCAAATCCAATTGAAATATTTTAAATATAAATTAAATTATTTTCAAATTAAATTAAATTATTTTCAAAACAAATTAAATTATTTAAAAATTAAATTAAATTAAATTATTTTCAAATTAAATTAAACTATTTTTAAAATAAATTAAATTATTTTAAAATAAAATTAAATTATTTTAAAATAAAATTAAATTATTTTCAAATTATATTAAATTATTTAAAAATTAAATTAAATAAAATTCTTTTCAAATTTAATTCAATTATTTTCAAATTAAATTAAATTATTTTTAAATTAAATTAAATTATTTTAAAATTAAATTAAATAATTTTAAAATTAAATTAAATTATTTTTAAATTAAATTAAATTATTT
Organism: Phosphuga atrata; assembly: GCA_944588485.1. Taxonomy (NCBI): domain Eukaryota; kingdom Metazoa; phylum Arthropoda; class Insecta; order Coleoptera; family Silphidae; genus Phosphuga; species Phosphuga atrata. The sequence goes on from OX155901.1 coordinate 17,098,218, forward strand.
TAAAATTAAATTAAATTATTTTAAAATTAAATTAAGTTATTTTAAATTTAAATTAAATTATTTTAAAATTAAATTAAATTATTTTAAACTTAAATTAAATTATTTTCAAATTAAATAAAATAATTTTCAAATTAAATTAAATAATTTTAAAATTAAATTAAATTATTTCAAAATTAAATTAAATTGTTTTAAAATTAAATTAAATTATTTTAAAATTAAATTAAATTATTTTCAAAACAAATTAAATTATTTAAAAATTTAATTAAATTATTTTCAAATTAAATTAAATTATTGTAAAATTAAATTATTTTCAAATTAAATTAAATTAATTTCAAACTAAATTAAATTATTTTAAAATTAAATTATTTTAAAATTAAATTATTTTAAAATTAAATTAAAATATTTTAAAATTAAATTAAATTATTTTAAAATTAAATTTAATTATTTTAAAATTACATTAAATTATTTTCAAAATAAAATAAAATATTTTAAAATTAAATTAAATTATTTTGAAATTAAATTAAATTATTTTCAAAACAAATTAAATTATTTAAAAATTTAATTAAATTATTTTCAAATTACATTAAATTATTTAAAAATTAAATTGATTTAAATTCTTTTCAAATTTAATTAAATTATTTTCTAAATTTGAATTAAATTTATTAAATTATTTTCAAATTAAAATAAATTTTTTTTAAATTAATTTAAATAATTTTAAAATTAAATTAAATAATTTTAAAATAAAATTAAACTATTTTTAAATAAAATTAAATTATTTTAAAATTAAATTAAATTATTTTCAAATTAAATTAAATTATTTTAAAATTAAATTAAATAATTTTAAAATAAATTAAATTATTTTAAAATTAAATTAAGTTGTTTCAAAATTAAATTAAATTATTTTAAAATTAAATTAAATTATTTTAAAATTAAATTAAATTATTTTAAAATTAAATTAAATTATTTCAAAGTTAAAATAAATTATTTTATATTGAAATTATTTTTTTTTTTAAATTAAATTAAAATATTTTCAAATTAAATTAAATTATTTTCAAATTAAATTAAATTATTTTAAAATTAAATTAAAATAATTTAAAATTAATTTTAATTATTTTAAAATTAAATTAAATTATTTTAAAATTAAATTAAATTATTTTCAAATTAAATTAAAATATTTTAAAATTAAATTATTTTCAAATTAAATTAAATTATTTTCAAATTAAATTAAATTATTGTAAAATTAAATTATTTTCAAATTAAATTAAAATATTTTAAAATGCAATTAAATTATTTTAAATTATAACTATTTTTGTTTTTAATTAAATTAAATTATTTTTTAATTAAAATAAAATATTTTCAAATTAAATTATATTATTTAAAAATTAAATTAAATTATTTTCAAATTTAAGTAAATCATTTTTAAAAAAAATTATTTTTAAATTAAATTAAATTATTTTAAAATTAAATTAAAATATTTTAAAATTAAATTAAATTATTTTTAAATTAAATTAAATTATTTTAAAATTAAATTAAGTTGTTTCAAAATTAAATTAAATTATTTTAAAATTAAATTAAATTATTTTAAATTAAAATTAAATTTTTTTTATAATAAATTAAATTATTTTAGAATTAAATTAAATTATTTTAAAATAAATTAAATTATTTTCAAATTAAACTAAATTATTTTCAAATTAAATTAAATTATTTTAAAATTAAATTATTTTAAAATTTAATTAAATTATTTTAGAATTAAATTAAATTATTTTAAAATTAAATTATTTTAAATTAAAATTAAATTTTTTTTAAATTAAATTAAATAATTTTGAAATTAAAATAAATTATTTTCAAATTAAATTAAAATATTTTAAAATTAAATTATTTTCAAATTAAATTAAATTATTTTCAAATTAAATTAAATTATTTTAAAATTAAATTAAATTTTCAAATTAAATGAAATTAATTTCAAACTAAATTAAATTATTTTAAAATTAAATTATTTTATAATTGAATTCTTTTAAAATTAAATTATTTTAAAATTAAATTAAATTTTTTTAAAAATAAATTAAATTATTTTAAATTAAACTATTTTTTTTTTAAATTAAATTAAATTATTTTTTAATAAAAACAAATTATTTTCAAATTAAATTAAATTATTTAAAAATTAAATTAAATTATTTTAAAATTAAATTAAAATATTTTAAAATTAAATTAAATTATTTTAAAATTAAATTTAATTATTTTAAAATTACATTAAATTATTTTCAAATTAAATTAAAATATTTTAAAATTAAATTAAATTATTTTCAAATTAAATTAAATTATTTTTAAAACAAATTAAATTATTTAAAAATTAAATTAAATTAAATTATTCTTAAATTAAATTAAATTATTTTCAAATTAAATTAAATTATTTTAAAATTAAATTAAATTATTTTAAAATTAAATTAAATTATTTTCAAATTAAATTAAATTATTTTAAAATTAAATTAAATTTTCAAATTAAATGAAATTAATTTCAAAGTAAATTAAATTATTTTAAAATTAAATTATTTTAAAATTAAATTAAATTATTTAAAAATTAAATTAAATTATTTTCAAATTTAATAAAATTATTTTAAAATTAAATTAAAATATTTTAAATTTAAATTAAATAATTTTAAAAGTAAACTAAATTATTTTTAAACTAAATTAAAATATTTGTAAATTAAATTATATTCAAATTAAATAAAAAAAATTTCAAACTAAATTAAATTATTTTCAAATTAAATTTAATTATTTTAAAATTAAATTACATTATTTTAAAATTAAATTTATTTATTTTCAAATTAAATTAGAATATTTTAAAATTAAATTAAATTATTTTCAAAAAAAATTAAATTATTTTCAAATTAAATTAAAATATTATAAAATTAAATTATATAATTTTAAAATTAGATAAAATTATTTTAAAATTAATTTAATTTATTTTAAAATTTAATTAAATTATTTTAAAATTTAATCAAATTATTTTAAAATTAAATTAATTTATTTTCAAATTAATTTAAATTATCTTAAATTAAATTTATTTATTGTAAAATTAAATTAAATTATTTTTAAATTAAATTAAATTATTTTAAAATTAAATTAAATTGTTTTAAAATTAAATTAAATTATTCTAAAATTAAATTAAATTATTTTCAAATTAAATTAAATTATTTTAAAATTAAATTAAATTTTCAAATTAAATGAAATTATTTTCAAATTAAATTCAATTATTTTAAAATTAAATTTTTTTAAAATTAAATTAAATTATTTTAAAAATAAATTAAATTATTTTAAATTAAACTGATTTTTTTTTAAATTAAATTACATTATTTTTTAATTAAAATAAATTATTTTCAAATTAAATTAAATTATTTAAAAATTAAATTAAATTATTTTCAAATTTAATTAAATTATTTTCAAATTAAATTAAATTATTTTAAAATTAAATTTAATTATTTTAAAATTACATTAAATTATTTTGAAATTAAATTAAAATATTTAAAAATTAAATTAAATTATTTTAAAATTAAATTAAATTATTTTCGAAACAAATTAAATTATTTAAAAATTAAATTAAATTATTCTCAAATTAAATTAAATTATTTTCAAATTAAATTAAATTATTTTAAAATTAAATTAAATTATTTTAAAATAAAATTAAACTATTTTCAAATTAAATTATTTTCAAATTAAATTGATTTAAATTCTTTTCAAATTTAATTAAATTATTTTCAAATTAAAGTAAATTATTTTAAAATTAATTTAAATAATTTAAAAATTAAATTAAATAATTATAAAATTAAATTAAATTATTTTAAAATAAAATTAAATTATTTTAAAATTAAATTAAAATATTTTTAAATTAAATTAAATTAAATTATTCCAAATTTAAATTAAATTATTTTAAAATTATATTAAATTATTTTCAAATTAAATTAAATTATTTTGAAATTAAATTAAATAATTGTAAAATAAATTAAATTATTTTAAAATTAAATTAAATTGTTTCAAAATTAAATTCAATTATTTTAAAATTAAATTAGATTATTTTAAAATTAAATTAAATTATTTTAAAATTAAATTAAATTATTTTAAAATTAAATTAAATTTTTTTCAAATTAAATTAAATTATTTTAAAATTAAATTAATGTAAAATGAAATTAAATTATTATCAAATTAAATTAAATTATTTTTAAGTTAAATAAAATTTTTTTCAAATTAAATTAAATTGTTTTCAAATTAAAAAAAATATTTTTAAATTAAATTAAATTATTTTCAAATTAAATTAAATAATTTTCAAATTAAGTTAAAATAATTTTAAATTAAGTTAATTTATTTTCAAATTAAATTAAATTATTTTAAAATTAAATTAAATTATTTTCAAATTAAATTAAAATATTTTAAAATTAAATTAAATTATTTTCAAATTTAACTAAAGTATTTTCAAATTAAATTAAATTATTTTGAAATTAAATTAAATTATTTTAAAATTAAATTAAATTATTGTAAAATTAAATTAATTTTTTTTAAAACTAAATTAAATTATTTTAAAATTAAATTAAATTATTTTTGAACTAAATTAAAATATTTTTAAATTAAATTAAATTATTTTAAAATTAAATTAAATTATTTTGAAATTAAATTAAAATATTTTAAAATTAAATTAAATTATTTTATAATAAAATTAAATTATTTTAAAATTAAATTATTTTCAAATTAAATTAAAATATTTTAAAATTAAATTAAATTATTTTCAAATTAAATTAAATTATTTTAAAATTAAATTAAATTATTTTAAAATTAAATTAAATTATTTTAAAATTAAATTAAATTAAATTATTTTAAAATTAAATTAAATTATTTTAAATTAAAACTAAATTTTTTTTAAATTAAATTAAATTATTTTTTAATTGAAAATAATTATTTTTAAATTAAATTATTTAAAAATTAAATTCAATTATTTTCAAATTTAATTAAATTATTTTCAAATTAAATTAAATTATTTTAAAATTAAATTAAATTATTTTAAAATAAAAAAATTATTTAAAATTAAATTAAATTATTTTAAAATTAAATTAAATTATTTTAAAATTAAATTAAATTATTTTAAAATTAAATTAAATTATTTTAAAATTAAATTAAATTATTTTATAATAAAATTAAATTATTTTAAAATTAAATTATTTTCAAATTAAATTAAAATATTTCAAAATTAAATTAAATTATTTTCAAATTAAATTAAATTATTTTAAAATTAAATTAATTTTTTTTAAAATTAAATAAAATTATTTTAAAATTAAATTAAATTAAATTATTTTAAAATTAAATTAAATTATTTTAAATTAAAACTAAATTTTTTTTAAATTAAATTAAATTATTTTTTAATTGAAAATAATTATTTTCAAATTAAATTATTTAAAAATTAAATACAATTATTTTCAAATTTAATTAAATTATTTTCAAATTAAATTAAATTATTTGTAAATTAAATTAAATTATTTTAAAATTAAATTAAAATATTTTAAAATTAAATTAAATTATTTAAAAATTAAATTGAATTAAATTCTTTTCAAATTTAATTAAATTATTTTCAAATTAAATTAAAATATTTTCAAACTAAATTAAAATATTTTAAAATTAAATTATTTTCAAATTAAATTAAATTATTTTCAAATTAAATTACATTATTTAAAAATTAAATTAAATTTTCAAATTAAATGAAATTAATTTCAAACTAAATTAAATTATTTTAAAATTAAATTATTTTATAATTGAATTATTTTAAAATTAAATTATTTTAAAATTAAATTAAATTTTTTTAAAAATAAATTAAATTATTTTAAATTAAACTAATTTTTTTTTAAATTAAATTAAATTATATTTTAATAAAAACAAATTATTTTCAAATTAAATTAAATTATTTAAAAATTAAATTAAATTATTTTAAAATTAAATTAAAATATTTTAAAATTAAATTAAATTATTTTAAAATTAAATTTAATTATTTTAAAATTACATTAAATTATTTTCAAATTAAATTAAAATATTTTAAAATTAAATTAAATTATTTTCAAATTAAATTAAATTATTTTTAAAACAAATTAAATTATTTAAAAATTAAATTAAATTAAATTATTCTTAAATTAAATTAAATTATTTTCAAATTAAATTAAATTATTTTAAAATTAAATTTAATTATTTTAAAATTAAATTAAATTATTTTCAAATTAAATTAAATTATTTTAAAATTAAATTAAATTTTCAAATTAAATGAAATTAATTTCAAAGTAAATTAAATTATTTTAAAATTAAATTATTTTAAAATTAAATTAAATTATTTAAAAATTAAATTAAATTATTTTCAAATTTAATAAAATTATTTTCAAATTAAATTAAATTATTTTTGAATTAAATTAAATTATTTTAAAATTAAATTAAAATATTTTAAAATTAAATTAAATAATTTTAAAAGTAAACTAAATTATTTTTAAACTAAATTAAAATATTTGTAAATTAAATTATATTCAATTTAAATAAAAAAAATTTCAAACTAAATTAAATTATTTTCAAATTAAATTTAATTATTTTAAAATTAAATTACATTATTTTAAAATTAAATTTATTTATTTTCAAATTAAATTAGAATATTTTAAAATTAAATTAAATTATTTTAAAATTAAATTATTTTAAAATTAAATTATTTTAAAATTAAATTAAAATATTTTAAAATTAAATTAAATTATTTTAAAATTAAATTTAATTATTTTAAAATTACATTAAATTATTTTCAAATTAAATTAAAATATTTTAAAATTAAATTAAATTATTTTGAAATTAAATTAAATTATTTTCAAAACAAATTAAATTATTTAAAAATTTAATTAAATTATTTTCAAATTACATTAAATTATTTAAAAATTAAATTGATTTAAATTCTTTTCAAATTTAATTAAATTATTTTCTAAATTTGAATTAAATTTATTAAATTATTTTCAAATTAAAATAAATTTTTTTTAAATTAATTTAAATAATTTTAAAATTAAATTAAATAATTTTAAAATAAAATTAAATTATTTTTAAATAAAATTAAATTATTTTAAAATTAAATTAAATTATTTTCAAATTAAATTAAATTATTTTAAAATTAAATTAAATAATTTTAAAATAAATTAAATTATTTTAAAATTAAATTAAGTTGTTTCAAAATTAAATTAAATTATTTTAAAATTAAATTAAATTATTTTAAAATTAAATTAAATTATTTTAAAATTAAATTAAATTATTTCAAAGTTAAAATAAATTATTTTATATTGAAATTATTTTTTTTTTAAATTAAATTAAAATATTTTCAAAGTAAATTAAATTATTTTCAAATTAAATTAAATTATTTTAAAATTAAATTAAAATAATTTAAAATTAATTTTAATTATTTTAAAATTAAATTAAATTATTTTAAAATTAAATTAAATTATTTTCAAATTAAATTAAAATATTTTAAAATTAAATTAAATTATTTTCAAATTAAATTAAATTATTTTAAAATTAAATTAAATTATTTTAAAATTAAATTAAATTATTTTAAAATTAAATTAAATTAAATTATTTTAAAATTAAATTAAATTATTTTAAATTAAAACTAAATTTTTTTTAAATTAAATTAAATTATTTTTTAATTGAAAATAATTATTTTTAAATTAAATTATTTAAAAATTAAATTCAATTATTTTCAAATTTAATTAAATTATTTTCAAATTAAATTAAATTATTTTAAAATTAAATTAAATTATTTTAAAATAAAAAAATTATTTAAAATTAAATTAAATTATTTTAAAATTAAATTAAATTATTTTAAAATTAAATTAAATTATTTTAAAATTAAATTAAATTATTTTAAAATTAAATTAAATTATTTTATAATAAAATTAAATTATTTTAAAATTAAATTATTTTCAAATTAAATTAAAATATTTCAAAATTAAATTAAATTATTTTCAAATTAAATTAAATTATTTTAAAATTAAATTAATTTTTTTTAAAATTAAATAAAATTATTTTAAAATTAAATTAAATTAAATTATTTTAAAATTAAATTAAATTATTTTAAATTAAAACTAAATTTTTTTTAAATTAAATTAAATTATTTTTTAATTGAAAATAATTATTTTCAAATTAAATTATTTAAAAATTAAATTCAATTATTTTCAAATTTAATTAAATTATTTTCAAATTAAATTAAATTATTTGTAAATTAAATTAAATTATTTTAAAATTAAATTAAAATATTTTAAAATTAAATTAAATTATTTAAAAATTAAATTGAATTAAATTCTTTTCAAATTTAATTAAATTATTTTCAAATTAAATTAAAATATTTTCAAACTAAATTAAAATATTTTAAAATTAAATTATTTTCAAATTAAATTAAATTATTTTCAAATTAAATTACATTATTTAAAAATTAAATTAAATTTTCAAATTAAATGAAATTAATTTCAAACTAAATTAAATTATTTTAAAATTAAATTATTTTATAATTGAATTATTTTAAAATTAAATTATTTTAAAATTAAATTAAATTTTTTTAAAAATAAATTAAATTATTTTAAATTAAACTAATTTTTTTTTAAATTAAATTAAATTATATTTTAATAAAAACAAATTATTTTCAAATTAAATTAAATTATTTAAAAATTAAATTAAATTATTTTAAAATTAAATTAAAATATTTTAAAATTAAATTAAATTATTTTAAAATTAAATTTAATTATTTTAAAATTACATTAAATTATTTTCAAATTAAATTAAAATATTTTAAAATTAAATTAAATTATTTTCAAATTAAATTAAATTATTTTTAAAACAAATTAAATTATTTAAAAATTAAATTAAATTAAATTATTCTTAAATTAAATTAAATTATTTTCAAATTAAATTAAATTATTTTAAAATTAAATTTAATTATTTTAAAATTAAATTAAATTATTTTCAAATTAAATTAAATTATTTTAAAATTAAATTAAATTTTCAAATTAAATGAAATTAATTTCAAAGTAAATTAAATTATTTTAAAATTAAATTAAATTATTTAAAAATTAAATTAAATTATTTTCAAATTTAATAAAATTATTTTCAAATTAAATTAAATTATTTTTGAATTAAATTAAATTATTTTAAAATTAAATTAAAATATTTTAAAATTAAATTAAATAATTTTAAAAGTAAACTAAATTATTTTTAAACTAAATTAAAATATTTGTAAATTAAATTATATTCAATTTAAATAAAAAAAATTTCAAACTAAATTAAATTATTTTCAAATTAAATTTAATTATTTTAAAATTAAATTACATTATTTTAAAATTAAATTTATTTATTTTCAAATTAAATTAGAATATTTTAAAATTAAATTAAATTATTTTAAAATTAAATTATTTTAAAATTAAATTATTTTAAAATTAAATTAAAATATTTTAAAATTAAATTAAATTATTTTAAAATTAAATTTAATTATTTTAAAATTACATTAAATTATTTTCAAATTAAATTAAAATATTTTAAAATTAAATTAAATTATTTTGAAATTAAATTAAATTATTTTCAAAACAAATTAAATTATTTAAAAATTTAATTAAATTATTTTCAAATTACATTAAATTATTTAAAAATTAAATTGATTTAAATTCTTTTCAAATTTAATTAAATTATTTTCTAAATTTGAATTAAATTTATTAAATTATTTTCAAATTAAAATAAATTTTTTTTAAATTAATTTAAATAATTTTAAAATTAAATTAAATAATTTTAAAATAAAATTAAATTATTTTTAAATAAAATTAAATTATTTTAAAATTAAATTAAATTATTTTCAAATTAAATTAAATTATTTTAAAATTAAATTAAATAATTTTAAAATAAATTAAATTATTTTAAAATTAAATTAAGTTGTTTCAAAATTAAATTAAATTATTTTAAAATTAAATTAAATTATTTTAAAATTAAATTAAATTATTTTAAAATTAAATTAAATTATTTCAAAGTTAAAATAAATTATTTTATATTGAAATTATTTTTTTTTTAAATTAAATTAAAATATTTTCAAAGTAAATTAAATTATTTTCAAATTAAATTAAATTATTTTAAAATTAAATTAAAATAATTTAAAATTAATTTTAATTATTTTAAAATTAAATTAAATTATTTTAAAATTAAATTAAATTATTTTCAAATTAAATTAAAATATTTTAAAATTAAATTATTTTCAAATTAAATTAAATTATTTTCAAATTAAATTAAATTATTGTAAAATTAAATTATTTTCAAATTAAATTAAAATATTTTAAAATTCAATTAAATTATTTTAAATTATAACTATTTTTTTTTTAAATTAAATTAAATTATTTTTTAATTAAAATATAATATTTTCAAATTAAATTATATTATTTAAAAATGAAATTAAATTATTTTCAAATTTAAGTAAATCATTTTTAAAAAAAATTATTTTTAAATTAAATTAAATTATTTTAAAATTAAATTAAAATATTTTAAAATTAAATTAAATTATTTTTAAATTAAATTAAATTATTTTAAAATTAAATTAAGTTGTTTCAAAATTAAATTAAATTATTTTAAAATTAAATTAAATTATTTTAAATTAAAATTAAATTTTTTTTATAATAAATTAAATTATTTTAGAATTAAATTAAATTATTTTAAAATAAATTAAATTATTTTCAAATTAAACTAAATTATTTTCAAATTAAATTAAATTATTTTAGAATTAAATTAAATTATTTTAAAATTAAATTATTTTAAATTAAAATTAATTTTTTTTTAAATTAAATTAAATAATTTTGAAATTAAAATAAATTATTTTCAAATTAAATTAAAATATTTTAAAATGCAATTAAATTATTTTAAATTATAACTATTTTTTTTTAAAATTAAATTAAATTATTTTTTAATTAAAATAAAATAAAGTAAATTTTTTTAAAATTAATTTAAATAATTTTAAAATTAAATTAAATAATTTTTAAATAAAATAAAATTATTTTAAAATATAATTAAATTATTTTAAAATTAAATTAAATTATTTTCAAATTAAATTAAATTATTTTAAAATTAAATTAAATAATTTTAAAATAAATTAAATTATTTTAAAATTAAATTAAGTTGTTTCAAAATTAAATTAAATTATTTTAAAATTAAATTAAATTATTTTAAAATTAAATTAAATTATTTTAAAATTAAATTAAATTATTTCAAAGTTAAAATAAATTATTTTATATTGAAATTATTTTTTTTTTAAATTAAATTAAAATATTTTCAAATTAAATTAAATTATTTTCAAATTAAATTAAATTATTTTAAAATTAAATTAAAATAATTTAAAATTAATTTAAATTATTTTAAAATTAAATTAAATTATTTTCAAATTAAATTAAAATATTTTAAAATTAAATTATTTTCAAATTAAATTAAATTATTTTCAAATTAAATTATTTTCAAATTAAATTAAAATATTTTAAAATGCAATTAAATTATTTTAAATTATAACTATTTTTTTTTTAAATTAAATTAAATTATTTTTTAATTAAAATAAAATATTTTCAAATTAAATTATATTATTTAAAAATTAAATTAATTATTTTCAAATTTAAGTAAATCATTTTTAAATTAAATTATTTTTAAATTAAATTAAATTATTTTAAAATTAAATTAAAATATTTTAAAATTAAATTAAATTATTTTTAAATTAAATTAAATTATTTTAAAATTAAATTAAGTTGTTTCAAAATTAAATTAAATTATTTTAAAATTAAATTAAATTATTTTAAATTAAAATTAAATTTTTTTTATAATAAATTAAATTATTTTAGAATTAAATTAAATTATTTTAAAATAAATTAAATTATTTTCAAATTAAACTAAATTATTTTCAAATTAAATTAAATTATTTTAAAATTAAATTATTTTAAAATTTAATTAAATTATTTTAGAATTAAATAAAATTATTTTAAAATTAAATTATTTTAAATTAAAATTAAATTTTTTTTAAATTAAATTAAATAATTTTGAAATTAAAATAAATTATTTTCAAATTAAATTAAAATATTTTAAAATTAATTTATTTTCAAATTAAATTATTTTCAAATTAAATTAAATTATTTTAAAATTAAATTAAATTTTAGAATTAAATTAAATTAATTTCAAACTAAATAAAATTATTTTAAAATTAAATTATTTTATAATTAAATTATTTTAAAATTAAATTATTTTAAAATTAAATTAAATTTTTTAAAAATAAATTAAATTATTTTAAATTTAACTAATTTTTTTTAAATTAAATTAAATTATTTTTTAATTAAAATAAATTATTTTCAAATTAAATTAAATTATTTAAAAATTAAATTAAATTATTTCCAAATTTAATAAAATTATTTTCAAATTAAATTAATTTTTTTTTAATTAAATTAAATTATTTTAAAATTAAATTAAAATATTTTAAAATTAAATTAAATTATTTTTAAATTAAATTAAATTATTTTAAAATTGAATTATTTTAAAATTAAATTAAATTATTTTAAAATCAAATTAAATTATTTTAAATTATAACTATTTTTTTTTAAATTAAATTAAATTATTTTTTAATTAAAATAAAATATTTTCGATTAAAATTAAATTATTTAAAAATTAAATTAAATTATTTTCAAATTAAATTAAATAATTTTAAAATTAAATTAAATTATTTTAAAATTAAATTTAATTATTTTAAAATTAAATTAAATTATTTTCAACTTAAATTAAAATATTTTAAAATTAAATTAAATTATTTTCAAATTAAATTAAATTATTTTCAAAACAAATTAAATTATTTAAAAATTAAATTAAATTAAATTATTCTCAAATTAAATTAAATTATTTTCAAATTAAATTAAATTATTTTCAAATTTAATTAAATTATTTTAAAATTAAATTAAATAATTTTCAAAATAAAATAAATTATTTTCAAATTAAATTAAATTTAAAAAAAATTAAATTAAATTATTTTCAAATTTAATTAAATTATTTTTAAATTAAATTAAATTATTTTCAAATTAAATTAAATTATTTTGAAACTTAAGTAAATTATTTTCAAATTAAATTAAATTATTTGTAAATTAAATTAAATTACTTTAAAATTAAATTAAAATATTTTATAATTAAATTAAATTATTTCAAAATAAAATTTAATTCTTTTAAAATTAAACTAAATTATTTTCAAATCCAATTGAAATATTTTAAATATAAATTAAATTATTTTCAAATTAAATTAAATTATTTTCAAAACAAATTAAATTATTTAAAAATTAAATTAAATTAAATTATTTTCAAATTAAATTAAACTATTTTTAAAATAAATTAAATTATTTTAAAATAAAATTAAATTATTTTAAAATAAAATTAAATTATTTTCAAATTATATTAAATTATTTAAAAATTAAATTAAATAAAATTCTTTTCAAATTTAATTCAATTATTTTCAAATTAAATTAAATTATTTTTAAATTAAATTAAATTATTTTAAAATTAAATTAAATAATTTTAAAATTAAATTAAATTATTTTTAAATTAAATTAAATTATTTTAAAATTAAATTAAATTATTTTAAAATTAAATTAAGTTATTTTAAATTTAAATTAAATTATTTTAAAATTAAATTAAATTATTTTAAACTTAAATTAAATTATTTTCAAATTAAATAAAATAATTTTCAAATTAAATTAAATAATTTTAAAATTAAATTAAATTATTTCAAAATTAAATTAAATTGTTTTAAAATTAAATTAAATTATTTTAAAATTAAATTAAATTATTTTCAAAACAAATTAAATTATTTAAAAATTTAATTAAATTATTTTCAAATTAAATTAAATTATTGTAAAATTAAATTATTTTCAAATTAAATTAAATTAATTTCAAACTAAATTAAATTATTTTAAAATTAAATTATTTTAAAATTAAATTATTTTAAAATTAAATTAAAATATTTTAAAATTAAATTAAATTATTTTAAAATTAAATTTAATTATTTTAAAATTACATTAAATTATTTTCAAAATAAAATAAAATATTTTAAAATTAAATTAAATTATTTTGAAATTAAATTAAATTATTTTCAAAACAAATTAAATTATTTAAAAATTTAATTAAATTATTTTCAAATTACATTAAATTATTTAAAAATTAAATTGATTTAAATTCTTTTCAAATTTAATTAAATTATTTTCTAAATTTGAATTAAATTTATTAAATTATTTTCAAATTAAAATAAATTTTTTTTAAATTAATTTAAATAATTTTAAAATTAAATTAAATAATTTTAAAATAAAATTAAACTATTTTTAAATAAAATTAAATTATTTTAAAATTAAATTAAATTATTTTCAAATTAAATTAAATTATTTTAAAATTAAATTAAATAATTTTAAAATAAATTAAATTATTTTAAAATTAAATTAAGTTGTTTCAAAATTAAATTAAATTATTTTAAAATTAAATTAAATTATTTTAAAATTAAATTAAATTATTTTAAAATTAAATTAAATTATTTCAAAGTTAAAATAAATTATTTTATATTGAAATTATTTTTTTTTTTAAATTAAATTAAAATATTTTCAAATTAAATTAAATTATTTTCAAATTAAATTAAATTATTTTAAAATTAAATTAAAATAATTTAAAATTAATTTTAATTATTTTAAAATTAAATTAAATTATTTTAAAATTAAATTAAATTATTTTCAAATTAAATTAAAATATTTTAAAATTAAATTATTTTCAAATTAAATTAAATTATTTTCAAATTAAATTAAATTATTGTAAAATTAAATTATTTTCAAATTAAATTAAAATATTTTAAAATGCAATTAAATTATTTTAAATTATAACTATTTTTGTTTTTAATTAAATTAAATTATTTTTTAATTAAAATAAAATATTTTCAAATTAAATTATATTATTTAAAAATTAAATTAAATTATTTTCAAATTTAAGTAAATCATTTTTAAAAAAAATTATTTTTAAATTAAATTAAATTATTTTAAAATTAAATTAAAATATTTTAAAATTAAATTAAATTATTTTTAAATTAAATTAAATTATTTTAAAATTAAATTAAGTTGTTTCAAAATTAAATTAAATTATTTTAAAATTAAATTAAATTATTTTAAATTAAAATTAAATTTTTTTTATAATAAATTAAATTATTTTAGAATTAAATTAAATTATTTTAAAATAAATTAAATTATTTTCAAATTAAACTAAATTATTTTCAAATTAAATTAAATTATTTTAAAATTAAATTATTTTAAAATTTAATTAAATTATTTTAGAATTAAATTAAATTATTTTAAAATTAAATTATTTTAAATTAAAATTAAATTTTTTTTAAATTAAATTAAATAATTTTGAAATTAAAATAAATTATTTTCAAATTAAATTAAAATATTTTAAAATTAAATTATTTTCAAATTAAATTAAATTATTTTCAAATTAAATTAAATTATTTTAAAATTAAATTAAATTTTCAAATTAAATGAAATTAATTTCAAACTAAATTAAATTATTTTAAAATTAAATTATTTTATAATTGAATTCTTTTAAAATTAAATTATTTTAAAATTAAATTAAATTTTTTTAAAAATAAATTAAATTATTTTAAATTAAACTATTTTTTTTTTAAATTAAATTAAATTATTTTTTAATAAAAACAAATTATTTTCAAATTAAATTAAATTATTTAAAAATTAAATTAAATTATTTTAAAATTAAATTAAAATATTTTAAAATTAAATTAAATTATTTTAAAATTAAATTTAATTATTTTAAAATTACATTAAATTATTTTCAAATTAAATTAAAATATTTTAAAATTAAATTAAATTATTTTCAAATTAAATTAAATTATTTTTAAAACAAATTAAATTATTTAAAAATTAAATTAAATTAAATTATTCTTAAATTAAATTAAATTATTTTCAAATTAAATTAAATTATTTTAAAATTAAATTAAATTATTTTAAAATTAAATTAAATTATTTTCAAATTAAATTAAATTATTTTAAAATTAAATTAAATTTTCAAATTAAATGAAATTAATTTCAAAGTAAATTAAATTATTTTAAAATTAAATTATTTTAAAATTAAATTAAATTATTTAAAAATTAAATTAAATTATTTTCAAATTTAATAAAATTATTTTAAAATTAAATTAAAATATTTTAAATTTAAATTAAATAATTTTAAAAGTAAACTAAATTATTTTTAAACTAAATTAAAATATTTGTAAATTAAATTATATTCAAATTAAATAAAAAAAATTTCAAACTAAATTAAATTATTTTCAAATTAAATTTAATTATTTTAAAATTAAATTACATTATTTTAAAATTAAATTTATTTATTTTCAAATTAAATTAGAATATTTTAAAATTAAATTAAATTATTTTCAAAAAAAATTAAATTATTTTCAAATTAAATTAAAATATTATAAAATTAAATTATATAATTTTAAAATTAGATAAAATTATTTTAAAATTAATTTAATTTATTTTAAAATTTAATTAAATTATTTTAAAATTTAATCAAATTATTTTAAAATTAAATTAATTTATTTTCAAATTAATTTAAATTATCTTAAATTAAATTTATTTATTGTAAAATTAAATTAAATTATTTTTAAATTAAATTAAATTATTTTAAAATTAAATTAAATTGTTTTAAAATTAAATTAAATTATTCTAAAATTAAATTAAATTATTTTCAAATTAAATTAAATTATTTTAAAATTAAATTAAATTTTCAAATTAAATGAAATTATTTTCAAATTAAATTCAATTATTTTAAAATTAAATTTTTTTAAAATTAAATTAAATTATTTTAAAAATAAATTAAATTATTTTAAATTAAACTGATTTTTTTTTAAATTAAATTACATTATTTTTTAATTAAAATAAATTATTTTCAAATTAAATTAAATTATTTAAAAATTAAATTAAATTATTTTCAAATTTAATTAAATTATTTTCAAATTAAATTAAATTATTTTAAAATTAAATTTAATTATTTTAAAATTACATTAAATTATTTTGAAATTAAATTAAAATATTTAAAAATTAAATTAAATTATTTTAAAATTAAATTAAATTATTTTCGAAACAAATTAAATTATTTAAAAATTAAATTAAATTATTCTCAAATTAAATTAAATTATTTTCAAATTAAATTAAATTATTTTAAAATTAAATTAAATTATTTTAAAATAAAATTAAACTATTTTCAAATTAAATTATTTTCAAATTAAATTGATTTAAATTCTTTTCAAATTTAATTAAATTATTTTCAAATTAAAGTAAATTATTTTAAAATTAATTTAAATAATTTAAAAATTAAATTAAATAATTATAAAATTAAATTAAATTATTTTAAAATAAAATTAAATTATTTTAAAATTAAATTAAAATATTTTTAAATTAAATTAAATTAAATTATTCCAAATTTAAATTAAATTATTTTAAAATTATATTAAATTATTTTCAAATTAAATTAAATTATTTTGAAATTAAATTAAATAATTGTAAAATAAATTAAATTATTTTAAAATTAAATTAAATTGTTTCAAAATTAAATTCAATTATTTTAAAATTAAATTAGATTATTTTAAAATTAAATTAAATTATTTTAAAATTAAATTAAATTATTTTAAAATTAAATTAAATTTTTTTCAAATTAAATTAAATTATTTTAAAATTAAATTAATGTAAAATGAAATTAAATTATTATCAAATTAAATTAAATTATTTTTAAGTTAAATAAAATTTTTTTCAAATTAAATTAAATTGTTTTCAAATTAAAAAAAATATTTTTAAATTAAATTAAATTATTTTCAAATTAAATTAAATAATTTTCAAATTAAGTTAAAATAATTTTAAATTAAGTTAATTTATTTTCAAATTAAATTAAATTATTTTAAAATTAAATTAAATTATTTTCAAATTAAATTAAAATATTTTAAAATTAAATTAAATTATTTTCAAATTTAACTAAAGTATTTTCAAATTAAATTAAATTATTTTGAAATTAAATTAAATTATTTTAAAATTAAATTAAATTATTGTAAAATTAAATTAATTTTTTTTAAAACTAAATTAAATTATTTTAAAATTAAATTAAATTATTTTTGAACTAAATTAAAATATTTTTAAATTAAATTAAATTATTTTAAAATTAAATTAAATTATTTTGAAATTAAATTAAAATATTTTAAAATTAAATTAAATTATTTTATAATAAAATTAAATTATTTTAAAATTAAATTATTTTCAAATTAAATTAAAATATTTTAAAATTAAATTAAATTATTTTCAAATTAAATTAAATTATTTTAAAATTAAATTAAATTATTTTAAAATTAAATTAAATTATTTTAAAATTAAATTAAATTAAATTATTTTAAAATTAAATTAAATTATTTTAAATTAAAACTAAATTTTTTTTAAATTAAATTAAATTATTTTTTAATTGAAAATAATTATTTTTAAATTAAATTATTTAAAAATTAAATTCAATTATTTTCAAATTTAATTAAATTATTTTCAAATTAAATTAAATTATTTTAAAATTAAATTAAATTATTTTAAAATAAAAAAATTATTTAAAATTAAATTAAATTATTTTAAAATTAAATTAAATTATTTTAAAATTAAATTAAATTATTTTAAAATTAAATTAAATTATTTTAAAATTAAATTAAATTATTTTATAATAAAATTAAATTATTTTAAAATTAAATTATTTTCAAATTAAATTAAAATATTTCAAAATTAAATTAAATTATTTTCAAATTAAATTAAATTATTTTAAAATTAAATTAATTTTTTTTAAAATTAAATAAAATTATTTTAAAATTAAATTAAATTAAATTATTTTAAAATTAAATTAAATTATTTTAAATTAAAACTAAATTTTTTTTAAATTAAATTAAATTATTTTTTAATTGAAAATAATTATTTTCAAATTAAATTATTTAAAAATTAAATTCAATTATTTTCAAATTTAATTAAATTATTTTCAAATTAAATTAAATTATTTTTAAATTAAATTAAATTATTTTAAAATTAAATTAAAATATTTTAAAATTAAATTAAATTATTTAAAAATTAAATTGAATTAAATTCTTTTCAAATTTAATTAAATTATTTTCAAATTAAATTAAAATATTTTCAAACTAAATTAAAATATTTTAAAATTAAATTATTTTCAAATTAAATTAAATTATTTTCAAATTAAATTACATTATTTAAAAATTAAATTAAATTTTCAAATTAAATGAAATTAATTTCAAACTAAATTAAATTATTTTAAAATTAAATTATTTTATAATTGAATTATTTTAAAATTAAATTATTTTAAAATTAAATTAAATTTTTTTAAAAATAAATTAAATTATTTTAAATTAAACTAATTTTTTTTTAAATTAAATTAAATTATATTTTAATAAAAACAAATTATTTTCAAATTAAATTAAATTATTTAAAAATTAAATTAAATTATTTTAAAATTAAATTAAAATATTTTAAAATTAAATTAAATTATTTTAAAATTAAATTTAATTATTTTAAAATTACATTAAATTATTTTCAAATTAAATTAAAATATTTTAAAATTAAATTAAATTATTTTCAAATTAAATTAAATTATTTTTAAAACAAATTAAATTATTTAAAAATTAAATTAAATTAAATTATTCTTAAATTAAATTAAATTATTTTCAAATTAAATTAAATTATTTTAAAATTAAATTTAATTATTTTAAAATTAAATTAAATTATTTTCAAATTAAATTAAATTATTTTAAAATTAAATTAAATTTTCAAATTAAATGAAATTAATTTCAAAGTAAATTAAATTATTTTAAAATTAAATTATTTTAAAATTAAATTAAATTATTTAAAAATTAAATTAAATTATTTTCAAATTTAATAAAATTATTTTCAAATTAAATTAAATTATTTTTGAATTAAATTAAATTATTTTAAAATTAAATTAAAATATTTTAAAATTAAATTAAATAATTTTAAAAGTAAACTAAATTATTTTTAAACTAAATTAAAATATTTGTAAATTAAATTATATTCAATTTAAATAAAAAAAATTTCAAACTAAATTAAATTATTTTCAAATTAAATTTAATTATTTTAAAATTAAATTACATTATTTTAAAATTAAATTTATTTATTTTCAAATTAAATTAGAATATTTTAAAATTAAATTAAATTATTTTCAAAAAAAATTAAATTATTTTCAAATTAAATTAAAATATTATAAAATTAAATTATATTATTTTAAAATTAGATAAAATTATTTTAAAATTAATTTAATTTATTTTAAAATTTAATTAAATTATTTTAAAATTTAATCAAATTATTTTAAAATTAAATTAATTTATTTTCAAATTAATTTAAATTATCTTAAATTAAATTTATTTATTGTAAAATTAAATTTAATTATTTTTAAATTAAATTAAATTATTTTAAAATTAAATTAAATTGTTTTAAAATTAAATTAAATTATTCTAAAATTAAATTAAATTATTTTCAAATTAAATTAAATTATTTTAAAATTAAATTAAATTTTCAAATTAAATGAAATTATTTTCAAATTAAATTCAATTATTTTAAAATTAAATTATTTTAAAATTAAATTAAATTATTTTAAAAATAAATTAAATTATTTTAAATTAAACTGATTTTTTTTTAAATTAAATTACATTATTTTTTAATTAAAATAAATTATTTTCAAATTAAATTAAATTATTTAAAAATTAAATTAAATTATTTTCAAATTTAATTAAATTATTTTCAAATTAAATTAAATTATTTTAAAATTAAATTTAATTATTTTAAAATTACATTAAATTATTTTGAAATTAAATTAAAATATTTTAAAATTAAATTAAATTATTTTAAACTTAAATTAAATTATTTTCGAAACAAATTAAATTATTTAAAAATTAAATTAAATTAAATTATTCTCAAATTAAATTAAATTATTTTCAAATTAAATTAAATTATTTTAAAATTAAATTAAATTATTTTAAAATAAAATTAAACTATTTTCAATTTAAATTATTTTCAAATTAAATTGATTTAAATTCTTTTCAAATTTAATTAAATTATTTTCAAATTAAAGTAAATTATTTTAAAATTAATTTAAATAATTTAAAAATTAAATTAAATAATTATAAAATTAAATTAAATTATTTTAAAATAAAATTAAATTATTTTAAAATTAAATTAAAATATTTTTAAATTAAATTAAATTAAATTATTCCAAATTTAAATTAAATTATTTTAAAATTATATTAAATTATTTTCAAATTAAATTAAATTATTTTGAAATTAAATTAAATAATTGTAAAATAAATTAAATTATTTTAAAATTAAATTAAATTGTTTCAAAATTAAATTCAATTATTTTAAAATTAAATTAGATTATTTTAAAATTAAATTAAATTATTTTAAAATTAAATTAAATTATTTTAAAATTAAATTAAATTTTTTTCAAATTAAATTAAATTATTTTAAAATTAAATTAATGTAAAATTAAATTAAATTATTATCAAATTAAATTAAATTATTTTTAAATTAAATTAAATTTTTTTCAAATTAAATTAAATTGTTTTCAAATTAAAAAAAATATTTTTAAATTAAATTAAATTATTTTCAAATTAAATTAAATAATTTTCAAATTAAGTTAAAATAATTTTAAATTAAATTAATTTATTTTCAAATTAAATTAAATTATTTTAAAATTAAATTAAATTATTTTCAAATTAAATTAAAATATTTTAAAATTAAATTAAATTATTTTCAAATTTAACTAAAGTATTTTCAAATTAAATTAAATTATTTTGAAATTAAATTAAATTATTTTAAAATTAAATTAAATTATTTTAAAATTAAATTAATTTTTTTTAAAACTAAATTAAATTATTTTAAAATTAAATTAAATTATTTTTGAACTAAATTAAAATATTTTTAAATTAAATTAAATTATTTTAAAATTAAATTAAATTATTTTGAAATTAAATTAAAATATTTTAAAATTAAATTAAATTATTTTATAATAAAATTAAATTATTTTAAAATTAAATTATTTTCAAATTAAATTAAAATATTTTAAAATTAAATTAAATTATTTTCAAATTAAATTAAATTATTTTAAAATTAAATTAAATTATTTTAAAATTAAATTAAATTATTTTAAAATTAAATTAAATTAAATTATTTTAAAATTAAATTAAATTATTTTAAATTAAAAGTAAATTTTTTTTAAATTAAATTAAATTATTTTTTAATTGAAAATAATTATTTTTAAATTAAATTATTTAAAAATTAAATTCAATTATTTTCAAATTTAATTAAATTATTTTCAAATTAAATTAAATTATTTTAAAATTAAATTAAATTATTTTAAAATAAAAAAATTATTTAAAATTAAATTAAATTATTTTAAAATTAAATTAAATTATTTTAAAATTAAATTAAATTATTTTAAAATTAAATTAAATTATTTTAAAATTAAATTAAATTATTTTATAATAAAATTAAATTATTTTAAAATTAAATTATTTTCAAATTAAATTAAAATATTTCAAAATTAAATTATTTTTAAATTAAATTAAATTATTTTAAAATTAAATTAATTTTTTTTTAAATTAAATAAAATTATTTTAAAATTAAATTAAATTAAATTATTTTAAAATTAAATTAAATTTTTTTAAATTAAAACTAAATTTTTTTTAAATTAAATTAAATTATTTTTTAATTGAAAATAATTATTTTCAAATTAAATTATTTAAAAATTAAATTCAATTATTTTCAAATTTAATTAAATTATTTTCAAATTAAATTAAATTATTTTTAAATTAAATTAAATTATTTTAAAATTAAATTAAAATATTTTAAAATTAAATTAAATTATTTAAAAATTACATTGAATTAAATTCTTTTCAAATTTAATTAAATTATTTTCAAATTAAATTAAAATATTTTCAAACTAAATTAAAATATTTTAAAATTAAATTATTTTCAAATTAAATTAAATTATTTTCAAATTAAATTACATTATTTAAAAAATAAAATTATTTATTTTCAAATTAAATTAAAATATTTTAAAATTAAATTAAATTATATTAAAATTAAAAAAATTATTTTAAAAATAAATTAAATTATTTTAAAATTAAATTAAATTATTTTAAAATTAAATTAAATTATTTTAAAATTAAATTAAATTATTTAAAACTGTAATTAAATTATTTTAAAATTAAATTATTTTCAAATTAAATTAAAATATTTTAAAATTAAATTAAATTATTTTCAAACTAAATTAAATCATTTTCAAATTTAATTAAATTATTATCAAATTAAATTAAATTATTTTTAAATTAAATTAAATTATTTTAAAATTAAATTAAATTATTTTCAAATTAAATTAAATTATTTTTAATTTAAATTCAATTATTTTCGAATAAAATTAAATTATTTATTTAAATAATTTAAAATTAAATTATTTTCAATTTTAATTAAATTATTTTCAAATTAAATTAAATTATTTGTAAATTAAATTTAATTATTTTAAAATTAAATTAATTTACTTTAAACCTAAATTAAATTATTTTCAAATTAAATTAAATTATTTTCAAATTTAATTAAATTATTGTCAAATTAAATTTCATTATTTTCAAGTTAAATTAAATTTTTTGCAAATTAAATTTAATTATTTTAAAATTAAATTAATTTACTTGAAACTTAAAATAAATTATTTTCAAATTAAATTAAATTATTTTAAAATTTAATTAAATTATTTTCAAATTTAATTAAATTATTTTAAAATAAAATTAAATTATTTTTAAATTAAATTAAATTATTTTCAAATTAAACTAAATTATTTTCAAATTAAATTAAATTATTTTAAAATAAAATTAAAATATTTTAAAATGAAATTAAAATATTTAAAAATTAAATTAAAGTAAATTATTTTCAAATTAAATTAAATAATTTTAAAATAAAATTAAATTATTTTTAAATTAAATTTAAATATTTTTAAATTAAATTAAATTATTTTCAAATTGAATTAAAATATTTTAAAATTCGATTAAATAATTTTCAAATTAAATTAAATTATTTTCAAATTTAATTAAATTATTTTCAAATTAAATTACATTTTTTTCAAAATAAATTAAATTATTTTAAAATGAAAATAAATTATTTTCAAATTAAATTAAATTAAATTATTTTCAAATTAAACTAAATTGTTTTCAAATTAAATTAAATTATTTTAAAATTAAATTAAATTATTTTCAAATTAAATTAAATTATTTTCAAATTAAATTAAATTATTTTAAAAGTAAATAAAATTATTTTCAAATTAAATTAAATTATTTTCAATTCAAATAAAATTATTTTCGAATAAAATTAAATTATTTTCAAATTAAATTAAAATAATTTAAAATTAAATTCAATTATTTTCAAATTTAATTAAATTATTTTCAAATTAAATTAAAATATTTTCCAATTAAATTAAACTATTTTCAAATTAAACTAAATTATTATCAAATTAAATTAAATTATTCTCAAATTAAATTATATTATTTGAAAATTAAATTTAATTATTTTAAAATTAATTTTTTTTACTTTTAAATTAAATTAAATTATTTTCAAATTAAATTAAATTATTTTCAAAATAAATTATATTATTGTAAAATTAAATTAAATTATTTTCAAATTAAATTAAATTATTTTCAAAATAAACTAAATTATTTTCAAATTAAATTAAATTATTTTAAAAGGAAATTAAATTATTTTAAAATTAAATTAAACTATTTTAAAATTAAATTAAATTATTTTCAAATTAAACTAAATTATTTTCAAATTAAATTAAATAATTTTAAAATGAAATTAATTTATTTTAAAATTAAATTAAATTATTTTAAACTTAAATCAAATTATTTTAAAATTAAATTAAAATATTTTAAAATTAAATTAAATTATTTTACAAGTAAATTAAATTATTATAAAATTCAACTTAACTATTTTCAAATTAAATTAAATTATTTTAAAAGTAAATAAAATTATTTTAAAATTAAAATAAATTATTTTCAAACTAAATTAAATCATTTTCAAATTTAATTAAATTATTATCAAATTAAATTAAATTATTTTTAAATTAAATTAAATTATTTTAAAATTAAATTAAATTATTTTCAAATTAAATTAAATTATTTTTAATTTAAATTCAATTATTTTCGAATAAAATTTATTTATTATTTAAATAATTTAAAACTAAATTATTTTCAAATTTTATTAAATTATTTTCAAATTAAATTAAATTATTTTTAAATTAAATTAAATCATTTTCAAATTTAATTAAATTATTATCAAATTAAATTAAATTATTTTCAAATTAAATTAAATCAAATTATTTTCAAATTAAACTAAATTGTTTTCAAATTAAATTAAATTATTTTAAAATTAAATTAAATTATTTTCAAATTAAATTAAATTATTTTCAAATTAAATTAAATTATTTTAAAGTAAATAAAATTATTTTTAAATTAAATTAAATTATTTTCAATTCAAATTAAATTATTTTCGAATAAAATTAAATTATTTTCAAATTAAATTAAATTAAATTATTTTTAAATTAAACTAAATTGTTTTCAAATTAAATTAAATTATTTTAAAATTAAATTAAATTATTTTCAAATTAAATTAAATTATTTTCAAATTAAATTAAATTATTTTAAAGTAAATAAAATTATTTTCAAATTAAATTAAATTATTTTCAATTTAAATTAAATTATTTTCGAATAAAATTAAATTATTTTCAAATTAAATTAAAATAATTTAAAATTAAATTCAATTATTTTCAAATTTAATTAATTTATTTTCAAATTAAAATAAAATATTTTCAAATTAAATTAAATTATTTTCAAATTAACTAAATTATTATCAAATTAAATTAAATTATTCTCAAATTAAATTATATTATTTGAAAATTAAATTTAATTATTTTAAAATTAAATTTTTTTACTTTAAAATTAAATTAAATTATTTTCAAATTAAATTAAATTATTTTAAAATTAAATTAAATTATTTTAAAATTAAATTAACTTATTTTAAAAGTAAATTAAATTATTATAAAATTTAACTTAACTATTTTCAAATTAAATTAAATTATTTTTAAATTAAATTAAATTATTTTAAAAGTAAATAAAAATATTTTCAAATTAAATTAAATTATTTTCAAATTAAACTAAATTATTATCACATTAAATTAAAATATTTTCAAATTAAATTAAATTATTTGCAAATTAAATTTAATTATTTTAAATTAATTTTTTTTACTTTAAAATTAAATTAAATTATTTTCAAATTAAATTAAATTATTTTAAAGTAAATAAAATTATTTTCAAAATAAATTTAATTATTTACAATTCAAATTAAATTATTTTCGAATAAAATTAAATTATTTTCAAATTAAATTAAAATAATTTAAAATTAAATTCAATTATTTTTAAATTTAATTAAATTATTTTCAAATTAAATTAAAATATTTTCAAATTAAATTAAATTATTTTCTAATTAAACTAAATTATTATCAAATTAAATTAAATTATTCTCAAATTAAATTATATTATTTGAAAATTAAATTTAATTATTTTAAAATTAATTTTTTTTACTTTAAAATTAAACTAAATTATTTTCAAATTAAATTAAATTATTTTAAAATTAAATAAAATTATTTCAACATTAATTTAAATTATTTTAAAATTATATTAAATGATTTTAAAATTATATTAAAAGACTTTAAAATTAAATTAAATTATTTTAAAATTATTTTAAAATTTCATTAAATTATTTAAAAATTAAATTAAATTATTTTAAAATTTAATTAAATTTTTTAAATTTAATTAAATTATTTTCAAATTAAAATAAATAATTTTAAAATCAAATTAATGAATTTTAAAATTAAATTAAAATAATTTTAAATTAAATTAAATTATTTTCAAATTAAATAAATTATTTTAAAATTCATTTAAATTATTTTCTAATTAAATTAAAA
Source organism: Phosphuga atrata (assembly GCA_944588485.1). Classification (NCBI taxonomy): domain Eukaryota; kingdom Metazoa; phylum Arthropoda; class Insecta; order Coleoptera; family Silphidae; genus Phosphuga; species Phosphuga atrata. Next base: position 17,125,407 of record OX155901.1, read on the forward strand.
TATTTTCAAATTTAATTAAATTATTTTAAAATTAAATTAAATTATTTTCAAATTAAATTAAATTATTTTCAAAATAAATTATATTATTTTGCAAATAAGTTAAATTATTTTCAAATTAAATTAAATTATTTTCAAATTAAATTAAATTATTTTCAAACTAAATTAAATTATTTTAAAATGAAATTAAATTATTTTAAAATTAAATTAAACTATTTTAAATAGTTTAAATAAATAAACTGTTTTTAAAAAAAAATAATATTTTAAATTATTTTCAAATTAAACTAAATTGTTTTCAAATTAAATTATTTTAAAATTAAATTAAATTATTTTAACAATAATTTAAATTATTTTAAAATTATATTAAATGATTTTAAAATTATATTAAATGATTTTAAAATTAAATTAAATTATTTTAAAATTAAATTAAACTATTTTAAAAATAAATTAAAATATTTTCAAATTAAACTAAATTATTTTCAAAAGAAATTAAATAATTAAAAAAAAAAATTAAATTATTTTAAAATTAAATTAAATTATTTTAAAATTAAATCAAATTATTTTAAAATTAAATTAAATTATTTTCTAATTAAATTAAATTATTTTAAAAGTAAATAAAATTATTTTTAAATTAAATTAAATTATTTTCAATTAAAACTAAATTATTTTCGAATAAAATTAAATTATTTTCAAATTAAATTAAAATAATTTAAAATTAAATTCAATTATTTTCAAATTTAATTAACTTATTTTCAAATTAAATTAAAATATTTTCAAATTAAATTAAATTATTTTCAAATTAAACTAAATTATTATCAAATTAAATAAAATTATTTTCAAATTAAATTAAATTATTTGCAAATTAAATTTAATTATTTTAAAATTAAATTTTTTTACTTTAAAATCAAATTAAATTATTTTCAAATTAAATTAAATTATTTTAAAATTAAATTAAATTATTTTAAAATTAAATTAAATTATTTTAAAATTAAATTAAACTATTTTAAATAATTTAAATAAACAAACTATTTAAAAAAATTAATAATAATTTAAATTATTTTCAAATTAAACTAAATTATTTTAAAATTAAATCAAATTATTTTAAAATTAAATTAAATTATTTTCAAATTAAATTAAATTATTTCAAAAGTAAATAAAAATATTTTCAAATTAAATTAAATTATTTTCAATTAAAATTAAATTATTTTCGAATAAAAACAAGTTATTTTCAAATTAAATAAAATAATTTAAAATTAAATTCAATTATTTTTAAATTTAATTAAATTATTTTCAAATTAAATTAAAATAATTTCAAATTAAATTAAATTATTTTCAAATTAAACTAAATTATTATCAAATTAAATTAAATTATTTTCAAATTAAATTAAATTATTTGCAAATTAAATTTAATTATTTTAAAATTAAATTTTTTTACTTTAAAATTAAATTAAATTATTTTCAAATTAAATTAAATTATTTTAAAATTAAATTAAATTATTTAAAAATTAAATTATTTTCAAATTTAATTAAACTACTTTAAAATTAAATTAAATTATTTTTAATTTAAATTAAATTATTTTCAAATTAAATTAAATTATTTTTAAATTAAACTAAATTATTTTCAAATTAAATTAAATTATTTTAAAATTAAATAAAATTACTTTAACATTAATTTAAATTATTTTAAAATTATATTAAATGATTTTAAAATTATATTAAAAGACTTTAAAATTAAATTAAATTTATTTAAAATTATTTTAAAATTAAATTAATTTATTTTAAAATTGAATTAAACTATTCAAAAATTAAATTAAATTAAATTATTTAAAAATTAAATTAAATTATTTTCAAACTAAATTAAAATATTTTAAAATTAAATTATTTTAAAATTAATTTAATTATTGTAAAATTAAATAATTTTCAAATAAAATGAAATTATTTTAAAATAAAATTAAATTATTTTCAAATTCAATTAAATTATTTTCAAAATAAAATAAATTATTTTAAAATGAAATGAAATTATTTTAAATTAAGATTAAATTATTTTCAAATTAAATTATTTTAAAATTAAATTAAAATATTTTAAAATTAAATTAAATTATTTTAAAATTTTATTAAATTATTTAAAACTTAAATTAAATTATTTTAAAATTTAATTAAATTATTTTTAAATTAAATTAAATTATTTTCAAATTAAATTAAATAATTTTAAAATCAAATTAATGAATTTTAAAATTAAATTAAAATATTTTTTTATTAAATTAAATTATTTTCAAATTAAATAAATTATTTTAAAATTCATTCAAATTATTTTCAAATTAAATTAAATTATTTTCAAATTAAATTAAATAATTTTAAAATGAAATTAAATTATTTTAAAATTAAATTAAATTATTTTAAACTTAAATCAAATTATTTTAAAATTAAATTAAAATATTTTAAAATTAAATTAAATTATTTTACAAGTAAATTAAATTATTATAAAATTCAACTTAACTATTTTCAAATTAAATTATTTTAAAATTAAATTAAATTATTTTCAAATTAAATTAAATTATTTTTAATTTAAATTCAATTATTTTCGAATAAAATTTATTTATTATTTAAATAATTTAAAATTAAATTATTTTCAAATTTAATTAAATTATTTTCAAATTAAATTAAATTATTTTGAAACTAAATTAAATCATTTTCAAATTTAATTAAATTATTATCAAATTAAATTAAATTATTTTCAAATTAAATTAAATTATTTGCAAATTAAATTTAATTATTTTAAAATTAAATTAATTTACTTTAAACCTAAATTAAATTATTTTCAAATTAAATTAAATTATTTTCAAATTTAATTAAATTATTGTCAAATTAAATTACATTTTTTCAAGTTAAATTAAATTTTTTGCAAATTAAATTTAATTATTTTAAAATTAAATTAAATTATTTTCAAATTAAATTAAATTATTTTTAATTTAAATTCAATTATTTTCGAATAAAATTAAATTATTTATTTAAATAATTTAAAATTAAATTATTTTCAAATTTAATTAAATTATTTTCAAATTAAATTAAATTATTTTTAAATTAAATTAAATCATTTTAAAATTTAATTAAATTATTATCAAATTAAATTAAATTATTTTCAAATTAAATTAAATTATTTGTAAATTAAATTTAATTATTTTAAAATTAAATTAATTTACTTTAAACCTAAATTAAATTATTTTCAAATTTAATTAAATTATTTTCAAATTTAATTAAATTATTGTCAAATTAAATTACATTATTTTCAAGTTAAATTAAATTTTTTGCAAATTAAATTTAATTATTTTAAAATTAAATTAATTTACTTGAAACTTAAAATAAATTATTTTCAAATTAAATTAAATTATTTTAAAATTTAATTAAATTATTTCAAAATTAAATTATTTTCAAATTTAATTAAATTATTTTAAAATCAAAATAAATTATTTTTAAATTAAATTAAATTATTTTCAAATTAAACTAAATTATTTTCAAATTAAATTAAATTATTTTAAAATAAAATTAAAATATTTTAAAATGAAATTAAATTATTTAAAAATTAAATTAAAGTAAATTATTTTCAAATTAAATTAAATAATTTTAAAATAAAATTAAATTATTTTCAAATTAAATTTAAATATTTTTAAATTAAATTAAATTAATTTCAAATTGAATTAAAATATTTTAAAATTCAACTAAATAATTTTAAAATAAAATTAAATTATTTTCAAATTTAATTAAATTATTTTCAAATTAAATTACATTTTTTTTAAAATAAATTAAATTATTTTTAAATGAAAATAAATTATTTTCAAATTAAATTAAATTAAATTATTTTCAAATTAAACTAAATTATTATCAAATTAAATTAAATTATTCTCAAATTAAATTATATTATTTGAAAATTAAATTTAATTATTTTAAAATTAAATTTTTTTACTTTAAAATTAAATTAAATTATTTTCAAATTAAATTAAATTATTTTAAAATTAAATTAAATTATTTTAAAATTAAATTAACTTATTTTAAAAGTAAATTAAATTATTATAAAATTTAACTTAACTATTTTCAAATTAAATTAAATTATTTTTAAATTAAATTAAATTATTTTAAAAGTAAATAAAAATATTTTCAAATTAAATTAAATTATTTTCAAATTAAACTAAATTATTATCACATTAAATTAAAATATTTTCAAATTAAATTAAATTATTTGCAAATTAAATTTAATTATTTTAAAATTAAATTTGTTTACTTTAAAATTAAATTAAATTATTTTCAAATTAAATTAAATTATTTTATTAAGTAAATAAAATTTAATTTATTTAAGTAAATAAAATTATTTTCAAAATAAATTTAATTATTTACAAGTCAAATTAAATTATTTTCGAATAAAATTAAATTATTTTCAAATTAAATTAAAATAATTTAAAATTAAATTCAATTATTTTCAAATTTAATTAAATTATTTTCAAATTAAATTAAAATATTTTCAAATTAAATTAAATTATTTTCAAATTAAACTAAATTATTATCAAATTAAATTAAATTATTCTCAAATTAAATTATATTATTTGAAAATTAAATTTAATTATTTTAAAATTAAATTTTTTTACTTTAAAATTAAACTAAATTATTTTCAAATTAAATTAAATTATTTTAATATTAAATAAAATTATTTCAACATTAATTTAAATTATTTTAAAATTATATTAAATGATTTTAAAATTATATTAAAAGACTTTAAAATTAAATTAAATTATTTTAAAATTATTTTAAAATTTCATTAAATTATTTAAAAATTAAATTAAATTATTTTAAAATTTAATTAAATTTTTTAAATTAAATTAAATTATTTTCAAATTAAAATAAATAATTTTAAAATCAAATTAATGAATTTTAAAATTAAATTAAAATAATTTTAAATTAAATTAAATTATTTTCAAATTAAATAAATTATTTTAAAATTCATTTAAATTATTTTCTAATTAAATTAAAATATTTTCAAATTTAATTAAATTATTTTAAAATTAAATTAAATTATTTTCAAATTAAATTAAATTATTTTCAAAATAAATTATTTTAAAATTAAATTATATTATTTTAACAATAATTTAAATTATTTTAAAATTATATTAAATGATTTTAAAATTATATTAAATGATTTTAAAATTAATTTAAATTATTTTAAAATTAATTTAAAATTAAATTAAATTATTTTAAAATTGAATTAAATTATTTTAAAATTAAATTAAATTAAATTATTTAAAAACTAAATTAAATTATTTTCAAATAAAATTAAATTATTTTAAAATTAAATTAAATTATTTTCAAATTAAATTAAATTATTTTCAAAATAAAATAAATTATTTTAAAATAAAATTAAATTATTTTAAATTTAGATTAAATTATTTTCAAATTAAATTAAATTATTTTCAAATTAAAATAAATTATTATCAAATTAAATAAAATTATTTTCAAATTAAATTTTTTTACTTTAAAATTAAATTAAATTATTTTCAAATTAAATTAAATTATTTTAAAATTAAATTAAATTATTTTAAAATTTAATTAAATTATTTAAAAATTAAATAAAATTAAATTATTTTAAAATTTAATTAAAAATATTTTTAAATCAAATTAAATTATTTTCAAATTAAATTAAATAATTTTAAAATGAAATTAAATTATTTTAAAATTAAATTAAACTATTTTAAAAAATTTAAGTAAATAAACTATTTTAAAAAAATAATAATAATTTAAATTATTTTCAAATTAAATTAAATTATTTTAAAATCAAATTAAATTATTTTCAAATTAATTTAAATTATTTTAAACGTAAATTAAATTATTATAAAATTTAACTTAACTATTTTCAAATTAAATTAAATTATTTTCAAATTAAATTAAATTATTTTAAAAGTAAATAAAATTATTTTCAAATTAAATTAAATAATTTTAAAATTAAATTAAATTATTTTCAAATTAAATTTAAATGTTTTTAAATTAAATTAAATTATTTTCAAATTAAATAAATTATTTTAAAAATCATTTAAATTATTTTTAAATTAAATTAAATAATTTTCAAATTAAATTAAATTTTTTTCAAAATAAATTAAATTATTTTAAAATGAAAATAAATTATTTTCAGATTAAATTATATTATTTTCAAATTAAACTAAATTGTTTTCAAATTAAATTAAATTATTTTAAAATTAAATTAAATTATTTTCAAATTAAATTAAATTATTTCCAAATTAAATTAAATTATTTTAAAAGTAAATAAAATTATTTGCAAATTAAATTAAATTATTTTCAATTCAAATTAAATTATTTTCGAATAAAATTAAATTATTTTCAAATTAAATTAAAATAATTTAAAATTAAATTCAATTATTTTCAAATTTAATTAAATTATTTTCAAATTAAATTAAAATATTTTCAAATCAAATTAAATTATTTTCAAATTAAACTAAATTATTATTAATTTAAATTAAATTATTTTTAAATTAAATTAAATTATTTTCAAATTAAATTAAATTATTTTCAAAATAAAATAAATTATTTTAAAATTAAATTTAATTATTTTAAATTTAGATTAAATTATTTTCAAATAAAATTAAATTATTTCAAAATTAAATTAAAATATTTTAAAATAAATTAAAATATTTTAAAATTAAATTAAATTATTTTAAAATTAAATTAAATTATTTTATAATTAAATTAAATTATTTTAAAATTTAATTAAATTATTTAAAAATTAAATAATTTTAAAATTTAATTAAATTATTTTTAAATTAAATTAAAATATTTTCAAATTAAATTAAATAATTTTAAAATTAAATTTTCAAATTAAATTAAAATATTTTTAAATTAAATTAAATTATTTTCATATTAAATAAATTATTTTAAAATTCATTTAAATTATTTGCAATTTAAATTAAATTCATTAAAAGTTAAATTAAATTATTTTCAAATTTAATTAAATTATTTTAAAATTAAATTAAATTATTTTCAAATTAAATTAAATTATTTTCAAAATAAATTAAATTATTGTAAAATCAAATTAAATTATTTTCAAATTAAATTAAATTATTTTCAAAATAAACTAAATTATTTTCAAATTAAATTAAATTATTTTAAAAAGGAATTAAATTATTTTAAAATTAAATTAAACTATTTTAAAAATAAATTAAATTATTTTCAAATTATATTAAATTATTTTCAAAATAAAATAAATTATTTTAAAATTAAATTTAATTATTTTAAATTTAGATTAAATTATTTTCAAATAAAATTAAATTATTTTCAAAATAAACTAAATTATTTTAAAATTAAATTAAATTATTTTAAAATTAAATCAAATTATTTTAAAATTAAATTAAATTATTTTCAAATTAAATTAAATTATTTTAAAAGTAAATTAAATTATTATAAAATTTAACTTAACTATTTTCAAATTAAATTAAATTATTTTCAAATTAAATTAAATTATTTTAAAAGTAAATAAAATTATTTTTAAATTAAATTAAATTATTTTCAATTAAAACTAAATTATTTTCGAATAAAATTAAATTATTTTCAAATTAAATTAAAATAATTTAAAATTAAATTCAATTATTTTCAAATTTAATTAACTTATTTTCAAATTAAATTAAAATATTTTCAAATTAAATTAAATTATTTTCAAATTAAACTAAATTATTATCAAATTAAATAAAATTATTTTCAAATTAAATTAAATTATTTGCAAATTAAATTTAATTATTTTAAAATTAATTTTTTTTACTTTAAAATCAAATTAAATTATTTTCAAATTAAATTAATATATTTTAAAATTAAATTAAATTATTTTAAAATTAAATTAAACTATTTTAAATAATTTAAATAAACAAACTATTTAAAAAAATTAATAATAATTTAAATTATTTTCAAATTAAACTAAATTATTTTAAAATTAAATCAAATTATTTTAAAATTAAATTAAATTATTTTCAAATTAAAGTAAATTAAATTATTATCAAATTAAACTTAACTATTCTCAAATTAAATTAAATTATTTTCAAATTAAATTAAGTTATTTTAAAAGTAAATAAAAATATTTTCAAATTAAATTAAATTATTTTCAATTAAAATTAAATTATTTGCGAATAAAAACAAGTTATTTTCAAATTAAATAAAATAATTTAAAATTAAATTCAATTATTTTTAAATTTAATTAAATTATTTTCAAATTAAATTAAAATATTTTCAAATCAAATTATTTTCAAATTAAACTAAATTATTATCAAATTAAATTAAATTATTTTCAAATTAAATTAAATTATTTGCAAATTAAATTTAATTATTTTAAAATTAAATTTTTTTACTTTAAAATTAAATTAAATTATTTTCAAATTAAATTAAATTATTTTAAAATTAAATTAAATTATTTAAAAATTAAATTATTTTCAAATTTAATTAAACTACTTTAAAATTAAATTAAATTATTTTTAATTTAAATTAAATTATTTTCAAATTAAATTAAATTATTTTTAAATTAAACTAAATTATTTTCAAATTAAATTAAATTATTTTAAAATTAAATAAAATTATTTTAACATTAATTTAAATTATTTTAAAATTATATTAAATGATTTTAAAATTATATTAAAAGACTTTAAAATTAAATTAAATTTATTTAAAATTTTTTAAAATTAAATTATTTATTTTAAAATTGAATTAAACTATTCAAAAATTAAATTAAATTAAATTATTTAAAAATTAAATTATTTTCAAATTAAATTAAAATATTTTAAAATTAAATTATTTTAAAATTAATTTAATTATTGTAAAATTAAATAATTTTCAAATAAAATTAAATTATTTTAAAATAAAATTAAATTATTTTCAAATTAAATTAAATTATTTTCAAAATAAAATAAATTATTTTAAAATGAAATTAAATTATTTTAAATAAAGATTAAATTATTTTCAAATTAAATTATTTTAAAATTAAATTAAAATATTTTAAAATTAAATTAAATTATTTTAAAATTAAATTAAATTATTTTAAAATTTTATTAAATTATTTAAAACTTAAATTAAATTATTTTAAAATTAAATTAAATTATTTTTAAATTAAATTAAATTATTTTCAAATTAAATTAAATAATTTTAAAATCAAATTAAGGAATTTTAAAATTAAATTAAAATATTTTTTAATTAAATTAAATTATTTTCAAATTAAATAAATTATTTTAAAATTCATTCAAATTATTTTCAAATTAAATTAAATTATTTTCAAATTTAATTAAATTATTTTAAAATTAAATTAAAATATTTTCAAATTAAATTAAATTATTTTCAAAATAAATTATATTATTTTGAAAATAAATTAAATTATTTTCAAATTAAATTAAATTATTTTCAAATTAAACTAAATTATTTTCAAACTAAATTAAATTATTTTAAAATGAAATTAAATTATTTTAAAATTAAATTAAACTATTTTAAATAATTTAAATAAATAAACTGTTTTTAAAAAAAAATAATATTTTAAATTATTTTCAAATTAAACTATATTATTTTAAAATTAAATTAAATTATTTTAAAATTAAATTAAATTATTTTAACATTAATTTAAATTATTTTAAAATTATATTTTTTTACTTTAAAATCAAATTAAATTATTTTCAAATTAAATTAAATTATTTTAAAATTAAATTAAATTATTTTAAAATTAAATTAACTTATTTTAAAAGTAAATTAAATTATTATCAAATTTAACTTAACTATTCTCAAATTAAATTAAATTATTTTCAAATTAAATTAAGTTATTTTAAAAGTAAATAAAAATATTTTCAAATTAAATTAAATTATTTTCAATTAAAATTAAATTATTTTCGAATAAAAACAAGTTATTTTCAAATTAAATAAAATAATTTAAAATTAAATTCAATTATTTTTAAATTTAATTAAATTATTTTCAAATTAAATTAAAATATTTTCAAATTAAATTAAATTATTTTCAAATTAAACTAAATTATTATCAAATTAAATTAAATTATTTTCAAATTAAATTAAATTATTTGCAAATTGAATTTAATTATTTTAAAATTAAATTTTTTTACTTTAAAATTAAATTAAATTATTTTCAAATTAAATTAAATTATTTTAAAATTAAATTAAATTATTTAAAAATTAAATTATTTTCAAATTTAATTAAACTACTTTAAAATTAAATTAAATTATTTTTAATTTAAATTAAATTATTTTCAAATTAAATTAAATTATTTTTAAATTAAACTAAATTATTTTTAAATTAAATTAAATTATTTTAAAATTAAATAAAATTATTTTAACATTAATTTAAATTATTTTAAAATTATATTAAATGATTTTAAAATTATATTAAAAGACTTTAAAATTAAATTAAATTTATTTAAAATTATTTTAAAATTAAATTAATTTATTTTAAAATTGAATTAAACTATTCATAAATTATATTAAATTAAATTATTTAAAAATTAAATTAAATTATTTTCAAATTAAATTAAAATATTTTAAAATTAAATTATTTTAAAATTAATTTAATTATTGTAAAATTAAATAATTTTCAAATAAAATTAAATTATTTTAAAATAAAATTAAATTATTTTCAAATTAAATTAAATTATTTTCAAAATAAAATAAATTATTTTAAAATAAAATTAAATTATTTTAAATTAAGATTAAATTATTTTCAAATTAAATTATTTTAAAATTAAATTAAAATATTTTAAAATTAAATTAAATTATTTTAAAATTTTATTAAATTATTTAAAACTTAAATTAAATTATTTTAAAATTTAATTAAATTATTTTTAAATTAAATTAAATTATTTTCAAATTAAATTAAATAATTTTAAAATCAAATTAATGAATTTTAAAATGAAATTAAAATATTTTTTAATTAAATTAAATTATTTTCAAATTAAATAAATTATTTTAAAATTCATTCAAATTATTTTCAAAAAAAATTAAATTATTTTCAAATTTAATTAAATATTTTAAAATTAAATTAAATTATTTTCAAATTAAATTAAAATATTTTCAAAATATATTATATTATTTTGAAAATAAATTAAATTATTTTCAAATTAAATTAAACTATTTTGAAAAATTTTCAAACTAAATTAAATTATTTTAAAATGACATTAAATTATTTTAAAATTAAATTAAACTATTTTAAATAATTTAAATAAATAAACTGTTTTAAAAAAAAATAATATTTTAAATTATTTTCAAATTAAACTAAATTATTTTAAAATTAAATTAAATTATTTTAAAATTAAAATAAATTATTTTAACATTAATTTAAATTATTTTAAAATTATATTAAATGATTTTAAAATTATATTAAATGATTTTAAAATTAAATTAAATTATTTTAAAATTAATTTAGAATTAAATTAAATTATTTTAAAATTGAATTAAATTATTTTAAAATTAAATTAAATTAAATTATTTAAAAATTAAATTAAATTATTTTCAAATAAAATTAAATTATTTTCAAATTAAATTAAATTATTTTCAAAATAAAATAAATTATTTTAAAATTAAATTTAATTATTTTAAATTTAGATTAAATTATTTTCAAATAAAATTAAATTATTTTAAAATTAAATTAAAATATTTTAAAATTAAATTAAAATATTTTAAAATTAAATTAAATTATTTTAAAATTAAATTAAATTATTTTAAAATTAAATTAAATTATTTTAAAATTTAATTAAATTATTTAAAAATTAAATAAAATTAAATAATTTTAAAATTTAATTAAATTATTTTTAAATTAAATTAAAATATTTTCAAATTAAATTAAATAATTTTAAAATTAAATTTTCAAATTAAATTAAAATATTTTTAAATTAAATGAGTTATTTTCATATTAAATAAATTATTTTAAAATTCATTTAAATTATTTGCAATTTAAATTAAATTACTTAAATGTTAAATTAAATTATTTTCAAATTTAATTAAATTATTTTAAAATTAAATTAAATTATTTTCAAATTAAATTAAATTATTTTCAAAATAAACTAAATTATTTTCAAATTAAATTAAATTATTTTAAAAGGAAATTAAATTATTTTAAAATTAAATTAAACTATTTTAAAAATAAATTAAATTATTTTCAAATTAAACTAAATTATTTTCAAAAGAAATTAAATAATTTTAAAATAAAATTAAATTATTTTAAAATTAAATTAAATTATTTTAAAATTAAATCAAATTATTTTAAAATTAAATTAAATTATTTTTAAATTTAATTAAATTATTTTCAAATTAAATTAAAATATTTTCAAATTAAATTAAATTATTTTCAAATTAAACTAAATTATTATCAAATTAAATTAAATTATTTTCAAATTAAATTAAATTATTTGCAAATTGAATTTAATTATTTTAAAATTAAATTTTTTTACTTTAAAATTAAATTAAATTATTTTCAAATTAAATTAAATTATTTTAAAATTAAATTAAATTATTGAATTTGATTAAATTATGAATTTAATTATTTTAAAATTAAATTTTTTTACTTTAAAATTAAATTAAATTATTTTCAAATTAAATTAAATTATTTTTAATTTAAATTAAATTATTTTCAAATTAAATTAAATTATTTTTAAATTAAACTAAATTATTTTCAAATTAAATTAAATTATTTTAAAATTAAATAAAATTATTTTAACATTAATTTAAATTATTTTAAAATTATATTAAATGATTTTAAAATTATATTAAAAGACTTTAAAATTAAATTAAATTTATTTAAAATTATTTTAAAATTAAATTAATTTATTTTAAAATTGAATTAAACTATTCATAAATTAAATTAAATTAAATTATTTAAAAATTAAATTAAATTATTTTCAAAATAAAATAAATTATTTTAAAATGAAATTAAATTATTTTAAATTAAGATTAAATTATTTTCAAATTAAATTATTTTAAAATTAAATTAAAATATTTTAAAATTAAATTAAATTATTTTAAAATTTTATTAAATTATTTAAAACTTAAATTAAATTATTTTAAAATTTAATTAAATTATTTTTAAATTAAATTAAATTATTTTCAAATTAAATTAAATAATTTTAAAATCAAATTAATGAATTTTAAAATTAAATTAAAATATTTTTTAATTAAATTAAATTATTTTCAAATTAAATAAATTATTTTAAAATTCATTCAAATTATTTTCAAATTAAATTAAATTATTTTCAAATTTAATTAAATTATTTTAAAATTAAATTAAATTATTTTCAAATTAAATTAAAATATTTTCAAAATAAATTATATTATTTTGAAAATAAATTAAATTATTTTCAAATTAAATTAAATTATTTTCAAATTAAACTAAATTATTTTCAAACTAAATTAAATTATTTTAAAATGACATTAAATTATTTTAAAATTAAATTAAACTATTTTAAATAATTTAAATAAATAAACTGTTTTAAAAAAAAATAATATTTTAAATTATTTTCAAATTAATCTAAATTATTTTAAAATTAAATTAAATTATTTTAAAATTAAAATAAATTATTTTAACATTAATTTAAATTATTTTAAAATTATATTAAATGATTTTAAAATTATATTAAATGATTTTAAAATTAAATTAAATTATTTTAAAATTAATTTAGAATTAAATTAAATTATTTTAAAATTGAATTAAATTATTTTAAAATTAAATTAAATTAAATTATTTAAAAATTAAATTAAATTATTTTCAAATAAAATTAAATTATTTTCAAATTAAATTAAATTATTTTCAAAATAAACTAAATTATTTTCAAATTAAATTAAATTATTTTAAAAGGAAATTAAATTATTTTAAAATTAAATTAAACTATTTTAAAAATAAATTAAATTATTTTCAAATTAAACTAAATTATTTTCAAAAGAAATTAAATAATTTTAAAATAAAATTAAATTATTTTAAAATTAAATTAAATTATTTTAAAATTAAATCAAATTATTTTAAAATTAAATAAAATTATTTTCAAATTAAATTAAATTATTTTAAAAGTAAATTAAATTATTATAAAATTTAACTTAACTATTTTCAAATTAAATTAAATTATTTTCAAATTAAATTAAATTATTTTAAAAGTAAATAAAATTATTTTTAAAATTAAATTAAATTATTTTCAATTAAGACTAAATTATTTTCGAATAAAATTAAATTATTTTCAAATTAAATTAAAATAATTTAAAATTAAATTCAATTATTTTCAAATTTAATTAACTTATTTTCAAATTAAATTAAAATATTTTCAAATTAAACTAAATTATTTTCAAATTAAACTAAATTATTATCAAATTAAATAAAATTATTTTCAAATTAAATTAAATTATTTGCAAATTAAATTTAATTATTTTAAAATTAAATTTTTTTACTTTAAAATCAAATTAAATTATTTTCAAATTAAATTAAATTATTTTAAAATTAAATTAAATTATTTTAAAATTAAATTAAACTATTTTAAATAATTTAAATAAACAAACTATTTAAAAAAATTAATAATAATTTAAATTATTTTCAAATTAAACTAAATTATTTTAAAATTAAATCAAATTATTTTAAAATTAAATTAAATTATTTTCAAATTAAATTAAATTATTTTAAAAGTAAATTAAATTATTATCAAATTAAACCTAACTATTTTCAAATTAAATTAAATTATTTTCAAATTAAATTAAATTATTTTAAAAGTAAATAAAATTATTTTAACATTAATTTAAATTATTTTAAAATTATATTAAATGATTTTAAAATTATATTAAAAGACTTTAAAATTAATTTTAAATTAATTTATTTTAAAATTGAATTAAACTATTCAAAAATTAAATTAAATTAAATTATTTAAAAATTAAATTAAATTATTTTCAAATTATATTAAAATATTTTAAAATTAAATTATTTTAAAATTAATTTAATTATTGTAAAATTATATAATTTTCAAATAAAATTAAATTATTTTAAAATAAAATTAAATTATTTTCAAATTAAATTAAATTATTTTCAAAATAAAATAAATTATTTTAAAATGAAATTAAATTATTTTAAATTAAGATTAAATTATTTTCAAATTAAATTATTTTAAAATTAAATTAAAATATTTTAAAATTAAATTAAATTATTTTAAAATTTAATTAAATTATTTAAAAATTAAATAAAATTAAATAATTTTAAAATTTAATTAAATTATTTTTAAATTAAATTAAATTATTTTCAAATTAAATTAAATTATTTTCAAATTAAATTGAATAATTTTAAAAGTAAATAAAATTATTTTTAAATTAAATTAAATTGTTTTCAATTAAAATTAAATTATTTTCGAATAAAATTAAATTATTTTCAAATTAAATTAAAATAATTTAAAATTAAATTCAATTATTTTCAAATTTAATTAACTTATTTTCAAATTAAATTAAAATATTTTCAAATTAAATTAAATTATTTTCAAATTAAACTAAATTATTATCAAATTAAATAAAATTATTTTCAAATTAAATTAAATTATTTGCAAATTAAATTTAATTATTTTAAAATTGAATTTTTTTACTTTAAAATCAAATTAAATTATTTTCAAATTAAATTAAATTATTTTAAAATTAAATAAATTATTTTAAAATTAAATTAAACTATTTTAAATAATTTAAATAAATAAACTATTTAAAAAAATTAATAATAATTTAAATTATTTTCAAATTAAACTAAATTATTTTAAAATTAAATCAAATTATTTTAAAATTAAATTAAATTATTTTCAAATTAAATTAAATTATTTTAAAAGTAAATTAAATTATTATCAAATTAAACTTAACTATTTTCAAATTAAATTAAATTATTTTCAAATTAAATTAAATTATTTTAAAAGTAAATAAAATTATTTTCAAATTAAAATAAATTATTTTCAATTAAAATTAAATTATTTGCGAATAAAATTAAATTATTTTCAAATTAAATTAAAATAATTTAAAATTAAATTCAATTATTTTTAAATTTAATTAACTTATTTTCAAATTAAATTAAAATATTTTCAATTTAAATAAAATTATTTTTAAATTAAACTAAATTATTTTCAAATTAAATTAAATTATTTTAAAATTAAATAAAATTATTTTAACATTAATTTTAAATTATTTTAAAATTAATTTAAATTATTGTAAAATTAAATTATTTTCAAATAAAATAAAATTATTTTAAAATAAAATAAAATTATATTCAAATTAAATTTAATTATTTTCATAATAAAATAAATTACTTTAAAATAAAATTAAATTACTTTAAATTTAGATTAAATTATTTTCAAATTAAATTAAATTATTTTAAAATTAAATTAAAATATTTTAAAATTAAATTAAATTATTTTAAAATTAAATTAATTTATTTTAAAATTAAATTAAATTATTTTAAAATTTAATTAAATTATTTAAAAATTAAATAAAATTAAATTATTTTAAAATTTAATTAAATTATTTTTAAATTAAATTAAATTATTTTCAAATTAAATTAAATAATTTTCAAATTAAATTTTCCAATTAAATTAAAATATTTTTAAATTAAATTAAATTATTTTCAAATTAAATAAATTATTTTAAAATTCATTTAAATTATTTTCAAATTAAATTAAATTACTTAAAAGTTAAATTAAATTATTTTCAAATTTAATTAAATTATTTCAAAATTAAATAAAATTAAATTATTTTAAAATTTAATTAAATTATTTTTAAAATAAATTAAATTATATTCAAATTAAATTAAATAATTTTAAAATTAAATTAAATAATTTTCAAATTAAATTAAAATATTTTTAAATTAAATTAAATTATTTTCAAATTAAATAAATTATTTTACAATTCATTTAAATTATCTTCAAATTAAATTAAATTATTTTCAAATTAAATTAAATTACTTAAAAGCCAACTTAAATTATTTTCAAATTTAATTAAATTAATTTAAATTAAAATTAAATTATTTTCAAATTGAATTAAATTATTTTCAAAATAAATTAAATTATTTTAAAATTAAATTAACTTATTTTCAAACTAAATTAAATTATTTTCAAATTAAACTAAATTATTTTCAAATTAAATTACATTATTTTAAAATTATATTAAATTATTTTGAAATTAAATTAAATTATTTTAAAATTAAATTAAATTATTCTAAAATTAAATTAAATTATTTAAAAATTAAATTAAATTATTTAAAAAATAAATTAAATTATTTTCAAATTAAATCAAAATATTTTAATATTAAGTTATTTTAAAATTAATTTAAATTATTGTAAAATTAAATTATTTTTAAATAAAATTAAATTATTTTAAATTAAATTAAATTATTTTCAAATTAAATTAAAGTATTCTCAAAATCAATTAAATTATTTTAAAATAAAATTAAATTATTTTAAATTTAAATTAAATTTTTTGCAAATTAAATTAAATTATTTTAAAATTAAATTAAAATATTTTAAAATTAAATTAAATTATATTAAAATTAAATTAAATTATTTTAAAATTAAATCAAATTATTTCAAAATTGAATTAAATTATTTTAAAATTAAATTAAAATATTTTAAAATTAAATTAAATTATATTAAAATTAAATAAAATTATTTTCAAATTAAATTAATTTTTTTTAAAATTGAATAAAATTATTTAAAAATTAAATTGAATTATTTAAAAATTAAATTCAATTAAATTAAATTATTTTCAAATTAAATTAATTTATTTAAAAATTAAATTAAATTATTTTAAAATTTAATTAAATTATTTTAAAATTAAATTAGTTTATTTTAAAATTATATTAAATGATTTTAAAATAAATTAAATTGTTTTAAAATTAAATTAAATTATTTTTAAATTAAATGAAATTATTTTAAAATTAAATTAATTGATTTTAAAATTAAATTAAATTATTTTCAAATTTAATTAAATTATTTTCAAATTAATTTAAATTATTTTAAAGTTAAATTAAAATATTTTTAAATTAAACTAAATTATTTTCAAATTAAATCAAATTATTTTAAAATTAAATTAAATTATTTTAAAATTAATTTAAATTATTTTAAAATTATATTAAATGATTTTAAAATTAAATTAAATTGTTTTAAAATTAAATTAAATTATTTTTAAATTAAATAAAATTATTTTCAAATTAAAGTAATTTATTTAAAAATTAAATTAAATTAAATTATTTTCAAATTTATTTAAATTATTTTCAAATTAAATTAAATTATTTTTAAACTAAATTAAATTATTTTAAAATTAAATTCAAATATTTTAAAATTAAAGTAAATTATTTTAAAATTAAATTAAATTATTTTTATATTAAATTTAAAAATATTATATTATTAAAAAAAAAAAAAAAAAATAATTATATTATTAAAAATTAAAAATATTATTATTTTTATATTAAATTTTAATATTATTTAAAAATTAAATTAAATTAAATTATTTTCAAATTAAATCAAAATATTTTAAAGTTAAGTTATTTTAAAATTAATTTAAATTATTGTAAAATTAAATTAATTTTAAATAAAAAATAATTTAATTTAATTTGATAATAATTTAGTGTACTTTGAAAATAATTTAATTTTTTTTGAAAATAATTTAATTTATTTTGACAATAATTTAATTTAATTTGAAAATAATTTAATTTAATTTTAAAATTATTTTAAAATTAAATTAAATTATTTAAAAATTAAATTAAATTATTTGCAAAGTAAATTAAATTATTTTAAAATTAAATGAAATTATTTAAAAGGTAAAATTAAATTAAATTATTTTCAAATTAATTTAAATTATTTTGAAATTTAATTAAATTATTTTAAAATTAAATTAAACTATTTTTAAATTAAATTACATTATTTTCAAATTAAATTAAATTATTTTGAAATTTAATTAAATTATTTTAAAATTAAATTAAACTATTTTTCAATTAAATTACATTATTTTCAAATTAAATTAAATTATTTTAAAATTGAATTAAATTATTTAAAAATTAAATTAAATTATTTAAAATTTAAATTCAATTAAATTAAATTATTTTCAAAATAAATTAAAATATTTTAAAATTGAATTATTTGAAAATTAATTTAAATTATTGTAAAATTAAATTATTTTTAAATAAAATAAAATTATTTTAAAATTAAATTAAATTATTTTCAAATTAAATTAAATTATTTTCAAAATAAATTAAATTATTTTAAAATTAAATTAAATTATTTTAAATTTTAAATAAATTATTTGCAAATTAAATTAAATTATTTTAAAATTAAATCAAATTATTTTAAAATTAAATTAAATTATTTTACAATTAATTTAAATTATTTTAAAATTATATTAAATGATTTTTAAATTAAATTAAATTGTTTTAAAATTAAAGTAAATTATTTTTTAATTAAATTAAATTATTTTCAAATTAAAGTAATTTATTTAAAAATTAAACTAAATTAAATTATTTTCAAATTTATTTAAATTATTTTCAAATTAAATTAAATTATTTTCAAACTAAATTAAATTATTTTAAAATTAAATTCAAATATTTTAAAATTAAAGTAAATTATTTTAAAATTAAATTAAATTATTTTAAAATTATTTAATTTAATTTTAAAATAATTTAATTTAATTTTAAAGTAATTTACTTTAATTTTAAAATATTTGAATTTAATTTTAAAATAATTTAATTTAGTTTAAAAATAATTTAATTTAATTTGAAAATAATTTAAATAAATTTGAAAATAATTTAATTTAATTTAATTTTTAAATAAATTGCTTTAATTTGATTAAATTTAATTTTAAAATATTTTAATTTAATTTGAAAATAATTTAATTTTATTTTCAAATTAAATTAAAATATTTTAAAATTAAATTAAATTATTTTCAAATTAAATTAAATTATTTTAAAATTAAATCACATTATTTTACAATTAAATTTATTTATTTTTAAATTAAATTAAAATATTTTAAAATTAAATTTAATTAATTTAAAATAAAAAAAAATTAATTTAAAATTAAATTAAATTATTTTAAAATTAAATTAACTTATTTTAAAATTAAATTAAATTTTTCTAAATTAAATTATTTTCAAATTAAATTAAAATATTTTAAAATTAAATTGTTTTCAAATTAATTAAAATTATTGTAAAATTAAATTAAATTATTTTTATATTAAATTAAATTATTTTACAATCAAATTAAATTATTTTTAAATTAAATTAAATTATTTTAAAATTTAATTAAATTATTTAAAACATAAATTAAATTATTTAAAACATAAATTAAATTAAATTATTTAAAACTTAAATTAAATTTTTTTCAAATTAAATTAAAATATTTTAAAATTAAATAATTTTAAAATTAATTTAAATTATGGTAAAATTAATTTATTGTAAAATTAAATTAAATTATTTTCAAATTAAATTAAATTATTTTTAAATTAAATTAATTTTTTTTTAAATTAAATTAAATTATTTTCAAATTAAATTAAATTATTTTTAAATTAAATTAAAATATTTTTAAATTAAATTAAAATATTTTTAAATTAAATTAAATTATTTTCAAATTAAATTAAATTATTTTCAAATTAAATTAATTTATGTTTAAATTAAATTAAAATATTTTTAAATTAAATTAAATTATTTTCAAATTAAATTAAAATATTTTTTAATTAATTTAAATTATTTTCAAATAAAATTAAATTATTTTAAAATTCTATTAAATTATTTTCAAATTAAATTAAATTATTTTCAAATTAAATTAAAAAATTTTAAAATTAAATTAAATTATTTTCAAATTAAATTAAATTATTTTTAAATTAAATTAAATTATGTTCAAATTAAATTAAAATATTTTTAAATTAAATTAAATTATTTTCAAATTAAATTAAAATATTTTTAAATTAAATTATTTCCAAATTAAATTTAATTATTTTCAAATTAAATTAAATTATTTAAAAATTAAATTAAATTATTTTCAAATTTAATTTAATTTTTTTCAAATTAAATTAAATTATTCTAAAATTAAATTAAATTATTTTCAAATTAAATTAAATTATTATAGAACAAAATTAAAATTCTTTTCAAATTGAATTAAAATATTTTAAATTTAAATTAAATTATTTTAAAATTAAATTAAATTATTTTCTAATTAAATTAAATTATTTTCAGATTAAATTAAACTATTTTCGAATAAAATTAAATTATTTTTGAACTAAATTAAATAATTTTAAAATTAAATTATATAATTTTAAAATTAAATTAAATTATTTTAAAATTAAATTATTCTCAAATTATATTAAATTATTTTAAAATAACATTAAATTATTTTTAAATTAAATTAAATTATTTTCAAAATAAATTAATTTATTTTAAAATTAAATTAAATTATTTTCAAATTTTTTTAAATTATTTTTAAATTAAATTAAATTATTTACAAATTAAACTAAATTATTCTAAAACTAAATCAAATTATTTTCAAGTTAAATTAAAATATTTTAAAATTAAATTAAAATATTTTAAAATTAAATTAAATTATTTCAAAATTAAATTAAATTATCTTTAAATTAAATTCAAATATTTTCAAATTAAACTAAATTATTTTTTTTATTTTAAATTAAAATTATTTTAAATTAAATTAAATCACTTTAAAATTCAAAATAAATTAAATTATTTTCAAAATTAAATTAAATTATTTTCAAATTTAAATAAATTATTTTTAAATTAAATTAAATTATTTTAAAATTAAATTATATAAAAATTAATTAAATTATTTTCAAATTAAATTAAATTATTTTACAATTAAATTAAATTATTTTCAAATTAAATTAAATTATTTTCAAAATAAATCAAATTATTTTCAAATTGAAATAAAATATTTTAAAATTAAATTAGTTTATTTTAAAATTAAATTATATTATTTTAAAATTAAATTAAATTATTTTAAAATTATTTTCAAATTAAATTAAATTATTTTAAATTTAAATTAAATTATTCTAAAATTAAATTAAATTAGTTTCAAATTAAATTAAAATATTTTCAAAATAAACTAAATTATTTTCAAATTAAATTAAATTATTTTAAAATTATATTAAATTATTTTAAAACTAAATTAAATTATTTTAAAATGATATTAAATTATTTTAAGATTAAATTAAAATATTTTCAAATTAAATTACATTATTTAAAAATTAAATTAAATTATTTTCTAATTTAATTAAATTATTTTTACATTAAATTAAATTATTTTCAAATTAAATTAAAATATTTTCAAATTAAATTAAATTATTTAAAAATTAAATTAAATTATTTTCAAATTTAATTACATTATTTAAAAATTAAATTAAATTATTTTCAAATTTAATTAAATTGTTTTTAAATTAAATTAAATTATTTTCAAATTAAATTAAATTATTTTAAAATTAAATTAAATTATTTTAAAATTAAATTAAATTATTTTAAAATTAAATTAAATTATTTTAAAATTAAATTAAATTATTTTAAAATTAAATTAAATTATTTTCGAACAAAATTAAATTATTTTTAAATTAAATTAAAATATTTTAAAATTAAACTAAATTTTTCAAATTAATTTAAATTATTTTAAATTTAAATTAAATTATTTTCAAACTAAATTAAATTATTTTCAAAATAAATTAAAATATTTTCAAATTAAATTACATTGTTTAAAAATTAAATTAAATTATTTTCAAATTTAATTAAATTATTTTTACATTAAATTAAATTATTTTCAAATTAAATTAAAATATTTTCAAATTAAATTAAATTATTTAAAAATTAAATTAAATTATTTTCAAATTTAATTAAATTATTTTCGAACAAAATTAAATTATTTTTAAATTAAATTAAAATATTTTAAAATTAAATTAAATTTTTTTAAAATTAAATTAAATTATTTTAAAATTAAATTAAATTTTTTTAAAATTAAAATAAATTATTTTAAAATTAAATTAAATTATTTTAAAATTAAATTAAATTATTTAAAAATTAGATTAAAATAAATTGTTTAAAAACTAAATTAAATTAAATTATTTTAAAACTTATTTAAATTATTTTAAAATTAAATTAAATTATTTTCAAAATAAATTAAATCATTTTCAAATTAAATTAAAATATTATATTAAATTAAATTATTTAAAATTAAATTTAATTATTTTCAAAATAAATTAAATTATTTTCATATTAAATAAAATTATTTTTAAATTAAATTAAATTATTTTCAAATTAAATTAAAAAAAATTTAAATTAAATTATTTTCAAATTAAATTAAATTATTTTTACATTAAATTAAATTATTTTCAAATTAAATTAAAATATTTTTAAATTAAATTAAATTGTTTTCAAATCAAATTTAATTATTGTAAAATTCAATTAAATTATTTTCAAATTAAATTAAAATATTTTCAAATTAAATTACATTATTTAAAAATTAAATTAAATTATTTTAAAATTAAATTAAATTATTTTAAAATTAAATTAAATTATTTTAAAATTAAATTAAATTATTTTAAAATTAAATTAAATTATTTTCGAACAAAATTAAATTATTTTTAAATTAAATTAAAATATTTTGAAATTAAACTAAATTTTTCAAATTAATTTAAATTATTTTAAATTTAAATTAAATTATTTTCAAACTAAATTAAATTATTTTCAAAATAAATTAAATTATTTTAAATTAAAATTAAATTATTTTAAATTTAAATTAATTTATTTTCAAATTAATTTAAATTATTTTAAAATTAAATTTAAATATTTTACAATTAAATTAAATTATTTTAAAATTAAATTAAATTATTTTAGAATTAAACTAAATGGTTTTTAAATTAATTTAAATTTAAATTAAATTATTTTAAAATTAAATTAAATTATTTTAAAATTAAATTAAATTATTTTAAAATTAAATTAAATTATTTTAAAATTAAATTAAATTAAATTATTTAAAAATTAAATTAAACTAAATTATTTTAAAATTTATTTAAATTATTTTAAAATTAAATTAAATTATTTTCAAATTAAATAAAATTATTTTCAAAATAAATTAAAATATTGTATTAAATTAAATTATTTAAAATTAAATTAAATTATTTTCAAAATAAATTAAATTATTTTCAAATTAAATTAAAATAATTTTAAATTAAATTAAAATATTTTCAAATTAAATAAAATTCTTTTTAAATAAAATTATTTTTTTTTCAAATTAAATTAAAATATTTTTAAATTAAATTATTTTCAAATTAAATTAAATTGTTTTTAAATTAAATTAAATTATTTTCAAACTAAATTAAAATATTTTTAAATTAAATTAAATTATTTTCAAATTAAATTAAATTATTTTAAAATTAAATTACATTATTTTACAATTAAATTTATTTATTTTTAAATTAAATTAAAATATTTTAAAATTAAATTAAATTATTTTCAAAATAAATTAAAATATTTTCAAATTAAATTAAATTATTTAAAAGTTAAATTAAATTATTTTCAAAATGAATTAAAATATTTTCAAATTAAATTAAATTATTTAAAAATTAAATTAAATTATTTTCAAATTTAATTAAATTATTTTCAAATTAAATTAAATTTTTTTCAAATTGAATGAATTTATTTTAAATTTGAAAATAATTTAATTGAATTTTGAAATATTTTAATTTTATTTGAAAATAATTTAATTTAATTAAAAATATTTGAATTTAATTTGAAAATAATTTAATTTTATTTAAAAATAATTTAATTTAATTTGAAATTAATTTAATTTAAAAATATTTTAATTTAGTTTGAAAATAATTTAATTTTATTTAAAAATAATTTATTTGATTTGAAAATAACTTAATTTAATATAAAATTATTTTAATTTAATTTGCAAATAATTTAATTTATTTTAAAAATAATTTAATTTAATTTGAAATAATTTAATTTAATATAATAATATATTAATTTATTTTGAAAATAATTTTATTTAATTTGAAAATTATTTAATTCAATTTCAAAATAATTTAAATAAATTTTAAAATAATTTAATTTAATTTTTAAATAATTTAATTTAATTTAAATTTTAAATAATTTAATTTAATTTTAAAATAATTTAATTTTAAAATAATTTAATTTAATTTTAAAATAATCTAATTTAATTTTAAAATAATTTAATTTAATTTTAAAATAATTTAATTTAATTTTAAAATAATTTAATTTAATTTTAAAATTTAATTTAATTTTAAAATAATTTAATTTAATTTTAAAATAATTTAATTTTAAAATAATTTAATTTAATTTTAAAATAATTTAATTTAATTTTAAAATAATTTAATTTAATTTTAAAATAATTTAATTTAATTTTAAAATAATTTAATTTAATTTTAAAATAATTTAATTTATTTTTAAAATCATTTAATTTAATTTTAAAATAATTTAATATAATTTTAAAATAATTTAATTTAATTTTAAAAAAATTTAATTTAATTTTAAAATAATTTAATTTAATTTTAAAATAATTTAATTTTAAAATATTTTAATTTAATTCTAAAATTATTTTAAAATTAAATTAAATTATTTTAAAATTAAATTAAATTAAATATTAAAATAATTAAATTTAATTTGCAAATAATTTAATTTATTTTAAAAATAATTTAATTTAATTTGATAATAATTTAGTGTACTTTGAAAATAATTTAATTTATTTTGAAAATAATTTAATTTATTTTGAAAATAATTTAATTTATTTTGAAAATAATTTAATTTAATTTGAAAATAATTTAATTTAATTTTAAAATTATTTTAAAATTAAATTAAATTATTTTAAAATTAAATTAAATTATTTGCAAATTAAATTAAATTATTTTAAAATTAAATGAAATTATTTAAAAGGTAAAATTAAATTAAAATATTTTCAAATTAATTTAAATTATTGTTAAATTAAATTATTTTCAAATAAAATTAAATTAATATATTTTAAAATTAAATTAAATTATTTTCAAATTAAATTAAATTATTTTGAAATTTAATTAAATTATTTTAAAATTAAATTAAACTATTTTTAAATTAAATTACATTATTTTCAAATTAAATTATTTTGAAATTTAATTAAATTATTTTAAAATTAAATTAAACTATTTTTAAATTAAATTACATTATTTTCAAATTAAATTAAATTATTTTAAAATTGAATTAAATTATTTAAAAATTAAATTAAATTATTTAAAATTTAAATTCAATTAAATTAAATTATTTTCAAAATAAATTAAAATATTTTAAAATTGAATTATTTTAAAATTAATTTGAATTATTGTAAAATTAAATTATTTTTAAATAAAATTAAATTATTTTAAAATTAAATTAAATTATTTTCAAATTAAATTAAATTATTTTCAAAATAAATTAAATTATTTTAAAATTAAATTTAATTATTTTAAATTTAGAATTTATTATTTGCAAATTAAATTAAATTATTTTAAAATTAAATCAAATTATTTTAAATTTAAATTAAATTATTTTAAAATTAATTTAAATTATTTTAAAATTATATTAAATGATTTTAAAATTAAATTAAATTGTTTTAAAATTAAATTAAATTATTTTTAAATTAAATTAAATTATTTTCAAATTAAAGTAATTTATTTAAAAATTAAATTAAATTAAATTATTTTCAAATTTATTTAAATTATTTTCAAATTAAATTAAATTATTTTCAAACTAAATTAAATTATTTTAAAATTAAATTCAAATATTTTAAAATTAAAGTAAATTATTTTAAAATTAAATTAAATTATTTTAAAATTAAATTAAATTATTTTCAAATTAAATTAAAATATTTTAAAATTAAATTAAATTATTTTCAAATTAAATTAAATTATTTTAAAAGTAAATTACATTATTTTACAATTAAATTTATTTATTTTTAAATTAAATTAAAATATTTTAAAATTAAATTTAATTAATTAAAAATTAAAAAAATTAATTTAAAATTAAATTAAATTATTTTAAAATTAAATTAAATTATTGTAAAATTAAACTAAATTATTTTTATATTAAATAAAATTATTTTACAATCAAATTAAATTATTTTAAAATTAAATTAAATTATTTTAAAATTAAATTAACTTATTTTAAAATTAAATTAAATTTTTCTAAATTAAATTATTTTCAAATTAAATTAAAATATTTTAAAATTAAATTATTTTCAAATTAATTAAAATTATTGTAAAATTAAATTAAATTATTTTTAAATTAAATTAAATTATTTTAAAATTTAATTAAATTATTTAAAACATAAAATAAATTATTTAAAACAAAAATTAAATTAAATTATTTAAAACTTAAATTAAATTAAATTTTTTTCAAATTAAATTAAAATATTTTAAAATTAAATTATTTTAAAATTAATTTAAATTATGGTAAAATTAATTTATTGTAAAATTAAATTAAATTATTTTCAAATTAAATTAAATTATTTTTAAATTAAATTAATTTTTTTTTAAATTAAATTAAATTATTTTCAAATTAAATTAAATTATTTTTAAATTAAATTAAAATATTTTTAAATTAAATTAAAATATTTTTAAATTAAATTAAATTATTTTCAAATTAAATTAAAATATTTTTAAATTAATTTAAATTATTTTCAAATTAAATTAAATTATTTTAAAATTCTATTAAATTATTTTCAAATTAAATTAAATAATTTTCAAATTAAATTAAATTATTTAAAAATTAAATTTAATTATTTTCAAATTTAATTTAATTATTTTCAAATTAAATTAAATTATTTTACAATAAAATTACATTATTTTATATTTAAATTTATTTATTTTTAAAATAAATTAAAATATTTTAAAATTAAATTTAATTATTTTAAATTTAAATCTTTTTTTTTAAATTAAATTAAATTATTTTAAATATAAATTAAATTATTGTAAAATTAAATTAAATTGTTTTTATATTAAATTAAATTATTTTAAAATTAAATTAAATTATTTTAAAATTAAATTAAATTTTTTTAAAATTAAATTAAATTATTTTAAAATTAAATTAAATTATTTTAAAATTAAATTATATTATTTTAAAATTAAATTAAATTATTTTAAAATTTAATTAAATTATTTAAAATTTAAATTAAATTCAATTATTTAAAAATTAAATTAAATTAAATTGTTTTAAAATTTAGTAAATTTATTTTAAAATTAAATTAAATTATTTTCAAATTAAACAAAATTTTTTTCAAAACAAATTAAAATATTATTATATTAAATTAAATTATTTCAAATAAAATTAAATTATTTTCAAAATAAATTAAATTATTTTCAAAATAAATTAAAATAATTTTATATTAAATTAAATTATTTTCAAATAAAATTAAATTATTTTTAAATAAAATTAAATTATTTTCAAATTAAATTAAAATATTTTTAAATTAAATTATTTTCAGATTAAATTAAATTAATTTAATTTTAAATAAATTTAATTTATATTGAAAATAATTTAATTTAATTTGAAAATAATTTAATTTAAATTTAAAATATTTTAATTTTAATTTAAAATAATATAATTTATTTTGAAAATAATTTAATTTAATTTGCAAATAATTTAATTTAATTTTAAAATAATTTAATTTAATTTGAAAATAATTTAATTTTGTTCGAAAATAATTTAATTTAATTTTGA
The DNA here is from genome assembly GCA_944588485.1 of Phosphuga atrata. Classification (NCBI taxonomy): domain Eukaryota; kingdom Metazoa; phylum Arthropoda; class Insecta; order Coleoptera; family Silphidae; genus Phosphuga; species Phosphuga atrata. The sequence continues at coordinate 17,154,140 of OX155901.1, forward strand.
AATAATTGAATTTAATTTTAAATTAATTTAATTTATTTTAAATTTAAATTATATTATTTTCAAACTAAATTAAATTATTTTCAAAATAAATTAAATTATTTTAAATTAAAATTAAATTATTTTAAATTTAAATTAATTTATTTTAAAATTAATTTAAATTATTTTAAAATTAAATTAAAATATTTTAAAATTAAATTATTTTAAAATTAAATTAAATTATTTTAAAATTAAATTAAATTATTTTAAAATTAAATTAAAATTTTTTTAAAATTAAATTATTTTCAAATTAAATTAAAAAATTTTAAAATTAAATTAAATTATTTTCAAATTAAATTAAATTATTTTTAAATTAAATTAAAATATTTTTAAATTAAATTAAAATATTTTTAAATTAATTTATTTTCAAATTAAATTAAATTATTTTTAAATTAAATTAAATTATGTTTAAATTAAATTAAAATATTTTTAAATTAAATTAAATTATTTTCAAATTAAATTAAAATATTTTCAAATTAAATTAAATTATTTAAAAATTAAATTAAATTATTTTCAAATTTAATTTAATTTTTTTCAAATTAAATTAAATTATTCTAAACTTAAATTAAATTATTTTCAAATTAAATTAAATTATTATAGAACAAAATTAAAATTCTTTTCAAATTGAATTAAAATATTTTAAAATTAAATTAAATTATTTTAAAATTAAATTAAATTATTTTAAAAATAAATTAAATTATTTTCAAATTAAATTAAATTATTTTCAGATTAAATTAAACTATTTTCGAATAAAATTAAATTATTTTTGAACTAAATTAAATAATTTTAAAATTAAATTATATAATTTTAAAATTAAATTAAATTATTTTAAAATTCAATTAAATTTTGAAAAAATTAAATTATTCTCAAATTAAATTAAATTATTTTAAAATTACATTAAATTATTTTTAAATTAAATTAAATTATTTTCAAAATAAATTAATTTATTTTAAAATTAAATTCAATTATTTTCAAATTTTTTTAAATTCTTTTCAAATTAAATTAAATTATTTACAAATTAAACTAAATTATTCTAAAACTAAATCAAATTATTTTCAAGTTAAATTAAAATATTTTAAAGTCAAATTAAATTTTTCAAAAACTAAATTAAATTATTTTCTAATTGAAGTAAAATATTTAAAATTAAATTAATTTATTTTAAAATTAAATTAAATTATTTTCAAATTAAAATAAATTATTTTAAAATTAAATTAAATTATTTTAAAATTAAAATTAATTATTTTCAAATTAAATTAAATTATTTTCAAATTAAATCAAAATATTTTAAAGTTAAGATTTTAAAATTAATTTAAATTATTGTAAAATTAAATTAATTTTAAATAAAATTAAATTATTTTAAATTAAATTATATTATTTTCAAATTAAATTAAAGTATTCTCAAAATCAATTAAATTATTTTAAAATAAAATTAAATTCTTTTAAGTTTAAATTAAATTTTTTGCAGATTAAATTAAATTATTTTAAAATTAAATTAAAATATTTTAAAATTAAATTAAATTATATTAAAATTAAATTAAATTATTTTAAAATTAAATCAAATTATTTTAAAATTGAATTAAATTATTTTAAAATTAAATTAAAATATTTTAAAATTAAATTAAATTATATTAAAATTAAATTAAATTATTTTCAAATTAAATTAAATTATTTTAAAATTGAATAAAATTATTTAAAAATTAAACTAAATTATTTAGAAATTAAATTCAATTAAATTAAATTATTTTCAAATTAAATTATTTATTAACATAATTAAATTTAATTTGCAAATAATTTAATTTATTTTAAAAATATTTTAATTTAATTTGATTATAATTTAGTGTACTTTGAAAATAATTTAATTTATTTTGAAAATAATTTAATTTATTTTGAAAATAATTTAATTTATTTTGAAAATAATTTAATTTAATTTTAAAATTATTTTAAAATAAAATTAAATTATTTTAAAATTAAATTAAATTATTTGCAAATTAAATTAAATTATTTTAAAATTAAATTAAATTATTTAAAAGGTAAAATTAAATTAAATTATTTTCAAATTAATTTAAATTATTGTTAAATTAAATTATTTTCAAATAAAATTAAATTAATATATTTTAAAATTAAATTAAATTATTTTCAAATTAAATTAAATTATTTTGAAATTTAATTAAATTATTTTAAAATTAAATTAAACTATTTTTAAATTAAATTACATTATTTTGAAATTAAATTAAATTATTTTGAAATTTAATTAAATTATTTTAAAATTAAATTAAACTATTTTTAAATTAAATTACATTATTTTCAAATTAAATTAAATTATTTTAAAATTGAATTAAATTATTTAAAAATTAAATTAAATTATTTAAAAATTAAATTCAATTAAATTAAATTATTTTCAAAATAATTTAAAATATTTTAAAATTGAATTATTTTAAAATTAATTTAAATTATTGTAAAATTAAATTATTTTTAAATAAAATTAAATTATTTTAAAATTAAATTAAATTATTTTCAAATTAATTTAAATTATTTTCAAAATAAATTAAATTATTTTAAAATTAAATTTAATTATTTTAAATTTAAAATAAATTATTTGCAAATTAAATTTAATTATTTTAAAATTAAATCAAATTATTTTAAAATTAAATTAAATTATTTTAAAATTAATTTAAATTATTTTAAAATTATACTAAATGATTTTAAAATTAAATTAAATTGTTTTAAAATTAAATTAAATTATTTTAAAATTAAATTAAATTATTTTCAAATTAAAGTAATTTATTTAAAAATTAAATTAAATTAAATTTTTTTCAAATTTATTTAAATTATTTTCAAATTAAATTAAATTATTTTCAAACTAAATTAAATTATTTTAAAATTAAATTCAAATATTTTAAAATTAAAGTAATTTATTTTAAAATTAAATTAAATTATTTAAATTAAATTAAATTATTTTCAAATTAAATTAAAATATTTTAAAATTAAATTAAATTATTTTCAAATTAAATTAAATTATTTTAAAATTAAATTACATTATTTTACAATTAAATTTATTTATTTTTAAATTAAATTAAAATATTTTAAAATTAAATTTAATTATTTTAAATTTAAAATTTTTTTTTAAAAATTAAATTAAATTTTATTTTAAATATAAATTAAATTATTGTAAAATTAAATTGTTTTTATATTAAATTAAATTATTTTAAAAATAAATTAAATTATTTTAAAATTGAATTAAATTATTTTAAAATTAAATTAAATTATTTTAAAATTAAATTAAAATTTTTTTTAAATTAAATTATTTTCAAATTAAATTAAAAAATTTTAAAATTAAATTAAATTATTTTCAAATTAAATTAAATTATTTTTAAATTAAATTAAAATATTTTTAAATTAAATTAAAATATTTTTAAATTAATTTATTTTCAAATTAAATTAAATTATTTTTAAATTAAATTAAATTATGTTCAAATTAAATTAAAATATTTTTAAATTAAATTAAATTATTTTCAAATTAAATTAAAATATTTTTAAATTAAATTAAATTATTTCCAAATTAAATTAAATTATTTTCAAATTAAATTAAATTATTTAAAAATTAAATTAAATTATTTTAAAATTAAATTAAATTAATTTATTTTTAAATTTATTTAAATTATTTTAAAATTAAATTAAATTATTTTCAAATTAAATAAAATTATTTTCAAAATAAATTAAAATATTGTATTAAATTAAATTATTTCAAATTAAATTAAATTATTTTCAAAATAAATTAAATTATTTTTAAATTAAATTAAAATAATTTTAAATTAAATTAAAATATTTTCAAATTAAATAAAATTCTTTTTAAATAAAATTATTTTTTTTTCAAATTAAATTAAAATATTTTTAAATTAAATTATTTTCAAATTAAATTAAATTGTTTTTAAATTAAATTAAATTATTTTCAAACTAAATTAAAATATTTTTAAATTAAATTAAATTATTTTCAAATTAAATTACATTATTTTAAAATTTAATTAAATTATTTTCAAAATAAATTAAAATATTTTCAAATTAAATTAAATTATTTAAAAATTAAATTAAATTATTTTCAAATTTAATTAAATTATTTTCAAATTAAATTAAATTTTTTTCAAATTGAATGAATTTATTTTAAATTTGAAAATAATTTAATTGAATTTTGAAATATTTTAATTTTATTTGAAAATAATTTAATTTAATTAAAAATATTTGAATTTAATTTGAAAATAATTTAATTTTATTTAAAAATAATTTAATTTAATTTGAAAATAATTTAATTTAAAAATATTTTAATTTAGTTTGAAAATAATTTAATTTTATTTAAAAATAATTTATTTGATTTGAAAATAACTTAATTTAATATAAAATTATTTTAATTTAATTTTTCAAATAATTTAATTTATTTTAAAAATAATTTAATTTAATTTGAAATAATTTAATTTAATATAATAATATATTAATTTATTTTGAAAATAATTTTATTTAATTTGAAAATTATTTAATTTAATTTTAAACTAATTTAAATAAATTTTAAAATAATTTAATTTAATTTTTAAATAATTTAATTTAATTTAAATTTTAAATAATTTAATTTAATTTTAAAATAATTTAATTTTAAAATAATTTAATTTAATTTTAAAATAATCTAATTTTAATTTAAAATAATTTAATTTAATTTTAAAATAATTTAATTTAATTTTAAAATAATTTAATTTAATTTTAAAATAATTTAATTTAATTTTAAAATAATTTAATTTAATTTTAAAATAATTTAATTTAATTTTAAAATAATTTAATTTAATTTTAAAATAATTTAATTTAATTTTAAAATAATTTAATTTAATTTTAAAATAATTTAATTTAATTTTAAAATAATTTAATTTATTTTTAAAATCATTTAATTTAATTTTAAAATAATTTAATATAATTTTAAAATAATTTAATTTAATTTTAAAAAAATTTAATTTAATTTTAAAATAATTTAATTTAATTTTAAAATAATTTAATTTTAAAATATTTTAATTTAATTTTAAAATAATTTAAATTAATTTTAAAATAAATTAATTTAAATTTAAAATAATTTAATTTTAATTTAAAATAATTTAATTTATTTTGAAAATAATTTAATTTAGTTTGAAAATAATATAATTTAAATTTAAAATAAATTAAATTAAATTAATTTAAAATTAAATTCAATTATTTCAAAATTAAATTAAATTATTTTCGAACAAAATTAAATTATTTTCAAATTAAATTAAATTATTTTAAAATTAAATTAAATTATTTGCAAATTAAATTAAATTATTTTCAAAATAAATTATATTATTTTAAATTAAAATTAAAATATTTTAAATTTAAATTAAATTATTTTCAAATTAAATTAAATTATTTTCAATATAAATTAAATTATTTTAAAATTAAATTAATTTAATTTAATCTGAAAATAATTTAATTTAAAAATATTTTAATTTAATTTGAAAATAATTTAATTTTATTTAAAAATAATTTAATTTTATTTGAAAATAATTTAATTTAATATAAAATTATTTTAATTTATTTTGAAAATAATTTAATTTATTTTGAAAATAATTTAATTTTATTTGAAATAATTTAATTTAATATAATAATATTTTAATTTGTTTTGAAAAAAATTTTGTTTAATTTGAAAATAATTTAATTTAATTTTAAAATAAATTTACTAAATTTTAAAACAATTTAATTTAATTTAATTTTTAAATAATTGAATTTAATTTAAATTTTAAATAATTTAATTTAATTTTAAAATAATTTAATTTAATTTTAAAATAATATAATTTAATTTTAAAATAATTTAATTTAATTTTAAAATAATTTAATTTAATTTTAAAAAAATTTAATTTAATTTTAAAATAATTTAATTTAATTTTAAAATAATTTAATTTAATTTTAAAATAATTTAATTTAATTTGAAAATAATTTAATTTAATTTTAAAATAATTTAATTTAAACTTGAAATAATTCAAATTAATTTGAAAATAATTTAGTTTAATTTTAAAATAATTTAATTTATTTTTAAAATAATTTAATTTAATTTTAAAATATTTTAATTTAATTTTAAAATAATTTAAATTAATTTTAAAATAAATTAATTTACATTTAAAATAATTTAATTTTAATTTAAAATAATTTAATTTATTTTGAAATTAATTTAATTTAGTTTGAAAATAATTTAATTTAAGTTTAAAATAAATTAAATTAAATTATTTTAAAATTAAATTAATTTATTTTCAAATTAAATTTAATTATTTTTGAATAAAATTAAATTATTTTCAAATTAAATTAAAATATTTTAAAATTAAATTAAATCATTTTAAAATTAATTTAAATTATTGTCAAATTAAATTAAATTATTGTTAAATTAAATTAAATTATTTGCAAATTAAATTAAATTATTTTCAAAATAAATTAAATTATTTTAAATTAAAATTAAATTATTTTAAATTTAAATTAAATTATTTTCAAATTAATTTAAATTATTTTAAATTTAAATTAATTTATTTTAAAATTAAATTAAATTATTTTAAATTTAAATTAAAATATTTTAAAATTAAATTAAATTATTTTAAAATTAAATTAAATTATTTTAAAATGAAATTAAATTATTTTAAAATTAAATTAAATTATTTAAAAATTAAATTAAATTATTTTAAAATTAAATTAAATTATTTAAAAATTAAATTAAATTAAATTATTTTAAAATTTATTTAAATTATTTTAAAAATAAATTAAATTATTTTCAAATTAAATAAAATTATTTTCAAAATAAATTAAAATATTATTGTATTAAATTAAATTATTTCAAATTAAATTAAATTATTTTCAAAATAAATTAAATTATTTTCAAATTAAATTAAAATAATTTTAAATTAAATTAAAATATTTTCAAATTAAATAAATTTATTTTTAAATAAAATTATTTTTTTATTCAAATTAAATTAAAATATTTTTAAATTAAATTATTTTCAAATTAAATTAAATTGTTTTTAAATTAAATTAAATTATTTTCAAACTAAATTAAAATATTTTTAAATTAAATTAAATTATTTTCAAATTAAATTACATTATTTTAAAATTTAATTAAATTATTTTCAAAATAAATTAAAATATTTTCAAATTAAATTAAATTATTTAAAAATTAAATTAAATTATTTTCAAATTTAATTAAATTATTTTAAATTAAATTAATTTTTTTTTAAATTGAATGAATTTTGAATTTATTTTAAATTTGAAAATAATTTAATTGAATTTTGAAATATTTTAATTTTATTTGAAAATAATTTAATTTAATTAAAAATATTTGAACTCAATTTGAAAATAATTTAATTTTATTTAAAAATAATTTAATTTAATTTGAAAATAATTTAATTTAAAAATATTTTAATTTAGTTTGAAAATAATTTAATTTTATTTAAAAATAATTTATTTGATTTGAACATAACTTAATTTAATATAAAATTATTTTAATTTAATTTGCAAATAATTTAATTTATTTTAAAAATAATTTAATTTAATTTGAAATAATTTAATTTAAAATAATAATATATTAATTTATTTTGAAAATAATTTTATTTAATTTGAAAATTATTTAATTTAATTTTAAAATAATTTAAATAAATTTTAAAATAATTTAATTTAATTTTTAAATAATTTAATTTAATTTTAAAATAATCTAATTTAATTTTAAAATAATTTAATTTAATTTTAAAATAATTTAATTTAATTTTAAAATAATTTAATTTAATTTTAAAATAATTTAATTTAATTTTAAAATAATTTAATTTAATTTTAAAATAATTTAATTTAATTTTAAAATAATTTAATTTAATTTTAAAATAATTTAATTTAATTTTAAAATAGTTTAATTTAATTTTAAAATAATTTAATTTAATTTTAAAATAATTTAATTTATTTTTTAAATCATTTAATTTAATTTTAAAATAATTTAATATAATTTTAAAATAATTTAATTTAATTTTAAAAAAATTTAATTTAATTTTAAAATAATTTAATTTAATTTTAAAATAATTTAATTTTAAAATATTTTAATTTAATTTTAAAATAATTTAAATTAATTTGAAAATAAATTAAATTAAATTTAAAATAATTTAATTTTAATTTAAAATAATTTAATTTATTTTGAAAATAATTTAATTTAGTTTGAAAATAATATAATTTAAATTTAAAATAAATTAAATTAATTTAAAATTAAATTCAATTATTTCAAAATTAAATTAAATTATTTTCGAACAAAATTAAATTATTTTCAAATTAAATTAAATTATTTTAAAATTAAATTAAATTATTTGCAAATTAAATTAAATTATTTGCAAAATAAATTATATTATTTTATATTTAAATTAAATTATTTTAAATTTAAATTAAATTATTTTCAAATTAAATTAAATTATTTTCAATATAAATTAAGTTATTTTAAAATTAAATTAATTTAATTTAATCTGAAAATAATTTAATTTAAAAATATTTTAATTTAATTTGAAAATAATTTAATTTTATTTAAAAATAATTTAATTTTATTTGAAAATAATTTAATTTAATATAAAATTATTTTAATTTATTTTGAAAATAATTTAATTTATTTTGAAAATAATTTAATTTAATTTGAAATAATTTAATTTAATATAATAATATTTTAATTTATTTTGAAAATAATTTTATTCAATTTGAAAATAATTTAATTTAATTTTAAAATAATTTTACTAAATTTTAAAACAATTTAATTTAATTTAATTTTTAAATAATTGAATTTAATATAAATTTTAAATAATTTAATTTAATTTTAAAATAATTTAATTTAATTTTAAAATAATATAATTTAATTTTAAAATAATTTAATTTAATTTTAAAATAATTTAATTTAATTTTAAAAAAAATTAATTTAATTTTAAAATAATTTAATTTAATTTTAAAATAATTTAATTTAATTTTAAAATAATTTAATTTAATTTGAAAATAATTTAATTTAATTTTAAAATAATTTAATTTAAATTTGAAATAATTCAAATTAATTTGAAAATAATTTAGTTTCATTTTAAAATAATTTAATTTATTTTTAAAATAATTTAATTTAATTTTAAAATATTTTAATTTAATTTTAAAATAATTTAAATTAATTTTAAAATAAATTAATTTACATTTAAAATAATTTAATTTTAATTTAAAATAATTTAATTTATTTTGAAATTAATTTAATTTAGTTTGAAAATAATTTAATTTAAGTTTAAAATAAATTAAATTAAATTATTTTAAAATTATATTAATTTATTTTCAAATTAAATTTAATTATTTTCGAACAAAATTAAATTATTTTCAAATTAAATTAAAATATTTTGAAATTAAATTAAATTATTTTAAAATTAATTTAAATTATTTTAGAATAAATTAAATTATTTTCAAATTAAATTTAATTATTTTCAAATTAAATTAAATTATTTTAAAATTAAATTAATTTATTTTCAAATTAAATTTAAATATTTTAAAATTAAATTAAATTATTTTAAAATTAAATTATTTTCAAAATAAATTAAATTATTTTAAAATTAAATTAAATTTTTTTAAAATTAAATTAAATTATTTTTAAATAAAATTTAAATATTTTAAAATTAAATTAAATTATTTTAAAATTAAATTATTTTAAAATTAAATTATTTTAAAAAAAAACTTAAATTATTTTCAAAATAAATTAAATTATTTTAAAATTAAATTAAATTATTTTAGAATCAATTAAATTATTCTCAAATTAAATTAAATTATTTTAAAATTAAATTAAATTATTTTCAATATAAATGAAAATATTTTCAAACTCAATTAAATTATTTTAAAATTAAATTAAATTATTTTCAAACTAAATTAAATTATTTTCAAATTAAATTAAATTATTTCAAAATTAAATTAAAATATTTCAAAATGAAATTAAATTATTTTAGAAATAATTAAATTATTTTTAAATTAAATTAAATTATTTTCAAATGAATTTAAATTATTTTCAAATTAATTTAAATTATTTTAAAATAAATTAAATTATTTTCAAATTGAATTAAATTATTTTTAAATTAAATTAAATTATTTTAGAATCAAATAAATTATTCTCAAATTAAATTTAATTATTTTAAAATTAAATTAAATTATTTTCAAACTAAATTAAATTATTTTAAAATTAAATTAAATTATTTTCAAATTAAATTAAATTATTTTCCATAAAAATTAAATTATTTTAAAATTAAATTAAATTATTTTAGAATTAACTAATTTATTTTCAAATTAAATTAAATTATTTTAAAATTATAATTAAATTATTTTCAAAATAAATTAAATTATTTTCAAATTGAATTAAAATATTTTAAAATTTAATTAATTTATTTTAAAATTAAATTAAATTATTTTAAAATTAAATTAAATTATTTTCAAATTTAATTAAATTAATTTCAATTTAAATTAAAATATTTCAAAATTAAAATAAATTATTTTAAAATTATATTAAATTTTTTTTTAAATTGAATTAAATTATTTTAAAATTAAATTAAATTATTTTAAAATTAAATTAAATTATTTTAAAATTAAATTAAATTATTTTAAAAGTAATTAAATTATTTTCAAATTAAATTAAATTATTTTTAAATTAAATTAAATTATTTTCAAATTAAATTAAATTATTTTCAAATTGATTTAACATATTTTAAAATTAAATTAATTTATTTTAAAATTAAATTAAATTATTTTAAAATTAAATTTAATTATTTTCAATTAAATTGAAATATTTTCAAAATAAATTAAATTATTTTAAAATTAAATTAAATTATTTTAGAATCAATTAAATTATTCTCAAATTAAATTAAATTATTTTAAAATTAAATTAAATTATTTTCAATATAAATGAAAATATTTTCAAACTCAATTAAATTATTTTAAAATTAAATTAAATTATTTTCAAACTAAATTAAATTATTTTCAAATTAAATTAAATTATTTCAAAATTAAATTAAAATATTTCAAAATGAAATTAAATTATTTTAGAACTAATTAAATTATTTTTAAATTAAATTAAATTATTTTCAAATGAATTTAAATTATTTTCAAATTAATTTAAATTACTTTAAAATTAAATTAAATTATTTTCAAATTAAATTAAATTATTTTCAAATTAAATTAAATTATTTTCAAATTTAATTAAATTAATTTCAATTTAAATTAAAATATTTCAAAATTAAAATAAATTATTTTAAAATTATATTAAATTTTTTTTTAAATTAAATTAAATTATTTTAAAATTAAATTAAATTATTTTAAAATTAAATTAAATTATTTTAAAATTAAATTAAATTTTTTTAAAAGTAATTAAATTATTTTCAAATTAAATTAAATTATTTTTAAATTAAATTAAATTATTTTCAAATTAAATAAATTATTTTCAAATTGATTTAACATATTTTAAAATTAAATTAATTTATTTTAAAATTAAATTAAATTATTTTAAAATTAAATTTAATTATTTTCAAATTAAATTGAAATATTTTCAAAATAAATTAAATTATTTTCAAATTAAATTAAATTATTTTCAAATTAAATTAAATTATTTTCCATAAAAATTAAATTATTTTAAAATTAAATTAAATTATTTTAGAATTAACTAATTTATTTTCAAATTAAATTAAATTATTTTAAAATTATAATTAAATTATTTTCAAAATAAATTAAATTATTTTCAAATTGAATTAAAATATTTTAAAATTTAATTAATTTATTTTAAAATTAAATTAAATTATTTTAAAATTAAATTAAATTATTTTCAAATTTAATTAAATTAATTTCAATTTAAATTAAAATATTTCAAAATTAAAATAAATTATTTTAAAATTATATTAAATTTTTTTTTAAATTAAATTAAATTATTTTAAAATTAAATTAAATTATTTTAAAATTAAATTAAATTATTTTAAAATTAAATTAAATTATTTTAAAAGTAATTAAATTATTTTCAAATTAAATTAAATTATTTTTAAATTAAATTAAATTATTTTCAAATTAAATAAATTACTTTCAAATTGATTTAACATATTTTAGAATTAAATTAATTTATTTTAAAATTAAATTAAATTATTTTAAAATTAAATTTAATTATTTTCAAATTAAATTGAAATATTTTCAAAATAAATTAAATTATTTTCAAATTAAATTAAATTATTTTCAAATTCAATTAAATTATTTTAAAATTAAATTAAATTATTTTAAAATTAAATTAAATTATTTTCAAATTGAATTAAAATATTTTAAAATTTAATTAATTTATTTTAAAATTAAATTAAATTATTTTAAAATTAAATTAAATTATTTTCAAATTTAATTAAATTAATTTCAATTTAAATTAAAATATTTCAAAATTAAAATAAATTATTTTAAAATTATATTAAATTTTTTTTTAAATTAAATTAAATTATTTTAAAATTAAATTAAATTATTTTAAAATTAAATTAAATTATTTTAAAATTAAATTAAATTTTTTTAAAAGTAATTAAATTATTTTCAAATTAAATTAAATTATTTTTAAATTAAATTAAATTATTTTCAAATTAAATAAATTATTTTCAAATTGATTTAACATATTTTAAAATTAAATTAATTTATTTTAAAATTAAATTAAATTATTTTAAAATTAAATTTAATTATTTTCAAATTAAATTGAAATATTTTCAAAATAAATTAAATTATTTTCAAATTAAATTAAATTATTTTCAAATTAAATTAAATTATTTTCCATAAAAATTAAATTATTTTAAAATTAAATTAAATTATTTTAGAATTAACTAATTTATTTTCAAATTAAATTAAATTATTTTAAAATTATAATTAAATTATTTTCAAAATAAATTAAATTATTTTCAAATTGAATTAAAATATTTTAAAATTTAATTAATTTATTTTAAAATTAAATTAAATTATTTTAAAATTAAATTAAATTATTTTCAAATTTAATTAAATTAATTTCAATTTAAATTAAAATATTTCAAAATTAAAATAAATTATTTTAAAATTATATTAAATTTTTTTTTAAATTAAATTAAATTATTTTAAAATTAAATTAAATTATTTTAAAATTAAATTAAATTATTTTAAAATTAAATTAAATTATTTTAAAAGTAATTAAATTATTTTCAAATTAAATTAAATTATTTTTAAATTAAATTAAATTATTTTCAAATTAAATAAATTACTTTAAAATTGATTTAACATATTTTAAAATTAAATTAATTTATTTTAAAATTAAATTAAATTATTTTAAAATTAAATTTAATTATTTTCAAATTAAATTGAAATATTTTCAAAATAAATTAAATTATTTTCAAATTAAATTAAATTATTTTCAAATTCAATTAAATTATTTTAAAATTAAATTAAATTATTTTAAAATTAAATTAAATTATGTTAAAATTAAATTAAATTATTTTAAAATTAATTAAATTATTTTCAAATTAAATTAAGTTATTTTAAAATTAAATTAAATCACTTTAAAATTAAATTAAATTATTTTTTAATTAAATTAAATTATTTTCAAAATAAATTAAATTATTTTAAAACCACATTATTTTCAAATTTAATTAAATTATTTTTAAATTAAATTAAATTATTTTAAAATTAAATTAAATTATTTTAAAATTAATTAAATAATTTTCAAATTAAATTATATAATTTTAAAATTAAATTAAATTATTTTAAAATTTAATTAAATTATTTTCAAATTAAATTTAAATATTTTAAAATTAAATTAAATTGTTTTAAAAATAAATTATTTTAAATTAAATTAAATTATTTTCAAAATAAATTAAATAATTTTCAAATTAAATTAAATTATTTTAAAATTAAATTAAATTATTTTAGAATTAATTAAATTATTTTCAAATTAAATTAAATTATTTTAAAATTAAAATAACTTATTATCAAATTAAATTATTTCAAATTAAATTAAATTATTTTAAAATTAAATTAAATTATTTTCAAATTAAATTAAATTATTTTCAAATTAAATTAAATTATTTTAAAATTAAATTAAATTATTTTAGAATTAATTAATTTCTTTTCAAATTAAATTATTTTAAAATTAAATTAAATTATTTTCAAATTTAATTAAATTAAATTAAATTATTTTGAAATTAAATTAAATTATTTTCAAATTAAATTAAATTATTTTAAAATTAAATTAAATTATTTTAGAATTAATTAATTTCTTTTCAAATTAAATTATTTTAAAATTAAATTAAATTGTTTTAGAATTAATTAAATTATTTTCAAATTAAATTAAATTATTTTAAAATTAAAATAACTTATTATCAAATTAAATTATTTCAAATTAAATTAAATTATTTTAAAATTAAATTAAATTATTTTCAAATTAAATTAAATTATTTTCAAATTAAATTAAATTATTTTAAAATTAAATTAAATTATTTTAGAATTAATTAATTTCTTTTCAAATTAAATTATTTTAAAATTAAATTAAATTATTTTCAAATTTAATTAAATTAATTTCAAATTAAATTCAAATATTTCAAAATTAAATTAAATTATTTTAAAATTAAATTAAATTATTTTCAAATTAAATTAAATTATTTTAAAATTAAATTAAATTATTTTAAAATTAAATTTAATTATTTTAAAATTAAATTAAATTATTTTAAAACTAAATTATTTTCAAATTAAATTAAATAATTTTCAAACTAAATTAAGTTATTTTAAAATTAAATTAAATTATTTTAAAATTAAATTAAATTATTTTAAAATTAAATTAAAATATTTTCGAATTAAATTAATTTATTTTAAAATTAAATTATATTATTTTATAATTAAATTTAATTATTTTAAAATTAAATAAATTTACTTTAAAATTTAAAATTTTGAAAATAAATTACTTAACTTATTTTCAAATTTAATTAAATTATTTTAAAATTAAATGAAATTATTTTCAAATTAAGTTATTTTCAAATTAAATTGAATTATTTTTAAATTAAATTATTTTAAAATTAAAATAAATTATTTTCAAATTAAATTAAATTATTTTTAAATTAAATTAAATTACTTTAAAATTAAAGTAAATTATTTTCAAATTAAATTAAATTATTTTAAAATTAAATTAAATTATTTTAAAAATAAATAATTTTAAAATTAAATTTAATTACTTTAAAATTAAATTAAATTATTTTAAAATTAAATTTAAATATTTTAAATCACTTTAAAATTAAACTAAATTATTTTTTAATTAAATTAAATTATTTTCAAAATAAATTAATTTATTTTAAAACCAAATTATTTTCAAATTTAATTAAATTATTTTTAAATTAAATTAAATTATTTTAAAATTAAATTAAATTATTTTAAAATTAATTAAATTATTTTCAAATTAAATTATATAATTTTAAAATTAAATTAAATTATTTTAAAATTTAATTAAATTATTTTCAAATTAAATTGAAATATTTTAAAATTAAATTAAATTGTTTTAAAAATAAATTATTTTAAATTTATTTAAATTATTTTCAAAATAAATTAAATAATTTTCAAATTAAATTAAATTATTTTAAAATTAAATTAAATTATTTTAGAATTGATTAAATTATTTTCAAATCAAATTAAATTATTTTAAAATTAAATTAACTTATTTTCAAATTAAATTAAATTATTTTCAAATTAAATTAAATTATTTTAAAATTAAATTAAATTATTTTCAAATTAAATTAAATTATTTTTAAATTAAATTAAATAATTTTAAAATTAAATTAAATTATTCTAGAATTAATTAATTTCTTTTCAAATTAAATTATTTTAAAATTAAATTAAATTATTTTCAAATTTAATTAAATTAATTTCAAATTAAATTCAAATATTTCAAAATTAAATTAAATTATTTTAAAATTATACTAAATTATTTTAAAATTAAATTAAATTATTTTCAAAATAAATTAAATTTTTTTCAAATTGAATTAACATATTTTAAAATTAATTTAATTTAATTTAAAAATAATTTAATTTATTTTAAAATTAAATTAAATTATTTTCAAATCAAATTGAAATATTTTCAAATTAAATTAAATTATTTTAAAATTAAATTAAATTATTTTTAAATTAAATTAAATTAAATTGTTTTAAAAATAAATTAAATTATTTTAAAATTAATTAAATTATTTTCATATTAAATTAAATTATTTTAAAATTAAAATGAATTATTTTCAAATTAAATTAAATTATTTTCAAATTAAATTAAATTATTTTCAAAATAAATTAAATTATTTTCAAATTGAATTAACATATTTTAAAATTAAATTAATTTATTTTAAAATAAATTATTTTAAAATTAAATTAAATTATTTTCAAATTAAATTGAAATATTTTAAAATTAAAATTATTTTAAAATTAAACTAAATTATTTTAAAATTAAATTAAATTATTTTAAAATTAATTAAATTATTTTCAAATTAAATTAAATTATTTTAAAATCAAATTAAATCACTGAAATTAAATTAAATTATTTTTTAATTAAATCAAATTATTAAAAAAAAAAATTAAATTATTTTATATCTAAATTATTTTCAAATTTAATTAAATTATTTTCAAATTAAATTAAATTACTTTAAAATCAAATTAAATTATTTTAAAATTAATTAAATTTCTTTCAAATTAAATTATATTATTTTAAAATTAAATTTAATTATTTTCAAATTAAATTAAATTATTTTAAAATTAAATTAAATTATTTTCAAATTAAATTTAATTATTTTAAAATTAAATTAAATTACTTTAAAATTTAAACTTTTGAAAATAAATTACTTAACTTATTTTCAAATTTAATTAAATTATTTTAAAATTTTTTAAAATTAAATTAAATTATTTTAAAAATAAATTAAAATATTTTCAAATTAAATTAAATTATTTTAAAATTAAATTATATTATTTTAAAATTAAATTTAATTGTTTTAAAATTAAATTAATTTACTTTAAAATTTAAAATTTTGAAAATAAATTACTTAACTTATTTTCAAATTTAATTAAATTACTTTAAAATTAAATTAAATTATTTTAAAATTGAATTATTTTCAAATTAAATTAAATTATTTTAAAATTAAATTAAATTATTTTAAAATTAATTTAAATTATTTTCAAATTAAAATTAGATATTTTAAAATTAAATTAAATTATTTTCAAATTTAATTAACTTATTTTAAAATAAAATAAAATTATTTTTAAATTAAATTAAATTATTTTCAAATAAAATTAAATTATTTTCAAATTAAATTAAATTATTTTAAGATTAAATTAAATTATTTTTAAAATAAATTATTTTAAAACTAAATTAAATTATATTCAAATAAAATTAAATTATTTTCAAAATAAATTACATTATTTTAAATTTAAATTAAATTATTTTAAAATTAAATTAAGTTATTTTAAAATTAAATTAAATTATTTTAAAATTAAATTAAATTATTTTAAAATTAATTTAAATTATTTTAAAATTAAATTAAATTATTTTAAAATTAAATTAAATTATTTTAAAATTAAATTAAATTATTTTAAAATTAATTAAATTATTTTCAAATTAAATTAAGTTATTTTAAAATTAAATTAAATCACTTTAAAATTAAATTAAATTATTTTTTAATTAAATTAAATTATTTTCAAAATAAATTAAATTATTTTAAAACCACATTATTTTCAAATTTAATTAAATTATTTTTAAATTAAATTAAATTATTTTAAAATTAAATTAAATTATTTTAAAATTAATTAAATTATTTTCAAATTAAATTATATAATTTTAAAATTAAATTAAATTATTTTAAAATTTAATTAAATTATTTTCAAATTAAATTTAAATATTTTAAAATTAAATTAAATTGTTTTAAAAATAAATTATTTTAAATTAAATTAAATTATTTTCAAAATAAATTAAATAATTTTCAAATTAAATTAAATTATTTTAAAATTAAATTAAATTATTTTAGAATTAATTAAATTATTTTCAAATTAAATTAAATTATTTTAAAATTAAAATAACTTATTATCAAATTAAATTATTTCAAATTAAATTAAATTATTTTAAAATTAAATTAAATTATTTTCAAATTAAATTAAATTATTTTCAAATTAAATTAAATTATTTTAAAATTAAATTAAATTATTTTAGAATTAATTAATTTCTTTTCAAATTAAATTATTTTAAAATTAAATTAAATTATTTTCAAATTTAATTAAATTAAATTAAATTATTTTCAAATTAAATTAAATTATTTTCAAATTAAATTAAATTATTTTAAAATTAAATTGAATTATTTTAGAATTAATTAATTTCTTTTCAAATTAAATTATTTTAAAATTAAATTAAATTGTTTTAGAATTAATTAAATTATTTTCAAATTAAATTAAATTATTTTAAAATTAAAATAACTTATTATCAAATTAAATTATTTCAAATTAAATTAAATTATTTTAAAATTAAATTAAATTATTTTCAAATTAAATTAAATTATTTTCAAATTAAATTAAATTATTTTAAAATTAAATTAAATTATTTTAGAATTAATTAATTTCTTTTCAAATTAAATTATTTTAAAATTAAATTAAATTATTTTCAAATTTAATTAAATTAATTTCAAATTAAATTCAAATATTTCAAAATTAAATTAAATTATTTTAAAATTAAATTAAATTATTTTCAAATTAAATTAAATTATTTTAAAATTAAATTAAATTATTTTAAAATTAAATTTAATTATTTTAAAATTAAATTAAATTATTTTAAAACTAAATTATTTTCAAATTAAATTAAATAATTTTCAAACTAAATTAAGTTATTTTAAAATTAAATTAAATTATTTTAAAATTAAATTAAATTATTTTAAAATTAAATTAAAATATTTTCAAATTAAATTAATTTATTTTAAAATTAAATTATATTATTTTATAATTAAATTTAATTATTTTAAAATTAAATAAATTTACTTTAAAATTTAAAATTTTGAAAATAAATTACTTAACTTATTTTCAAATTTAATTAAATTATTTTAAAATTAAATGAAATTATTTTCAAATTAAGTTATTTTCAAATTAAATTGAATTATTTTTAAATTAAATTATTTTAAAATTAAAATAAATTATTTTCAAATTAAATTAAATTATTTTTAAATTAAATTAAATTACTTTAAAATTAAAGTAAATTATTTTCAAATTAAATTAAATTATTTTAAAATTAAATTAAATTATTTTAAAAATAAATAATTTTAAAATTAAATTTAATTACTTTAAAATTAAATTAAATTATTTTAAAATTAAATTTAAATATTTTAAATCACTTTAAAATTAAACTAAATTATTTTTTAATTAAATTAAATTATTTTCAAAATAAATTAATTTATTTTAAAACCAAATTATTTTCAAATTTAATTAAATTATTTTTAAATTAAATTAAATTATTTTAAAATTAAATTAAATTATTTTAAAATTAATTAAATTATTTTCAAATTAAATTATATAATTTTAAAATTAAATTAAATTATTTTAAAATTTAATTAAATTATTTTCAAATTAAATTGAAATATTTTAAAATTAAATTAAATTGTTTTAAAAATAAATTATTTTAAATTTATTTAAATTATTTTCAAAATAAATTAAATAATTTTCAAATTAAATTAAATTATTTTAAAATTAAATTAAATTATTTTAGAATTGATTAAATTATTTTCAAATCAAATTAAATTATTTTAAAATTAAATTAACTTATTTTCAAATTAAATTAAATTATTTTCAAATTAAATTAAATTATTTTAAAATTAAATTAAATTATTTTCAAATTAAATTAAATTATTTTTAAATTAAATTAAATAATTTTAAAATTAAATTAAATTATTCTAGAATTAATTAATTTCTTTTCAAATTAAATTATTTTAAAATTAAATTAAATTATTTTCAAATTTAATTAAATTAATTTCAAATTAAATTCAAATATTTCAAAATTAAATTAAATTATTTTAAAATTATACTAAATTATTTTAAAATTAAATTAAATTATTTTCAAAATAAATTAAATTTTTTTCAAATTGAATTAACATATTTTAAAATTAAATTAATTTATTTTAAAATTAAATTAAATCATTTTAAATTTAAATTAAATTATTTTCAAATCAAATTGAAATATTTTCAAATTAAATTAAATTATTTTAAAATTAAATTAAATTATTTTTAAATTAAATTAAATTAAATTGTTTTAAAAATAAATTAAATTATTTTAAAATTAATTAAATTAGTTTCATATTAAATTAAATTATTTTAAAATTAAAATGAATTATTTTCAAATTAAATTAAATTATTTTCAAATTAAATTGAAATATTTTAAAATTAAAATTATTTTAAAATTAAACTAAATTATTTTAAAATTAAATTAAATTATTTTAAAATTAATTAAATTATTTTCAAATTAAATTAAATTATTTTAAAATCAAATTAAATCACTGAAATTAAATTAAATTATTTTTTAATTAAATCAAATTATTAAAAAAAAAAATTAAATTATTTTATATTTAAATTATTTTCAAATTTAATTAAATTATTTTCAAATTAAATTAAATTACTTTAAAATCAAATTAAATTATTTTAAAATTAATTAAATTTCTTTCAAATTAAATTATCTTATTTTAAAATTAAATTTAATTATTTTCAAATTAAATTAAATTATTTTAAAATTAAATTAAATTATTTTCAAATTAAATTTAATTATTTTAAAATTAAATTAAATTACTTTAAAATTTAAACTTTTGAAAATAAATTACTTAACTTATTTTCAAATTTAATTAAATTATTTTAAAATTTTTTAAAATTAAATTAAATTATTTTAAAAATAAATTAAAATATTTTCAAATTAAATTAAATTATTTTAAAATTAAATTATATTATTTTAAAATTAAATTTAATTATTTTAAAATTAAATTAATTTACTTTAAAATTTAAAATTTTGAAAATAAATTACTTAACTTATTTTCAAATTTAATTAAATTACTTTAAAATTAAATTAAATTATTTTAAAATTGAATTATTTTCAAATTAAATTAAATTATTTTAAAATTAAATTAAATTATTTTAAAATTAATTTAAATTATTTTCAAATTAAAATTAGATATTTTAAAATTAAATTAAATTATTTTCAAATTTAATTAACTTATTTTAAAATAAAATAAAATTATTTTTAAATTAAATTAAATTATTTTCAAATAAAATTAAATTATTTTCAAATTAAATTAAATTATTTTAAGATTAAATTAAATTATTTTTAAAATAAATTATTTTAAAACTAAATTAAATTATATTCAAATTAAATTAAATTATTTTTAAAATAAATTACATTATTTTAAATTTAAATTAAATTATTTTAAAATTAAATTAAGTTATTTTAAAATTAAATTAAATTATTTTAAAATTAAATTAAATTATTTTAAAATTAATTTAAATTATTTTAAAATTAAATTAAATTATTTTAAAATTAAATTAAATTATTTTAAAATTAAATTAAATCTCTTTAAAATTAAATTTAATTATTTTAAAATTAAATTTAGTTATTTTAAAATTAAATTAAATTGCTTCAAAATTATATTTACTTATTTTCAAATTCAATTAAACTATTTTAAAATTAAATTAAATCACTTTAAAATTAAAATAAATTATTTTAAAATTAAATTAAATTATTATAAAAGTAAATTAACTTATTTTCAAATTTAACTTAATTATTTTCAAATTAAATTAAATTATTTTCAAATTTAATTAAATTATTTTAAAATTAAATAAAATTATTTTCAAATTAAATTAAATTATTTTCAATTTAAATTAAATTATTTTCAAAATAAATTTAATTATTTTCAAATTAAATTAAATTATTTTTAAATTAAATTATTTTCAAATTAAATTAAATTATTTTCAAATTAAATTAAATTATTTGCAAATTAAATTTAATTATTTAAAAATTAAATTAATATACTTTAAATTTAAATTAAATTATTTTCAAATTAAATTAAATTATTTTAAAATTAAATTATTTTTAAATTGAATTATTTTCAAATTAAATTAAATTATTTTCAAATTAAATTAAATTATTTGCAAATTAAATTTAATTATTTAAAAATTAAATTAATATACTTTAAATTTAAATTAAATTATTTTCAAATTAAATTAAATTATTTTAAAATTAATTTAAATTATTTTAAAATTAAATTAAATTATTTTAAAATTAAATTAAATTATTTTAAAATTAAATTAAATTATTTTAAAATTAAATTAAATTATTTTAAAATTAAATTAAATTATCTTCAAATTAAATTAATATATTTTAAAATTAAATAAAATTATTTTAAAATCAAATTAAATTATTTTCAAAATAAATTAAATTATTTTCAAATTAAATTAAATTATTTTAAAATTAAATTAAATTATTTTAAAATTAATTTAAATTATTTTAAAATTAATTTAAATTATTTTAAAATTAAATTAAATTATTTTAAAATTAAATTAAATTATTTTAAAATTAAATTAAGTCTCTTTAAAATTAAATTTAATTATTTTAAAATTAAATTTAGTTATTTTAAAATTAAATTAAATTACTTTAAAATTATATTTACTTATTTTCAAATTTAATTAAACTATTTTAAAATTAAATTAAATCACTTTAAAATTAAAATAAATTATTTTAAAATTAAATCAAATTATTATAAAAGTAAATTAACTTATTTTCAAATTTAACTTAATTATTTTCAAATTAAATTAAGTTATTTTCAAATTTAATTAAATTATTTTAAAATTAAATAAAATTATTTTCAAATTAAATTAAATTATTTTCAATTTAAATTAAATTATTTTCAAAATAAATTTAATTATTTTCAAATTAAATTAAATTATTTGCAAATTAAATTTAATTATTTAAAAATTAAATTAATATAATTTAAATTTAAATTAAATTATTTTCAAATTAAATTAAATTATTTTAAAATTAAATTAAATTATTTTTAAATTAAATTATTTTCAAATTAAATTAAATTATTTTCAAATTAAATTAAATTATTTTCAAATTAAATTAAATTATTTGCATATTAAATTAAATTATTTTAAAATTAAATTAATTTACTTTAAACATAGATTAAATTATTTTCAAATTAAATTAAATTATTTTAAAATTAAATTAAATTATTTCAAAATTAAATTATTTTCAAATTTAATTAAATTAAATTATTTTTAAATAAAATTAAATTATTTTCAAATTAAATTAAATTATTTTCAAATTACACTAAAGGATTTTCAAATTAAGGTATTTTAAAATTAAATTAAATTATTTTAAAATTAAATTAAATTATTTTAAAATTAAATTAAATTATTTTCAAATTAAATTGAAATATTTTCAAATTAAATTAAAAAAATTTAAAATTAAATTAAATTATTTTCAAATTAAATTAAATTATTTTCAAAATAAATTAAATTATTTTCAAATTAAACTGAATTATTTTCAAATTAAATTAAATTATTTTCAAAATAAACTAAATTATTTTCAATTTAAATTAAATAATTTTCAAATAAAATTAAATTATTTTTAAATTAAATTAAATTATTTCAAAATTAAATTATTTTCAAATTTGTTTAAATTTAATTATTTTTAAATTAAATTGAATTATTTTAAAATTAAATTAAATTATTTTCAAATTAAATTGAAATATTTTTAAATTAAATTAAAAAATTTTTAAATTAAATTAAATTATTTTTAAATTAAATTAAATTATTTTCAAAATAAATTAAATTATTTTCAAATTGAATTAACATTTTAAAATTAAATTAATTTATTTGAAAATTAAATAAAATTATTTTAAAATTAAATTAAATTATTTTCAAATTAAAATGATATATTTTTAAATTAAATTTAAAAATTTTAAAATTAAATTAAATTAAATTATTTTAAAATTAAATTAAAGTATTTTAAAATCAAATCAAATTATTTTAAAATTAAGTTACATTATTTTAAAATTAATTAAATTATTTTGAAATTAAATTAAATTATTTTGAAATTAAATTAAATTACTATAAAATTAAATTATATTATTTTAAAATTAAATTAAATTATTTTAAAAGTAAATTAAATCACTTTAAAATTAAATAATTTTAAAAATAACAATTTTAAAATAATAATTATTTAAAAATTAAATTAATATACTTTAAACTTAAATTAAATTATTTTCAAATTAAATTAAATTATTTTAAAATTAAATTAAATTATTTTTAAATTAAATTATTTTCAAATTAAACTAAGTTTTTTTCAAATTAAATTAAATTTTTTTTTAAAGAAATTAAATTATTTTCAAATTAAATTAAATTATTTTCAAATTAAATTAAAATATTTGCAAATTAAATTAAATTATTTTAAAATTAAATTAATTTACTTTAAACATAGATTAAATTATTTTCAAATTAAATTAAATTATTTTAAAATTAAATTAAATTATTTCAAAATTAAATTATTTTCAAATTTAATTAAATTAAATTATTTTTAAATAAAATTAAATTATTTTCAAATTAAATTAATTTATTTTCAAATTAAACTAAAGGATTTTCAAATTAAGGTATTTTAAAATTAAATTAAAATATTTTAAAATTAAATTAAATTATTTTAAAATTAAATTAAATTATTTTCAAATTAAATTGAAATATTTTCAAATTAAATTAAAAAATTTTAAAATTAAATTAAATTATTTTCAAATTAAATCAAATTATTTTCAAATTTAATTAATTTATTTTTAAATTAAATAAAATTATTTTCAAATTAAATTAAATTATTTTAAAATTAAATTATATTACTTTAAAATTAAATTAAATTATTTTCAAATTAAATTAAACTATTCTCAAATTAAACTAAATTATTTTCAAACTAAATTAAATTATTTTAAAATTAAATTAAATTATTTTCAAAATAAATAAAATTATTTTCAAATAGAATTAACATTTTAAAATTAAATTAATTTATTTTAAAATTAAATTAAATTAAAATTTAATTTAATTAAAAATTAAATTAAATTATTTTCAAATTAAATTGAAATATTTTCAAATTAAACTAAAAAAATTTAAAATTGAATTAAATTATTTTAAAATTAAATTAAATTATTTTAAAATTAAATTAAATTATTTTCAAAATAAATAAAATTATTTTCAAATAGAATTAACATTTTAAAATTAAATTAATTTATTTTAAAATTAAATTAAATTAAAATTTAATTTAATTAAAAATTAAATTAAATTATTTTCAAATTAAATTGAAATATTTTCAAATTAAACTAAAAAAATTTAAAATTGAATTAAATTATTTTAAAATTAAATTAAATTATTTTAAAATTAAATTAAATTATTTTAAAATTAAATTAAATTATTTTAAAATTAAATTACATTATTTTAAAATTAATTAAATTATTTTCAAATTAAATTTAATTATTTTAAAATTAAATTAAATCACTTTAAAATTAAATTATATTATTTTAAAATTAAATAAAATTATTTTAAAAGTAAATTAAATTATTTTCAAAATTATTTTTAAATTTAATTATTTTAAAATTAAATTAAATCACTTTAAAATTAAATTATATTATTTTAAAATTAAATAAAATTATTTTAAAAGTAAATTAAATTATTTTCAAATTTAACTTAATTATTTTCAAATTAAATTAAATTATTTTCAAATTTAATTAAATTATTTTAAAATTAAATAAAATTATTTTCAAATTAAATTAAATTATTTTCAATTTAAATTAAATTATTTTCAAATTAAATTAAATTATTTTCAAATTAAATTAAATTATTTGCAAATTAAATTAAATTATTTTAAAATTAAATTAATTTACTTTAAACTTAAGTTAAATTATTTTCAAATAAAATTAATTTTTTTTTAAATTAAATTAAAATAATTTCAAAATTAAATTATTTTAAAATTTAATTAAATTATTTTAAAATTAAATTAAATTATTCTCAAATTAAATTAAATTATTTTCAAATCAAACTAAATTATTTTCAAATTAAATAACATTATTCTCAAATTAAATTAAATTATTTTAAAATTAAATTAAATTATTTTAAAATTAAATTAACTTATTTTAAAATTAAATTAAATTATTTTAAAATTAAATTATTTTCAAATTAATTTAAATTATTTTCAAAATAAATTAAATTGTTTTCAAATTAAATTTAATTATTTTCAAATTAAATTAAGTAATTTTAAAATTAAATTAAATTATTTTAAAATTTTTTAAAATTAAATTAAATTATTTTAAAATTAAATTAAATTATTTTCAAATTTAATTAAATTATTTTAAAATTAAATAAAATTATTTTCAAATTAAATTATATTATTTTCAAAATAAATTAAATAATTTTCAAATTAAATTAAATTATTTGCAAATTAAATTAAATTATTTTAAAATTAAATTAATTTACTTTTAACTTTAGTTAAATTATTTTCAAATAAAATTTTTTTTAAAATTAAATAAAATTATTTTAGAATTAAATTAAATTATTTTAAAATTAATTAAATTATTTTCAAATTAAATTAAATTATTTTAAAATTAAATTAAATCACTGAAATTAAATTAAATTATTTTTTAATTAAATCAAATTATTTTCAAAAAAAATTAAATTATTTTATATCTAAATTATTTTCAAATTTAATTAAATTATTTTCAAATTAAATTAAATTATTTTAAAATCAAATTAAATTATTTTAAAATCAATTAATTTTTTTTTAAACAGAATTAAATTTTTCTAAAATTAAATTAAATAATTTTCACATTGAATTAAAATATTTTAAAATTAAATTAAATTATTTTAAAATTAAATTAAATTATTTTCAAATTAAATTAAATTAAATTATTTTAAAATTAAATTAAATTATTTTAAAATTAAATTTAATTATTTTAAACTTAAATTAAATTACTTTAAAATTTAAACTTTTGAAAATAAATTACTTAACTTATTTTCAAATTTAATTAAATTATTTTAAAATTAAATTAAATTATTTTAAAATTAAATTATTTTCAAATTAAATTAAATTATTTTCAAATTAAATTAAGTTATTTTAAAATTAAATTAAATTATTTTAAAAATTTTTAAATATAAATTAAATTATTTTAAAATTAAATTAAAATATTTTCAAATTAAATTAAATTATTTTAAAATTAAATTATATTATTTTAAAATTAAATTTAATTATTTTAAAATTAAATTAATTTACTTTAAAATTTAAAATTTTAAAAATAAATTACTTAACTTATTTTCAAATTTAATTAAATTATCTTAAAAAAAATTAAATTATTTTAAAATTAAATTATTTTCAAATTAAATTAAATTATTTTAAAATTAGATTAAATTATTTTAAAATTAATTTAAATTATTTTCAAATTAAAATTAAATATTTTAAAATTAAATTATTTTCAAATTTAATTAACTTATTTTAAAATAAAATTACATTATTTTAAAATTAAATTAAATTATTTTCAAATTAAATTAAATTATTTTCAAATTAAGTTATTTTAAAATTAAATTAAATTATTTTAAAATTAATTAAATTATTTTCAAATAAAATTAAATTATTTTCAAATTAAATTAAATTATTTTAAGATTAAATTAAATTATTTTTAAAATAAATTATTTTAAAATTAAATTAAATTATATTCAAATTAAATTAAATTATTTTCAAAATAAATTACATTATTTTAAAATTAAAATAAATTATTTTAAAATTAAATAAAATTATTTTAAAATTAAAATAAATTATTTTAAAATTAAATTAAATTATTTTAAAATTAATTTAAATTATTTTAAAATTAATTTAAATTATTTTAAAATTAAATTAAATTATTTTAAAATTAAATTAAATTATTTAAAATTAAATTAAATTATTTTCAAATTAAATTAAATTATCTTCAAATTAAATTAAAATATTTTAAAATTAAATAAAATTATTTTAAAATCAAATTAAATTATTTTCAAAATAAATTAAATTATTTTTAAATTAAATTAAGATATTTTAAAACTAAATTAAATTATTTTAAAATTAATTAAAATATTTTCAAATTAAATAAAATTATTTTAAAATTAAATTAAATCACTTTAAAATTAAATTGAATTATTTTAAAATTAAATTTAGTTATTTTAAAATTAAATTAAATTACTTTAAAATTATATTTACTTATTTTCAAATTTAATTAAACTATTTAAAAATTAAATTAAATCACTTTAAAATTAAAATAAATTATTTTAATTTATTTTCAAATTTAACTTAATTATTTTCAAATTAAATTAAATTATTTTCAAATTTTATAAAATTATTTTTAAATTAAATAAAATTATTTTTAAATTAAATTAAATTATTTTCAATTTAAATTAAATTATTTTCAAATTAAATTATATTATTTTCAAATTAAATTAAATAATTTGCAAATTAAATTTAATTATTTAAAAATTAAATTAATATACTTTAAACTTAAATTAAATTATTTTCAAATTAAATTAAATTATTTTAAAATTAAATTAAATTATTTTTAAATTAAATTAAATTAAATTATTTTCAAATTAAACTAAGTTTTTTTCAAATTAAATTAAATTTTTTTTAAAAGAAATTAAATTAATTTCAATTTAAATTAAATTATTTTCAAATTAAATTAAATTATTTTCAAATTAAATTAAATTATTTGCAAATTAAATTAAATTATTTTAAAATTAAATTAATTTACTTTAAACATAGATTAAATTATTTTCAAATTAAATTAAATTATTTTAAAATTAAATTAAATTATTTCAAAATTAAATTATTTTCAAATTTAATTAAATTAAATTATTTTTAAATAAAATTAAATTATTTTCAAATTAAATTATTTTCAAATTAAACTAAAGGATTTTCAAATTAAGGTATTCTAAAATTAAATTAAATTATTTTAAAATTAAATTATTTTAAAATTAATTTAAATTATTTTCAAATTAAATTGAAATATTTTCAAATTAAAATAATTTATTTTCAAATTAAATTAAATTATTTTCAAAATAAACTAAATTATTTTCAATTAAAATTAAATTATTTTCAAATTAAAATAAATTATTTTAAAATTAAATTAAATTATTTTAAAATTAAATTAAATTACTTTAAACATAAATTAAATTATTTTCAAATTAAATTAAATTATTTAAAAATTAAATTAAATTATTTCAAAATTAAATTATTTTCAAATTTAATTAAATTACTTTAAAATTAAATTAAAATATTTTCAAATTAAATTAAATTATTTTCCAAATTAAACTAAATTATTTTCAAATTAAATTAAAATATTTTCAAAATAAACTAAATTTTTATCAAATTGAATTAAATTATTTTCAAATTAAACTAAATTATTTTCAAATTAAATAAAATTATTCTCAAATTAAATTAAATTATTTTAAAATTAAATTAAATTATTTTAAAATTAAATTAAATTATTTTAAAATTAAATTAAATTTTTTTCAATTAAAATTAAATTATTTTCAAAATAAATTAAATTATTTTCAAATTAAATTAAATTATTTTCAAATTAAATTAAGTAATTTTAAAATTAAATTATTTTAAAATTTTTTAAAATTAAATTAAATTATTTTAAAATAAAATTAAATTATTTTCAAATTTAATTAAATTATTTTAAAATTAAATTAAATTATTTTCAAATTAAATTAAATTATTTTCAATTTAAATTAAATTATTTTCAAATTAAATTAAATTATTTTCAATTTAAATTAAATTATTTGCAAATTAAATTTAATTATTTTAAAATTAAATTAAATTATTTTAAAACTAAATTAAATTATTCTAAAATTAAATTAAATTATTCTCACATTGAATTAAAATATTTTAAAATTAAATTAAAATATTTTAAAATTAAATTAAATTATTTTCAAATTAAATTAAATTATTTTAAAATTAAATTAAATTATTTTAAAATTAAATTAAATTATTTTCAAATTTAATTAAATTATTTTTAAATTAAATTAAATTACTTTAAAATTAAAGTAAATTATTTTCAAATTAAATTAAATTATTTTAAAATTAAATTTAATTATTTTTAAATTAAATTAAATTAAATTATTTTAAAAATAAATTATTTTAAAATTAAATTAAATTATTTTAAAATTAAATTAAATTATTTTAAAATTAATTTAAATTATTTTCAATTTAAAATTATATATTTTAAAATTAAAATAAATTATTTTCAAATTTAATTAACTTATTTTAAAATAAAATTAAATTATTTTTAAATTAAATTAAATTATTTTCAAATTAAAAAAAATTATTTTCAAATTAAGTTATTTTAAAATTAAATTAAATTATTTTAAAATTAATTTATTTATTTTCAAATTAAATTAAATTATTTTCAAATTAAATTAAATTAATTTAAGATTAAATTAAATTATTTTTAAAATAAATTATTTTAAAATTAAATTAAATTATATTCAAATTAAATTAAATTATTTTCAAAATGAATTACATTATTTTAAAATTAAATAAAATTATTTTAAAATTAAATTAAATTATTTAAAAATTAAATTAAATTATTTTAAAATTAAATTAAATTAATTTAAAATTAATTTAAATTATTTTAAAATTAATTTAAATTATTTTAAAATTAAATTAAATTATTTTAAAATTAAATGAAATTATTTTCAAATTAAATTAAATTATATTCAAATTAAATTAAAATATTTTAAAATTAAATAAAATTATTTTAAAATTAAATTAAATTATTTTCAAAATAAATTAAATTATTTTCAAATTAAATTAAGATATTTTAAAACTAAATTGAATTATTTTAAAATTAATTAAAATATTTTCAAATTAAATTAAATTATTTTAAAATTAAATTAAATCACTTTAAAATTAAAATTAATTATTTTAAAATTAAATTTAGTTATTTTAAAATTAAATTAATTTACTTTAAAATTATATTTACTTATTTTCAAATTTAATTAAACTATTTTAAAAGTAAATTAAATCACTTTAAACTTAAATTAAATTATTTTAAAATTAAATTAAATTATTATAAAAGTAAATTAATTTATTTTCAAATTTAACTTAATTATTTTCAAATTAAATTAAATTATTTTCAAATTTAATAAAATTAAATTATTTTTAAATTAAATTATTTTAAAATTAAATTAAATTATTTTCAAATTAAATTATTTTCAAATTAAATTAAATTATTTTTAAATTAAATTAAATTATTTTAAAATTAAAATAAATTATTTTCAAATTAAATTAAATTATATTTAAATTAAATTAAATTACTTTAAAATTAAAGTAAATTATTTTTAAATTAAATTAAATTATTTTAAAATTAAATTAAATCATTTTCAAATTAAATTATTTTCAAATTAAATTAAATTATTTTTAAATTAAATTAAATTATTTTAAAATTAAAATAAATTATTTTCAAATTAAATTAAATTATTTTAAAATTAAATTAAATTATTTTAAAAATAAATTATTTTAAAATTAAATTTAATTACTTTAAAATTAAATTAAATTATTATAAAATTAAATTAAATTATTTTAAAATTAAATTAAATTATTTTAAAATTAATTTAAATTATTTTCAATTTAAAATTATATATTTTAAAATTAAAATAAATTATTTTTAAATTTAATTAACTTATTTTAAAATAAAATTAAATTATTTTTAAATTAAATTAAATTATTTTCAAATTAAAAAAAATTATTTTCAAATTAAGTTATTTTAAAATTAAATTATTTTAAAAATAATTTATTTATTTTCAAATTAAATTAAATTAAATTATTTTCAAATTAAATTAAATTAATTTAAGATTAAATTAAATTATTTTTAAAATAAATTATTTTAAAATTAAATTAAATTATATTCAAATTAAATTAAATTATTTTCAAAATGAATTACATTATTTTAAAATTAAATAAAATTATTTTGAAATTAAATTAAATTATTTAAAAATTAAATTAAATTATTTTAAAATTAAATTAAATTAATTTAAAATTAATTTAAATTATTTTAAAATTAATTTAAATTATTTTAAAATTAAATTAAATTATTTTAAAATTAAATGAAATTATTTTCAAATTAAATTAAATTATCTTCAAATTAAATTAAAATATGTTAAAATTAAATAAAATTATTTTAAAATTAAATTAAATTATTTTCAAAATAAATTAAATTATTTTCAAATTAAATTAATATATTTTAAAACTAAATTAAATTATTTTAAAATTAATTAAAATATTTTCAAATTAAATTAAATTAGATTGATTAAGATTTTAAAATTAAATTATTATAAAAGTAAATTAATTTATTTTCAAATTTAACTTAATTATTTTCAAATTAAATTAAATTATTTTCAAATTTAATAAAATTAAATTATTTTTAAATTAAATTATTTTAAAATTAAATTAAATTATTTTCAAATTAAATTGAAATATTTTCGAAATAAATTAAAAAATTTTAACATTAAATTAAATAATTTTCAAATTAAATTAAATTATTTTAAAATTAAATCAAATTATTTTAAAATTAAATTACAATATTTTAAAATTAATTAAATTATTTTCAAATTAAATTAAATTATTTTAAAATTAAATTAAATCACTTTAAAATTAAATTATATTATTTTAAAATTAAATTAAATTATTTTCAAATTAAATTAAGATATTTTAAAACTAAATTAAATTATTTTAAAATTAATTAAAATATTTTCAAATTAAAATAAATTATTTTAAAATTAAATTAAATCACTTTAAAATTAAAACTAATTATTTTAAAATTAAATTTAGTTATTTTAAAATTAAATTAAATTACTTTAAAATTATATTTACTTTTTTGCCAATTTAATTAAACTATTTTAAAAGTAAATTAAATCACTTTAAACTTAAATTAAATTATTTTAAAATTAAATTAAATTATTATAAAATTAAATTGATTTATTTTCAAATTTAACTTAATTATTTTCAAATTAAATTAAATTATTTTCAAATTTAATTAAATTAAATTATTTTTAAATTAAATTAAATTATTTTAAAATTAAATTAAATTATTTTCAAATTAAATTGAAATATTTTCGAATTGAATTAAAAATTTTTAAAATTAAATTAAATTATTTTCAAATTAAATTAAATTTTTTTCAAAATAAATTAAATTATTTTCAAAATAAATTAAATTATTTTTAAATTGAATTAACATTTTAAACTTAAATTAATTTATTTTAAAATTAAATAAAATTATTTTAAAATTAACTTAAATTATTTTAAAATTAAATCAAATTATTTTAAAATTAAATTACATTATTTTAAAATTAATTAAATTATTTTCAAATTAAATTAAATTATTTTAAAATTAAATTAAATCACTTTAAAATTAAATTATATTATTTTAAAATTAAATTAAATTATTTTAAAAGTAAATTACATTTTTTTGCAAATTAAATTAAATTATTTTCAATTTAAATTAAATTATTTTCAAATTAAATTAAATTATTTTCTAATTAAATTAAATTATTTGAAAATTAAATTAAATTATTTTAAAATTAAATCAAATTACTTTAAACTTAAATTAAATTATTTTCAAATTAAATTAAATTATTTTCAAATTAAACCAAATTATTTTCAAATTAAATTAAATTATTTTCAAAATAAACTAAATTATTGTCAATTTAAATTAAATTATTTTCAAATTAAATTAAATTATTTTAAAATTAAATTAAATTATTTTCAAAATAAATTAAATTATTTTCAAATTGAATTAACATTTTAAAATTAAATTAATTTATTTTAAAAAAAATTAAATTATTTTAAAATTAAATTAAATGATTTTCAAATTAAATTGAAATATTTTCAAATTAAATTAAATTATTTTCAAATTAAACCAAATTATTTTCAAATTAAATTAAATTATTTTCAAAATAAACTAAATTATTGTCATTTTAAATTAAATTATTTTCAAATTAAATTAAATTATTTTCAATTTAAATTAAATTATTTTCAAATTAAATTAAATTATTTTCAAATTAAATTAAATTATTTGAAAATTTAATTAAATTATTTTAAAATTAAATTAATTTACTTTAAACTTAAATTAAATTATTTTCAAATAAAATTAATTTTTTTAAAAATTAAATTAAATTATTTCAAAATTAAATTATTTTAAAACTTAATTAAATTATTTTAAAATTAAATTAAATTATTTTAAAATTAAATTAAATTATTTTCAAATTAAATTGAAATATTTTCAAATTAAATTAAATTATTTTCAAATTAAACCAAATTATTTTCAAATTAAATTAAATTATTTTCAAAATAAACTAAATTATTGTCAATTAAAATTAAATTATTTTCAAATTAAATTAAATTATTTTCAAATTGAATTAACATTTTAAAATTAAATTAATTTATTTTAAAATTAAATTAAATTATTTTAAAATTAAATTAAATTATTTTCAAATTAAATTGAAATATTTTCAAATTAAACTAAAAAATTTTAAAATTAAATTAAATTATTTTAAAATTAAATTAAATTATTTTAAAATTAAATTAAATCATTTTAAAATTAAATTAAATTATTTTAAAATTAAATTACATTATTTTAAAATTAATTAAATTATTTTCAAATTAAAATAATTATTTTAAAGTTAAATTAAATCACTTTAAAATTAAATTATATTATTTTAAAATTAAATTAAATTATTTTAAAAGTAAATTAATTTATTTTCAAATTTAACTTAATTATTTTCAAATTAAATTAAATTATTTTCAAATTTAATTAAATTATTTTAAAATTAAATAAAATTATTTTCAAATTAAATTAAATTATTTTCAATTTAAATTAAATTATTTTCAAATTAAATTAAATTATTTTCAAATTAAATTAAATTATTTGAAAATTAAATTAAATTATTTTAAAATTAAATTAATTTACTTTAAACTTAAATTAAATTATTTTCAAATAAAATTAAATTTTTTAAAAATTAAATTAAATTATTTCAAAATTAAATTATTTTAAAATTAAATTAAATTATTTTAAAATTAAATTAAATTATTTTAAAATTAAATTAAATTATTTTCAAATTAATTTGAAATATTTTCAAATTAAATTAAATTATTTTCAAATTAAACCAAATTATTTTCAAATTAAATTAAATTATTTTCAAAATAAACTAAATTATTGTCAATTTAAATTAAATTATTTTCAAATTAAATTAAATTATTTTCAAATTGAATTAACATTTTAAAATTAAATTAATTTATTTTAAAATTAAATTAAATTATTTTAAAATTAAATTAAATTATTTTCAAATTAAATTGAAATATTTTCAAATTAAACTAAAAAATTTTAAAATTAAATTAAATTATTTTAAAATTAAATTAAATTATTTTAAAATTAAATTAAATCATTTTAAAATTAAATTAAATTATTTTAAAATTAAATTACATTATTTTAAAATTAATTAAATTATTTTCAAATTAAAATAATTATTTTAAAGTTAAATTAAATCACTTTAAAATTAAATTATATTATTTTAAAATTAAATTAAATTATTTTAAAAGTAAATTTATTTATTTTCAAATTTAACTTAATTATTTTCAAATTAAATTAAATTATTTTTAAATTTAATTAAATTATTTTAAAATTAAATTAAATTATTTTCAAATTAAATTAAATTATTTTCAATTTAAATTAAATTATTTTCAAATCAAATTAAATTATTTTCAAATTAAATTAAATTATTTGAAAATTAAATTAAATTATTTTAAAATTGAATTAATTTACTTTAAACTTAAATTAAATTATTTTCAAATAAAATTAAATTTTTTAAAAATTAAATTAAATTATTTCAAAATTAAATTATTTTAAAACTTAATTAAATTATTTTAAAATTAAATTAAATTATTTTCAAATTAAATTAAATTTTTTTTTAATTAAATTAAATAATTTTCAAATTAAACTAAATTATTTTCAAATTAAATTGAATTATTCTCAAATTAAATTAAATTATTTTAAAATTAAATTAAATTAATATTTTCAAATTAAATTAAATTTTTTTAATATTAAATTAAATTATTTACAATTTAAATTAAATTATTTTCAAAATAAATTAAATTATTTTCAAATTGAATTAACATTTTAAAATTAATTTAATTTATTTTAAAATTAAATTAAATTATTTGCAAATTAAATTCAAATATTTTCAAATAAAATTAAATTATTTTAAAATTAAATTAAATTTTTTAAAAATTAAATTAAATTATTTTAAAATTAAATTAAATTATTTTAAAATTAAATTAAATTATTTTAGAATTAAATTACATTATTTTAAAATTAATTACATTATTTTCAAATTAAATTAAATTATTTTAAAATTAATTTAAATTATTTTAAAACTAATTAAATTATTTTCAAATTAAATTATATTATTTTCAAATTAAATTAAATCACTTTAAAATTAAATTAAATTTTTATTAAATTTAATTAAAATATTTTAAAATTAAATTAAATTATTTTTAAATTAAATTAAATTATTTTTAAATTAAATTAAATTATTTTAAAATTAAATTAAATTATTTTCAAATTAAATTAAGTTATTTTTAAATTAAATTAAATTACTTTAAAATTAAAGTAAATTATTTTCAAATTAAAATAAATTATTTTAAAATTAAATTAAATTATTTTAAAATTAAATTAAATTATTTTAAAAATAAATTATTTTAAAATTAAATTTAATTACTTTAAAATTAAATTAAATTATTATAAAATTAAATTAAATTATTTTAAAAGTAAAGTAAATTATTTTAAAATTAATTTAAATTATTTTCAATTTAAAATTAAATATTTTAAAATTAAATTAAATTATTTTCAAATTTAATTACCTTATTTTAAAATAAAATTAAATTATTTTTAAATTAAATTAAATTATTTTCAAATTAAAAAAAATTATTTTCAAATTAAGTTATTTTAAAATTAAATCAAATTGTTTTAAAATTAATTAAATTATTTTCAAATTAAAAAAATTATTTTCAAATTAAATTAAATTAATTTAAAATTAAATTAAATTATTTTTAAAATAAATTATTTTAAAATTAAATTAAATTATATTCAAATTAAATTAAATTATTTTCAAAATGAATTACATTATTTTAAAATTAAATTAAATTATTTTAAAATTAAATTAAATTATTTTAAAATTAAATTAAATTATTTTAAAATTAAATTAAATTATTTTAAAATTAATTTAAATTATTTTAAAATTAATTTAAATTATTTTAAAATTAAATTTAGTTATTTTAAAATTAAAGTAAATTACTTTAAAATTATATTTACTTATTTTCAAATTTAATTAAGCTATTTTAAAAGTAAATTAAATCAGTTTAAACTTAAATTAAATTATTTTAAAATTAAATTAAATTATTATAAAAGTAAATTAATTTATTTTCAAATTTAACTTAATTATTTTCAAATTAAATTAAATTATTTTCAAATTTAATTAAATTAAATTATTTTTAAATTAAATTAATTTATTTTAAAATTAAATTAAATTATTTTCA
This sequence comes from Phosphuga atrata, assembly GCA_944588485.1. Lineage (NCBI taxonomy): Eukaryota > Metazoa > Arthropoda > Insecta > Coleoptera > Silphidae > Phosphuga > Phosphuga atrata. The sequence goes on from OX155901.1 coordinate 17,191,884, forward strand.
AATTAAATTGAAATATTTTCGAATTAAATTAAAAAATTTTAAAATTAAATTAAATTATTTTCAAATTAAATTAAATTATTTTCAAAATAAATTAAATTATTTTCAAATTGAATTAACATTTTAAAATTAAATTAATTTATTTTAAAATTAAATAAAATTATTTTAAAATTAACTTAAATTATTTTAAAATTAAATCAAATTATTTTAAAATTAAATCACATTATTTTAAAATTAATTAAATTATTTTCAAATTAAATTAAATTATTTTAAAATTAAATTAAATCACTTTAAAATTAAATTATATTATTTTAAAATTAAATTAAATTATTTTAAAATTAAATTAAATTGTTTTAAAATTAATTAAATTATTTTCAAATTAAAAAAATTATTTTCAAATTAAATTAAATTAATTTAAAATTAAATTAAATTATTTTTAAAATAAATTATTTTAAAATTAAATTAAATTTTATTCAAATTAAATTAAATTATTTTCAAAATGAATTACATTATTTTAAAATTAAATAAAATTATTTTAAAATTAAATTAAATTATTATAAAATTAAATTAAATTATTTTAAAATTAAATTAAATCAGTTTAAACTTAAATTAAATTATTTTAAAATTAAATTAAATTATTATAAAAGTAAATTAATTTTTTTTCAAATTTAACTTAATTATTTTCAAATTAAATTAAATTATTTTCAAATTTAATTAAATTAAATTATTTTTAAATTAAATTAAATTATTTTAAAATTAAATTAAATTATTTTCAAATTAAATTGAAATATTTTCGAATTAAATTAAAAAATTTTAAAATTAAATTAAATTATTTTCAAATTAAATTAAATTATTTTCAAAATAAATTAAATTATTTTCAAATTGAATTAACATTTTAAAATTAAATTAATTTATTTTAAAATTAAATAAAATTATTTTAAAATTAACTTAAATTATTTTAAAATTAAATCAAATTATTTTAAAAATAAATTACATTATTTTAAAATTAATTAAATTATTTTCAAATTAAATTAAATTATTTTAAAATTAAATTAAATCATTTTAAAATTAAATTATATTATTTTAAAATTAAATTAAATTATTTTAAAAGTAAATTAAATTTTTTTGCAAATTAAATTAAATTATTTTCAATTTCAATTAAATTATTTTCAAATTAAATTAAATTATTTTCAAATTAAACTAAATTATTTGCAAATTAAATTAAATTATTTTAAAATTAAATTAAATTACTTTAAACTTACATTAAATTATTTTCAAATTAAATTAAATTATTTTAAAATTATATTAAATCATTTCAAAATTAAATTATTTTCAAATTTAATTAAATTACTTTAAAATTAAATTAAATTATTTTCAAATTAAATTAAATTATTTTCAAATTAAACTAAATTATTTTCAAATTAAATTAAATTATTTTCAAAATAAACTAAATTATTGTCAATTTAAATTAAATTATTTTCAAATTAATCAAATTATTTTAAAATTAAATTAAATTATTTTCAAAATAAATTAAATTATTTTCCAATTGAATTAACATTTTAAAATTAAATTAATTTATTTTAAAATTAAATTAAATTATTTTAAAATTAAATTAAATTATTTTCAAATTAAATTGAAATATTTTCAAATTAAACTAAAAAAATTTAAAATTAAATTAAATTATTTTAAAATTAAATTAAATTATTTTAAAATTAAATTAAACCATTTTAAAATTAAATTATATTATTTTAAAATTAAATTACATTATTTAAAATTAATTAAATTATTTTCAAATTAAATTAAATTATTTTAAAATTAAATTAAATCACTAAAATTAAATTATATTATTTTAAAATTAAATTAAATTATTTTGAAAGTAAATTAAATTATTTTCAAATTTAACTTAATTATTTTCAAATTAAATTAAATTATTTTCAAATTTAATTAAATTATTTTAAAATTAAATAAAATTATTTTCAAATTAAATTAAATTATTTTCAATTTAAATTAAATTATTTTCAAATTAAATTAAATTATTTTCAAATTAAATTAAATTATTTGCAAATTAAATTAAATTATTTTAAAATTAAATTAATTTACTTTAAACTTAAATTAAATTATTTTCAAATAAAATTAAATTTTTTTAAAATTAAATTAAATTATTTCAAAATTAAATTATTTTAAAATTTAATTAAATTATTTTAAAATTAAATTAAATTATTTTTAAATTAAATTAATTTTTTTTTAAATTAAATAGAATTATTTTCAAATTAAACTAAATTATTTTCAAATTAAATTAAATTATTCTCAAATTAAATTAAATTATTTTAAAATTAAATTAAATTATTTTAAAATTAAATTAAATTAATATTTTCAAATTAAATTAAATTATTTTAAAATTAAATTAAATTATTTTCAAATTAAATTAAGTTATTTTCAAAATAAATTAAATTATTTTCAAATTGAATTAACATTTTAAAATTAAATTAATTTATTTTAAAATTAAATTAAATTATTTGCAAACTAAAATCAAATATTTTCATATTAAATTAAATTATTTTAAAATTAAATTAAATTATTTAAAAATTAAATTAAATTATTTTAAAATTAAATTAAATTATTTTAAAATTAAATTAAATTATTTTAGAATTAAATTACATTATTTTAAAATTAATTAAATTATTTTCAAATTAAATTAAATTATTTTCAAATTAAATTAAATCACTTTAAAATAAAATTAAATTTATTTCAAATTAAATTAAATTATTTTAAAATTAAATTAAATTACTTTAAAATTAAATTAAATTATTTTAAAATTAAATTTAATTATTTTAAAATTAAATTAAATTATTTTAAAACTAAATTAAATTATTCTAAAATTAAATTAAATTATTTTTAAATTTAATTAAAATATTTTAAAATTAAATTAAATTATTTTTAAATTAAATTAAATTATTTTAAAATTAAATTAAATTATTTTCAAATTAAATTAAATTAAATTATTTTAAAATTTATTTAAATTATTTTAAAATTAAATTTGATTATTTTAAAATTAAATTATTTTCAAATTTAATTAAATTACTTTAAAATTAAATTAAATTATTTTTAAATTAAATTAAATTATTTTAAAATTTATTTAAATTATTTTAAAATTAAATTTGATTATTTTAAAATTAAATTAAATTACTTTAAAATTTAAAATTTTGAAAATAAGTTAAGTAATTTATTTTCAAATATAATTAAATTATTTTAAAATTAAATTAAATTATTTTAAAATTAAATTAAATTATTTTCAAATTAAATTAAATTATTTTTAAATTAAATTAAATTAAATTATTTTCAAATTAAATTAAATTATTTTAAAATTAAATTTAATTATTTTCAAATTTTTTAAATTTAAAATAAATTATTTTAAAATTAAACTATATTATTTTTAAATTAAATTAAATTATTTTAAAATTATATTATATTATTTTTAAATTAAATTTAATTATTTTAAAATTAAATTAAATTACTTTAAAATTTAAAATTTAGAAAATAAATTACTTAACTTATTTTCAAATTTTAATTTTAATTAAATTATTTTAAAATTAAATAAAATTATTTTCAAATTAAATTAAATTATTTTCAATTTAAATTAAATTATTTTCAAATTAAATTAAATTATTTTCAAATTAAATTAAATTATTTGCAAATTAAATTAATTCATTTTAAAATTAAATTAATTTACTTTAAACTTAAATTTAATTATTTTCAAATAAAATTAAATTTTTTTAAAATTAAATTAAATTATTTCAAAATTAAATTATTTTAAAATTTAATTAAATTATTTTCAAATTAAATTAAATTATTTTTAAATTAAATTAAATTTTTTTCAAATAAAATTAAAATATTTTCAAATTAAACTAAATTATTTTCAAATTAAATTAAATTATTCTCAAATTAAATTAAATTATTTTAAAATTAAATTAAATTATTTTAAAATTAAATTAAGTTACTTTCAAATCAAATTAAATTATTTTAAAATTAAATTAAATTATTTTCAAATTAAATTAAATTATTTTCAAAATAAATTAATTTTTTTTCAAATTGAATTATCATTTTAAAATTAAATTTATTTATTTTAAAATTAAATTAAATTATTTGCAAATTAAATTCAAATATTTTCAAATTAAATTGAATTATTTTTAAATTAAATTAAATTATTTAAAAATTAAATTAAGTTATTTTAAAATTAAATTAAATTATTTTAAAATTAAATTAAATTATTTTAGAATTAAATTACATTATTTTAAAATTAATTAAATTATTTTCAAATTAAATTAAATTATTTTTAAATTAAATTATATTATTTTCAAATTAAATTAAATTATTTTAAAATTAAATTAAAATATTTTAAAATTAAATTAAATTATTTTTAAATTAAATTAAATTATTTTAAAATTAAATTAAATTATTTTCAAATTAAATTAAATTAAATTATTTCAAAATTAATTTAAATTATTTTAAAATTAAATTAAATTATTTTAGAATTAAATTACATTATTTTAAAATTAATTAAATTATTTTCAAATTTAATTAAATTATTTTAAAATTAAATAAAATTATTTTCAAATTAAATTAAATTATTTACAATTTAAATTAAATTATTTTCAAATTAAATTAAATTATTTTCAAATTAAATTAAATTATTTGCAAATTAAATTAAATTAATTTACTTTAAACTTAAATTAAATTATTTTCAAATAAAATTAAATTTTTTTAAAATTAAATTAAATTATTTCAAAATTAAATTATTTTAAAATTTAATTAAATTATTTTAAAATTCAATTAAATTATTTTTAAATTAAATTAAATTTTTTTTAAATTAAATTGAATTATTTTCAAATTAAACTAAATTATTTTCAAATTAAATTAAATTATTCTCAAATTAAATAAAATTATTTTAAAATTAAATTAAATTATTTTAAAATTAAATTAAATTAATATTTTCAAATTAAATTAAATTATTTTAAAATTAAATTAATTTATTTTCAATTTAAATTAAGTTATTTTCAAAATAAATTAAATCATTTTCAAATTGAATTAACATTTTAAAATTAAATTAATTTATTTTAAAATTAAATTAAATTATTTGCAAATTAAATTCAAATATTTTCAAATTAAATTAAATTATTTTAAAATTAAATTAAATTATTTAAAAATTAAATTTAATTATTTTAAAATTAAATTTAATTATTTTAAAATTAAATTAAATTATTTTAGAATTAAATTACATTATTTTAAAATTAATTAAATTATTTTCAAATTAAATTAAATTATTTTCAAATTAAATTTAATCACTAAAATTAAATTAAATTTATTTAAAATTAAATTAAAATATTTTAAATTAAATTATTTTAAAATTAAATTAAATTACTTTAAAATTAAATTAAATTATTTTAAAATTAAATTTAATTATTTTAAAATTAAATTAAATTACTTAAAAATTTAAAATTTAGAAAATAAATTACTTAACTTATTTTCAAATTTTAATTTTAATTAAATTATTTTAAAATTAAATAAAATTATTTTCAAATTAAATTAAATTATTTTCAATTTAAATTAAATTATTTTCAAATTAAATTAAATTATTTTCAAATTAAATTAAATTATTTGCAAATTAAATTAATTTATTTTAAAATTAAATTAATTTACTTTAAACTTAAATTTAATCATTTTCAAATAAAATTATTTTTTTTTTAAATTAAATTAAATTATTTCAAAATTAAATTATTTTAAAATTTATTTAAATTATTTTAAAATTAAATTAAATTATTTTTAAATTAAATTAAATTTTTTTCAAATTAAATTAAATTATTTTCAAATTAAACTAAATTATTTTCAAATTAAATTAAATTATTCTCAAATTAAATTAAATTACTTTAAAATTAAATTAAATTATTTTAAAATTAAATTAAGTTACTTTCACATCAAATTAAATTATTTTAAAATTAAATTAAATTATTTTCAAATTAAATTAAATTATATTCAAAATAAATTACATTATTTTCAAATTGAATTATCATTTTAAAATTAAATTTATTTATTTTAAAATTAAATTAAATTATTTGCAAATTAAATTCAAATATTTTCAAATCAAATTGAATTATTTTTAAATTAAATTAAATTATTTAAAAATTGAATTAAATTATTTTAAAATTAAATTAAATTATTTTAAAATTAAATTAAATTATTTTAGAATTAAATTACATTATTTTAAAATTAATTAAATTATTTTCAAATTAAATTAAATTATTTTCAAATTAAATTATATTATTTTCAAATTAAATTAAATTATTTTAAAATTAAATTAAAATATTTTAAAATTAAATTAAATTATTTTTAAATTAAATTAAATTATTTTAAAATTAAATTAAATTATTTTCAAATTAAATTAAATTATTTTAAAATTAATTTAAATTATTTTAAAATTAAATTTGATTATTTTAAAATTAAATTAAATTACTTTAAAATTTTAAATTTTGAAAATGAATTACTTAACTTATTTTCAAATATAATTAAATTATTTTAAAATTAAATAAAATTATTTTCAAATTAAATTAAATTATTTTCAAATTAAATTAAATTATTTTAAAATTAAATTATTTTCAAATTAAATTAAATTATTTTAAAATTAAATTAAATTATTTTTATATTAAATTAAATTATTTTCAAATTAAACTAAAATATTATTAAATTATATTAAATTATTTTCAATTTAAATTAAAATATTTTCAAAATAAATTAAATTATTTTCAAATTAAATTAAATTATTTTAAAATTAAATTAAATTATTTTAAAATTAAACTAAATTATTTTCAAATTAAATTAAATTATTTTAAAATTAAATTAAATTATTTTCTAATTAAATTAAATAATTTCCAAAATAAATTAAAATATTTTCAAATTGAATTAACATTTTAAAATTAAATTAATTTATTTTAAAATTAAATTAAATTATTTTAAAATTAAATTAAATTATTTTAAAATTAAATTAAATTATTTGCAAATTAAATTGAAATATTTTCAAATTAATTTAAATTATTTTAAAATTAAATTACATTATTTTAAAATTAATTAAAATATTTTCAAATTAAATTAAATTATTTTAAAAAAAATTAAATTATTTTAAAATTAATTAAATTATTTTAAAATTAAATTATATTATTTTCAAATTAAATTAAATCACTTTAAAATTAAATTAAATTATTTTCAAATTAAATTAAAAGATTTTCAAATTAAATTAAATTATTTTCAAATTAAATTAAAATATTATTAAATTGAATTAAATTATTTTCAATTTAAATTAAATTATTTTCAAAATAAATTAAATTATTTTCAAATTAAATTAAATTATTTTCAAATTAAACTAAATTATTTTCAAATTAAATTAAATTATTTTCTAATTAAATTAAATTATTTTAAAATTAAATTGAATTTTTTTTAAATTAAAATAAATTATTTTCAAATTAAATTAAATTATTTTAAAATTAAATTATATTATTTTTAAATTAAATTAAATTATTTTCAAATTAAAATAAAATATTATTAAATGAAATTAAATTATTTTCAAAATAAATTAAATTATTTTCAAATTAAATTAAATTATTTTCAAATTAAATTAAATCACTTTAAAATTAAATTAAATTATTTTCAAATTAAATTAAAATATTTTCAAATTAAATTATTTTAAAATTAAATTAAATTATTTTAAAATTAAATTAAATTATTTTAAAATTAAATTTAATTATTTTAAAATTAAATTAAATTATATTAAAACTAAATTAAACTATTTTCAAATTTAAATAAAATATTTTAAAATTAAATTAAATTATTTTAAAATTAAATTAAATTATTTTAAAATTAAATTAAATTATTTTAAAATTAAATTAAATTATTTTTATATTAAATTAAATTATTTTCAAATTAAACTAAAATATTATTGAATTAAATTAAATTATTTCCAATTTAAATTAAAATATTTTCAAAATAAATTAAATTATTTTCAAATTAAATTAAATTATTTTCAAATTAAACTAAATTATTTTCAAATTAAATTAAATTATTTTCAAATTAAATTAAATTATTTTAAAATTAAATTAAATTATTTTAAAATTAAACTAAATTATTTTCAAATTAAATTAAATTATTTTCAAATTAAATTAAATTATTTTAAAATTAAATTAAATTATTTTCTAATTAAATTAAATTATTTCCAAAATAAATTAAAATATTTTCAAATTGAATTAACTTTTTAAAATTAAATTAATTTATTTTAAAATTAAATTAAATTATTTTAAAATTAAATTAAATTATTTGCAAATTAAATTGAAATATTTGCAAATTAATTTAAATTATTTTAAAATTAAATTACATTATTTTAAAATTAATTAAAATATTTTCAAATTAAATTAAATTATTTTAAAATAAATTAAATTATTTTAAAATTAATTAAATTATTTTAAAATTAAATTATATTATTTTCAAATTAAATTAAATCACTTTAAAATTAAATTAAATTATTTTCAAATTAAATTAAAATATTTTCAAATTAAATTAAATTATTTTCAAATTAAATTAAAATATTATTAAATTAAATTAAATTATTTTCAATTTAAATTAAATTATTTTCAAAATAAATTAAATTATTTTCAAATTAAATTAAATTATTTTCAAATTAAACTAAATTATTTTCAAATTAAATTAAATTATTTTCAAATTAAATTAAATTATTTTCAAATTAAATTATATTATTTTTAAATTAAATTAAATTTTTTTCAAATTAAACTAAAATATTATTAAATGAAATTAAATTATTTTCAAAATAAATTTAATTATTTTCAAATTAAATTAAATTATTTTCAAATTAAATTAAATCACTTTAAAATTAAATTAAATTATTTTCAAATTAAACTAAAATATTTTCAAATTAAATTATTTTAAAATTAAATTAAATTATTTTAAAATTAAATTAAATTATTTTAAAATTAAATTTAATTATTTTAAAATTAAATTAAATTATTTTAAAACTAAATTAAATTATTTTCAAATTTAAATAAAATATTTTAAAATTAAATTAAATTATTTTAAAATTAAATTAAATTATATTAAAATTAAATTAAATTATTTTAAAATTAAATTAAATTATTTTAAAATTACATTAAATTATTTTAAAATTAAATTAAATTATTTTAAAATTAAATTAAATTATTTTCAAATTAAATTAAATTATCTTCAAATTAAATTAAAATATTTTAAAATTAAATAAAATTATTTTAAAATTAAATTAAATTATTGTCAAAATAAAATAAATTATTTTCAAATTAAATTAAGATATTTTAAAACTGAATTAAATTATTTTTAAATTAATTATATTATTTTCAAATTAAATTAAATTATTTTAAAATTAAATTAAATCAATTTAAAATTAAATTTAATTATTTTCAAATTAAATTAAATTATTTTCAAATTAAATTAAATTATTTTAAAATTAAATTATTTTTAATTTAAATTAAATTATTTTCAAAATAAATTAAATTATTTTCAAATTATATTAAATTATTTTCAAATTAAACTTAATTATTTTCAAATTAAATTAAATTATATTCAAATTTAATTAAATTATTTTAAAATTAAAACAATTTATTTTCAAATTAAATTAAATTATTTTCAATTTAAATTAAATTATTTTCAAATTAAATTAAATAATTTTCAAATTAAATTAAATTATTTGCAAATTAAATGTAATTATTTTAAAATTACATTTATTTACTTTTAACTTAAATTAAATTATTTTCAAATTAAATTAAATTATTTTAAAATTAAATTTATTTATTTCAAAATTAAATTATTTTCAAATTTAATTAAATTACTTTAAAATTAAATTAAATTATTTTTCAATTAAATTAAATTATTTTCAAATTTAATTAAATTAGTTTCAAATTAAACTAAATTATTTTCAAATTAAATTAAATTTTTTTAAAGTTAAGTTAAACTATTTTAAAATTAAATTAAATTATTTCAAAATTAAATTAAATTATTTTAAAATTAAATTAAATTATTTTAAAATAAAATAAAATAATTTTAAATTAAATTAAGTTATTTAAAAATTAAATTAAATTAAATTATTTTAAATTTGAATTAAATTGTTTTAAAATTAAATTAAATTATTTTCAAATTAAATTAAATTATTTTCAAATTAAATTAAAATATTAAATTAAATTAAATTATTTTCAAATTAAATTGAACTATTTTAAAATTAAATTTAATTATTTTAAAATTAAATTAAATTATTTTCAAAATTAATTAAATTTTTTTTCAAATTAAATTAAATTATTTTCAAATTAAATTGAATCACTTTAAAATTAAATTAAATTATTTTCAAATTAAATTAAAATATTTTCAAATTAAATTATTTTAAAATTAAATTAAATTATTTTAAAATTAAATTAAATTATTTTAAAATTAAATTTAATTATTTTAAAATTAAATTAAATTATTTTAAAACAAAATTAAATTATTTTCAAATTTAAATAAAATATTTTAAAATTAAATTAAATTATTTTAAAATTAAATTAAATTATTTTAAAATTAAATTAAATTATTTTAAAATAAATATTTATTTTCAAATTCAATTAAATTATTTTAAAATTAATTCAAATTATTTTAAAATTAAATTAAATTATTTTAAAATAAATTAAATTATTTTAAAACTTGAAATTTTAAAAATAAATTACTAAACTTATTTTCAAATTTAATTAAATTATTTTAAAATTAAATTAAAATATTTTCAAATTAAATTATTTTAAAATTAAATTATTTTCAAATTAAATTAAATATTTTCAAATTAAATTAAATTATATTAAAGTTAAATTTAATTATTTTCATATTTATTAAAATTAAAATGAATTATTTTAAAATTAAATTATATTATTTTCAAATTAAATTAAATTATTTTCAAATTAAATTAAATTATTTTCAAATTAAATTAAATAATTTTAAAATTAAATTAAATTATTTTCTAATTAAATTAAATTATTTTTAAATTAAATTACTTTAAAATTAAATTAAATTATTTTAAAATTAAATTAAGTTATTTTAAAATTAAATTAAATTATTTTAAAATTAAATTAAATTATTTTAAAATTAAATTAAATTACTTTAAAATTAAATTAAATTATTTTAAAATTAAATTACTTTAAAATTAAATTAAATTATTTTAAAATTAAAATAAATTATTTTCAAATTAAATTTAAATATTTTAAAATTAAATTAAATTATTTTCAAATTTAATTAACTTATTTTAAAATTAAATTAAATTATTTTTAAATTAAAGTAAATTATTTTCAAATTAAATTAAATTATTTTTAAATTAAATTATTTTAAAATTAAATTAAAATATTTTAAAATTAATTAAATTATTTTCAAATAAAATTAAATTATTTTAAAATTAAATTAAATTAATTTAAAATTAAATTAAATTATTTTGAAAATAATTTATTTTAAAATTAAATTAAATTATTTTTAAATTAAATTAAATTATTTTCAAAATAAATTAAATTATTTTAAAATTAAATTAAATTATTTTAAAATTAAATTAAATTATTTTAAAATTTAATTAAATTATTTTAAAATTAAATTAAATTATTTTAAAATTACATTAGATTATTTTAAATTTAAATTAAATTATTTTAAAATTAAATTAAATTATCTTCAAATTAAATTAAAATATTTTAAAATTAAATAAAATTATTTTAAAATTAAATTAAATTATTGTCAAAATAAATTAAATTATTTTTAAATTAAATTAAGATATTTTAAAACTGAATTAAATTAATTTTAAATTAATTAAATTATTTTCAAATTAAATTAAATTATTTTAAAATTAAATTAAATCACTTTAAAATTAAATTAAATTATTTTCAAATTAAATTAAATTATTTTCTAATTAAATTAAATTATTTTAAAATTAAATTAAATTAATTTCAATTTAAATTAAATTATTTTCAAAATAAATTAAATTATTTTCAAATTAAATTAAATTATTTTCAAATTAAACTTAATTATTTTCAAATTAAATTAAATTAGATTCAAATTTAATTAAATTATTTTAAAATTAAAACAATTTATTTTCAAATTAAATTAAATTATTTTCAATTTAAATTAAATTATTTTCAAATTAAATTAAATTATTTTCAAATTAAATTAAATTATTTGCAAATTAATTGTAATTATTTTAAAATTAAATTAATTTCCTTTTAATTTAAAATAAATTTTTTCAAATTAAATTAAATTATTTTAAAATTAAATTAAATTATTTTCAAATTAAATTAAATTATCTTCAAATTAAATTAAAATATTTTAAAATTGAATAAAATTATTTTAAAATTAAATTAAATTATTTTTAATTTAAATTAAATTATTTTCAAATTAAATTAAATTATTTTCAAATTAAATTAAATTATTTGCAAATTAATTGTAATTATTTCAAAATTAAATTATTTTCAAATTTAATTAAATTACTTTAAAATTAAATTAAATTATTTTAAATTAAATTAAATTATTTTCAAATTAAATAAAACTATTTTTAAATTAAACTAAATTATTTTCAAATTAAATTAAATTATTTTAAAAATAAATTAAATTATTTTAAAATTAAATTAAATTTTTTCAAAATTAAATTAAATTATTTTAAAATTAAATTAAATTATTTCAAAATTAAATTAAATTATTTTAAAATTAAATTAAATTATTTTAAAATTAATTAAATTATTTTCTTTGAATTAAATTAATTTTAAATTAATTAAATTATTTTCAAATTAAATTAAATTATTTTAAAATTAAATTAAATCACTTTAAAATTAAATTAAATTATTTTCAAATTAAATTAAATTATTTTCTAATTAAATTAAATTATTTTAAAATTAAATTAAATTAATTTCAATTTAAATTAAATTATTTTCAAAATAAATTAAATTATTTTCAAATTAAATTAAATTATTTTCAAATTAAACTTAATTATTTTCAAATTAAATTAAATTAGATTCAAATTTAATTAAATTATTTTAAAATTAAAACAATTTATTTTCAAATTAAATTAAATTATTTCCAATTTAAATTAAATTATTTTCAAATTAAATTAAATTATTTTTAAATTAAATTAAATTATTTGCAAATTAATTGTAATTATTTTAAAATTAAATTAATTTCCTTTTAATTTAAATTAAATTTTTTCAAATTAAATTAAATTATTTTAAAATTAAATTAAATTATTTTCAAATTAAATTAAATTATCTTCAAATTAAATTAAAATATTTTAAAATTGAATAAAATTATTTTAAAATTAAATTAAATTATTTTCAATTTAAATTAAATTATTTTCAAATTAAATTAAATTATTTTCAAATTAAATTAAATTATTTGCAAATTAATTGTAATTATTTCAAAATTAAATTATTTTCAAATTTAATTAAATTACTTTAAAATTAAATTAAATTATTTTAAATTAAATTAAATTATTTTCAAATTAAATAAAACTATTTTTAAATTAAACTAAATTATTTTCAAATTAAATTAAATTATTTTAAAAATAAATTAAATTATTTTAAAATTAAATTAAATTTTTTCAAAATTAAATTAAATTATTTTAAAATTAAATTAAATTATTTCAAAATTAAATTAAATTATTTTAAAATTAAATTAAATTATTTTAAAATTAATTAAATTATTTTCAAATAAAATTAAATTATTTTAAAATTAAATTAAATTATTTTAAAATTAAAATAAATTATTTTTAAAATAAATTATTTTAAAATTAAATTCAATTATTTTCAAATTAAATTAAATTATTTTCAAATTAAATTAAATTATTTTAAAATTAAATTAAATTAATTTAAAATTAAATTAAATTATTTTAAAATTAAATTAAATTATTTTAAAATTAAATTAAATTATTTTAAAATTACATTAAATTATTTTAAAATTAAATTAAATTAGATTATTTTCAAATTAAATTAAATTATCTTCAAATTAAATTAAAATATTTTTAAAAATTGTATAAAATTATATTAAAATTAAATTAAATTATTTTCAAAATAAATTAAATTATTTTCAAATTAAATTCAGATATTTTAAAACTAAATTAAATTATTTTAAAATTAATTAAATTATTTTCAAATTAAATTAAATTATTTTAAAATTAAATTAAATCACTTTAAAATTAAATTAAATTATTTTCAAAATAAATTAAATTATTTTCAAATTTTACTTAATTATTTTCAAATTAAATTAAATTATATTCAAATTTAATTAAATTATTTTAAAATTAAATAAATTTATTTTCAAATTAAATTAAATTATTTTCAATTTAAATTAAATTATTTTCAAATTAAATTAAATTATTTTCAAATTAAATTAAATTATTTGCAAATTAAATTTAATTATTTTAAAATTAAATTAATTTACTTTAAACTTAAATTAAATTATTTTCAAATTAAATTAAATTATTTTCAAATTAAATTAAATTATTTCAAAATTAAATTATTTTCAAATTTAATAAAATTAAATTAAATTATTTTAAAATTAAATTAAATTATTTTCAAGTTAAATTAAATTATTTTCAAATTAAATTAAATTAAACTTTTTTAAAATTAATTAAAATTATTGTAAAATTAAATTTATTTTTTTTTCATTTTTTTTCATTTTTTTTCAAATTAAATTAAATCATTTTCAAAATAAATTAAATTATTTTAAAATTAAAATAAATTATTTTAAAATTCAATTAAATTATTTTAGAATTAATTAAATTATTTTCGAATTAAATTAAATTATTTTAAAATTTAATTAAATTATTTTCAAACTAAATTAAATTATTTTCAAATTAAATTAAAATATTTTATAATTAAATTAAATTATTTTAAAATAATATTAAATTTTTTTCAAATTAAATTAAATTATTTTAAAATTAAATTAATTTATTTTCAAATTAAATTAAATTATTTTAAAAATAAATTAATTTATTTGCAAATTAAATTGAAATATTTTCAAAATAAATTAAATTATTTTAAAATTAAATTACATTATTTTAAAATTAATTAAATTATTTTCAAATTAAATTAAATTATTTTAAAATTAATTTAAATTATTTTAAAATTAATTAAATTATTTTCAAATTAAATTATATTATTTTCAAATTAAATTAAATCATTTTAAAATTAAATTAAATTATTTTCAAATTAAATTATAAAATTTTCAAATTAAATTATTTTAAAATTAAATTAAAGTATTTTAAAATTAAATTAATTTATTTTAAAATTAAATTAAATTATTTTAAAATTAAATTAAATTTTTTGCAAATTAAATTGAAATATTTTTAAATTAAATTAAATTATTTTAAAATTAAATAACATTATTTTAAAATTAATTAAATTATTTTAAAATTAAATTATTTTAAAATTAAATTAAATTATTTTAAAATTAATTAAATTATTTTCAAATTAAATTATATTATTTTCAAATTAAATTAAATCACTTTAAAATTAAATTAAATTGTTTTCAAATTAAATTAAAATATTTTAAAATTAAATTAAATTATTTTAAAATTAAATTAAATTATTTTAAAATTAAATTAAATTATTTAAAAATTAAATTTAATTACTTTAAAATTAAATTATTTTAAAACTAAATTAAATTATTGTAAAATTAAATTAAATTATTTTCAAATTTAAATAAAATATTTTAAAATTAAATTAAATTATTTTAAAATTAAATTAAATTATTTTAAAATTAAAATAAATTATTTTCAAATTAAATTAAATTTTTTTAAAATTAAATCAAATTATTTTAAAATTCAATTAAATTATTTTAAAATTAAATTAAATTACTTTAAAATTTAAAATTTTGAAAATAAATTACTTAACTTATTTTCAAACTTAATTAACTGATTTTAAAATTAAATTAAAATATTTTCAAATTAAATTATTTTCAATTTAAATTAAATTGTTTTCAAATTAAATTAAATTATTTTAAAATTAAATTATTTTCAAATTAAATTAAATTATTTTCAAAACAAATAAAATTATTTTCAAATTAAATTAAATTAAATTAAAATATTTTTAAATTAAATTAAAATATTTTTAAATTAAATTAAATTATTTTAGAACTAAATTAAATTATTGTCAAGTTAAATTAAATTATTTTCAAAATAAATTAAATTATTTTCAAATTAATTAAAATTATTGTAAAATTAAATTATTTTCAAACTAAATTAAATTATTTCAAAATTAAATTAAAATATTTTAAAATTAAATTAAAATATTTTCAAATTAAATTATTTTCAAATTAAATTAAATTATTTTCAAATTAAATTAAATTATTTTCAAATTAAATTAAATTATTTTCAAAATAAATAAAATTATTTTCAAATTAAATTAAATTAAATTAAAATATTTTTAAATTAAATTAAAATATTTTTAAATTAAATTAAATTATTTTAAATTTAAATTATTTTAAAATTAAATTAAATTATTTTAAAAGTTAAATTAAACTATTTTCAAATTAAATTAAATTAAATAATTTTACAATTAATTAAAATTATTGTAAAATTAAATTATTTTCAAATTAAATTAAATTATTTTCAAATTAAATTAAATTATTTTCAAATTAAATTAAATTATTTTAAAATTAAATGAAATTATTTTCAAAATAAATTAAATTATTTTAAAATTAAATTAAATTATTTTAAAATTAAAATCAATTATTTTTAAATTAAATTAAATTATTTTCAAATTAAATTAAATTTTTTTCGAACAAAATTTAATTATTTTCAAATTAAATTAAAATATTTTAAAATTAAATTAAATTATTTTAAAATTAATTAAAATTATTGTAAAATTAAATTATTTTCAAATTAAATTATAATATTTTAAAATTAAATTAAATTATTTTAAAAATAAATTAAATTATTTTCAAGTTAAATTAAATTATTTTCAAATTAAATTAAATTATTTTCAAATTAAAATAAATTATTTTCAAATTAAATTAAAATATTATTAAATTAAATTAAATTATTTTCAATTTAAATTAAATTATTTTCAATATTAATAAAATTATTTTCAAATTAAATTAAATTAAATTAAAATATTTTTAAATTAAATTAAAATATTTTTAAATTAAATTAAATTATATTCAAATTAAATTATTTTAAAATTAAATTAAATTATTTTCAAGTTAAATTAAATTATTTTCAAATTAAATTAAATTATTTTAAAATTAATTAAAATTATTGTAAAATTAAATTATTTTAAAATTAAATTAAATTATTTTCAAGTTAAATTAAATTATTTTCAAATTAAATTAAATTATTTTAAAATTAATTAAAATTATTGTAAAAGTAAATTATTTTCAAATTAAATTAAATTATTTTCAATTTAAATTAAATTATTTTCAAATTAAATTAAATAATTTTCAAATTAAATTAAATTATTTGCAAATTAAATGTAATAATTTTAAAATTAAATTAATTTACTTTTAACATAAATTAAATTTTTTCAAATTAAATTAAATTATTTTAAAATTAAATTAAATCACTTTAAAATTAAATTAAATTATTTTCAAATTAAATTAAATTATTTTAAAAGTAAATTAAATTATTTTCAAATTTTACTTAATTATTTTCAAATTAAATTAAATTATATTCAAATTTAATTAAATTATTTTAAAAATAAATAAATTTATTTTCAAAAAAAATTAAATTATTTTCAAAATTAAATTAATTTACTTTAAACTTAAATTAAATTATTTTCAAATTAAATTTAATTATTTTAAAATTAAATTATTTCAAAATTAAATTATTTTCAAATTTAATTAAATTACTTTAAAATTAAATTAAATTATTTTAAAATTAAATTAAATTATTTTCAAATTAAATTAAATTATCTTCAAATTAAATTAAAATATTTTAAAATTGAATAAAATTATTTTAAAATTAAATTAAATTATTTTCAAAATAAATTAAATTATTTTCAAATTAAATGAAGATTTTTTAAAACTAATTTAAATTATTTTAAAATTAATTAAATTATTTTAAAATTAAATTAAATTATTTTAAAATTAAATTAAATTATTTTAAATTAAATTATTTAAAAATTAAATTAAATTAAATTATTTTTCAATTTAATTAAATTATTTTAAAATTAAATTAAATTATTCTTAAATTAAATTAAATTATTTTTAAATTAAATTAAAATATTATTAAATTAAATTAAATTATTTTCAAATTACATTTAATTATTTTCAAAATAAATTAAATTATTTTCAAATTAAATTAAAATAAATTAAAATATTTTTAAAATAAACTAAATTATTTTCAAATTCAATAAAATTATTTTTAAAATAAATTAAATTATTTTCCAAAGAAATTAAAATGTTTTTAAATTAAATTAAATTTGTTTCAAATTAAATTTAATTGTTTTAAAATTAAATTAAATTATTTTCAAATTAAATTAAATTATTTTCAAACTAAATTAAATTATTTCAAAATTAAATTAAATTATTTTAAAATTCAATTAAATTATTTTCAAATAAAATTAAAATATTTTCAAATAAAATTAAATAATTTTAAAATTAAATTAAATTATTTTAAAATTAATTTAAATTATTGTAAAATTAAATTATTTTCAAATTAAATTAAACTATTTTAAAATTAAATTATAATATTTTTAAATTAAATTAAATTATTATAAAATTAAATTAAATTATTTTAAAATTAAATTAAATTATTTTTAAATTAAATTAAATTATTTTTAAATTAAATTAAAATATTATTAAATTAAATTAAATTATTTTCAAATTACATTTAATTATTTTCAAAATAAATTAAATTATTTTCTAATTAAATTAAAATAAATTAAAATATTTTTAAATTAAACTAAATTATTTTCAAATTAAATAAAATTATTTTTAAAATAAATTAAATTATTTTCCAATGAATTTAAAATGTTTTTAAATTAAATATATTTGTTTCAAATTAAATTTAATTGTTTTAAAATTAAATTAAATTATTTTTAAATTAAATTAAATTATTTTCAAACTAAATTAAATTATTTCAAAATTAAATTAAATTATTTTAAAAGTCAATTAAATTATTTTCAAATAAAATTAAATTATTTTCAAATAAAATTAAATAATTTTAAAATTAAATTAAATTATTTTAAAATTAAATTTAATTATTTTAAAATTAAATTAAATTATTTTTAAATTAAATTAAATTATTTTAAATTTAAATTTAATTATTTTCAAATTAAACTAAATTATTTTCAAATTAAATTAAATTATTTTAAAATTAAATTAAATTATTTTAAAATCAAATTAAAATATTTCAAAATTAAATTAAATTATTTTCAAATTAAATTAAATTAAATTAAAATATTTTTAAATTAAATTAAAATATTTTTAAATTAAATTAAATTATTTTAAAACTAAATTAAATTATTGTCAAGTTAAATTAAATTATTTTCAAAATAAATTAAATTATTTTCAAATTAATTAAAATTATTGTAAAATTAAATTATTTTCAAACTAAATTAAATTATTTTAAAATTAAATTAAAATATTTTAAAATTAAATTAAAATATTTTCAAATTAAATTATTTTCAAATTAAATTAAATTATTTTCAAATTAAATTAAATTATTTTCAAATTAAATTAAATTATTTTCAAAATAAATAAAATTATTTTCAAATTAAATTAAATTAAATTAAAATATTTTTAAATTAAATTAAAATATTTTTAAATTAAATTAAATTATTTTAAATTTAAATTATTTTAAAATTAAATTAAATTATTTTAAAAGTTAAATTAAACTATTTTCAAATTAAATTAAATTAAATAATTTTAAAATTAATTAAAATTATTGTAAAATTAAATTATTTTCAAATTAAATTAAATTATTTTCAAATTAAATTAAATTATTTTCAAATTAAATTAAATTATTTTCAAATTAAATTAAATTATTTTCAAATTAAATTAAATTATTTTAAAATTAAATGAAATTATTTTCAAAATAAATTAAATTATTTTAAAATTAAATTAAATTATTTTAAAATTAAAATCAATTATTTTTAAATTAAATTAAATTATTTTCAAATTAAATTAAATTTTTTTCGAACAAAATTTAATTATTTTCAAATTAAATTAAAATATTTTAAAATTAAATTAAATTATTTTAAAATTAATTAAAATTATTGTAAAATTAAATTATTTTCAAATTAAATTATAATATTTTAAAATTAAATTAAATTATTTTAAAAATAAATTAAATTATTTTTAAATTAAAATAAATTATTTTCAAATTAAATTAAAATATTATTAAATTAAATTAAATTATTTTCAATTTAAATTAAATTATTTTCAAAATAAATAAAATTATTTTCAAATTAAATTAAATTAAATTAAAATATTTTTAAATTAAATTAAAATATTTTTAAATTAAATTAAATTATTTTCAAATTAAATTATTTTAAAATTAAATTAAATTATTTTCAAGTTAAATTAAATTATTTTCAAATTAAATTAAATTATTTTAAAATTAATTAAAATTATTGTAAAATTAAATTATTTTAAAATTAAATTAAATTATTTTCAAGTTAAATTAAATTATTTTCAAATTAAATTAAATTATTTTAAAATTAATTAAAATTATTGTAAAATTAAATTATTTTCAAATTAAATTAAATTATTTTCAATTTAAATTAAATTATTTTCAAATTAAATTAAATAATTTTCAAATTAAATTAAATTATTTGCAAATTAAATGTAATAATTTTAAAATTAAATTAATTTACTTTTAACATAAATTAAATTATTTTCAAATTAAATTAAATTATTTTAAAATTAAATTAAATCACTTTAAAATTAAATTAAATTATTTTCAAATTAAATTAAATTATTTTAAAAGTAAATTAAATTATTTTCAAATTTTACTTAATTATTTTCAAATTAAATTAAATTATATTCAAATTTAATTAAATTATTTTAAAAATAAATAAATTTATTTTCAAAAAAAATTATATTATTTTCAAAATTAAATTAATTATTTTAAAATTAAATTATTTCAAAATTAAATTATTTTCAAATTTAATTAAATTACTTTAAAATTAAATTAAATTATTTTAAAATTAAATTAAATTATTTTCAAATTAAATTAAATTATCTTCAAATTAAATTAAAATATTTTAAAATTGAATAAAATTATTTTAAAATTAAATTAAATTATTTTCAAAATAAATTAAATTATTTTCAAATTAAATAAAGATTTTTTAAAACTAATTTAAATTATTTTAAAATTAATTAAATTATTTTAAAATTAAATTAAATTATTTTAAAATTAAATTAAATTATTTTAAATTAAATTATTTAAAAATTAAATTAAATTAAATTATTTTTCAATTTAATTAAATTATTTTAAAATTAAATTAAATTATTCTTAAATTAAATTAAATTATTTTTAAATTAAATTAAAATATTATTAAATTAAATTAAATTATTTTCAAATTACATTTAATTATTTTCAAAATAAATTAAATTATTTTCAAATTAAATTAAAATAAATTAAAATATTTTTAAATTAAACTAAATTATTTTCAAATTCAATAAAATTATTTTTAAAATAAATTAAATTATTTTCCAAAGAAATTAAAATGTTTTTAAATTAAATTAAATTTGTTTCAAATTAAATTTAATTGTTTTAAAATTAAATTAAATTATTTTCAAATTAAATTAAATTAGTTTCAAACTAAATTAAATTATTTCAAAATTAAATTAAATTATTTTAAAATTCAATTAAATTATTTTCAAATAAAATTAAAATATTTTCAAATAAAATTAAATAATTTTAAAATTAAATTAAATTATTTTAAAATTAATTTAAATTATTGTAAAATTAAATTATTTTCAAATTAAATTAAACTATTTTAAAATTAAATTATAATATTTTTAAATTAAATTAAATTATTATAAAATTAAATTAAATTATTTTAAAATTAAATTAAATTATTTTTAAATTAAATTAAATTATTTTTAAATTAAATTAAAATATTATTAAATTAAATTAAATTATTTTCAAATTACATTTAATTATTTTCAAAATAAATTAAATTATTTTCTAATTAAATTAAAATAAATTAAAATATTTTTAAATTAAACTAAATTATTTTCAAATTAAATAAAATTATTTTTAAAATAAATTAAATTATTTTCCAATGAAATTAAAATGTTTTTAAATTAAATATATTTGTTTCAAATTAAATTTAATTGTTTTAAAATTAAATTAAATTATTTTTAAATTAAATTAAATTATTTTCAAACTAAATTAAATTATTTCAAAATAAAATTAAATTATTTTAAAAGTCAATTAAATTATTTTCAAATAAAATTAAATTATTTTCAAATAAAATTAAATAATTTTAAAATTAAATTAAATTATTTTAAAATTAAATTTAATTATTTTAAAATTAAATTAAATTATTTTTAAATTAAATTAAATTATTTTAAATTTAAATTTAATTATTTTCAAATTAAACTAAATTATTTTCAAATTAAATTAAATTATTTTAAAATTAAATTATTTTAAAATCAAATTAAAATATTTCAAAATTAAATTAAATTATTTTCAAATTAAATTAAATTATATTCAAATTAAATTAAATTATTTTAAAATTAAATTAAATTATTCTAGAATTAATTAAATTATTTTCAAATTGAATTAAAATATTTTAAAATTAAATTAATTTATTTTAAAATTAAATTAAATTTTTTTTAAATTAAATCAAATTATTTGCAAACTAAATTAAATTACTTTCAAATTAAATTTAAATATTTTATAATTAAATTAAATTATTTTAAAATAATATTAAATTATTTTCAAATTAAATTAAATTATTTTAAAATTAAATTACATTATTTTAAAAACAAATTAAATTATTTCAAAATTAAATTAAATTATTTTTAAATTAAATTAAATTATTATAAAATTAAATTAAATTATTTGAAAATTAAAATAAATTATTTTCAATATAAATTAAATTATTTTAAAATTAAATTAAATTATTTTCAAATTAAATTAAATTATTTTAAAATTAATTCAAATTATTTTAAAATTAAATTTAATTATTTTAAAATTAAATTAAATTACTTTAAAATTTAAAATTTTGAAAATAAATTACTTAACTAATTTTCAAACTTAATTAAATGATTTTAAAATTAAATTAAAATATTTTCAAATTAAATTAAATTATTTTCAAATTAAATTAAATTATTTTAAACTTAAATTATTTTCAAATTAAATTATTTTCAAATCAAATAAAATTATTTTCAAAATTAAATTAAATTAAATTAAAATATTTTTAAATTAAATTAAAATATTTTTAAATAAATTAAATTATTTTAAAATTAAATTATTTTAAAATTAAATTTAATTATTTTAAAATTAAATTAAATTATTTTTAAATTAAATTAAATTATTTTAAATTTAAATTTAATTATTTTCAAATTAAACTAAATTATTTTCAAATTAAATTAAATTATTTTAAAATTAAATTAAATTATTTTAAAATCAAATTAAAATATTTCAAAAATAAATTAAATTATTTTTAAATTAAATTAAATTATATTCAAATTAAATTAAATTATTTTAAAATTAAATTAAATTATTCTAGAATTAATTAAATTATTTTCAAATTGAATTAAAATATTTTAAAATTAAATTAATTTATTTTAAAATTAAATTAAATTTTTTTTAAATTAAATCAAATTATTTGCAAACTAAATTAAATTACTTTCAAATTAAATTTAAATATTTTATAATTAAATTAAATTATTTTAAAATAATATTAAATTATTTTCAAATTAAATTAAATTATTTTAAAATTAAATTACATTATTTTAAAAACAAATTAAATTATTTCAAAATTAAATTAAATTATTTTTAAATTAAATTAAATTATTATAAAATTAAATTAAATTATTTGAAAATTAAAATAAATTATTTTCAATATAAATTAAATTATTTTAAAATTAAATTAAATTATTTTCAAATTAAATTAAATTATTTTAAAATTAATTCAAATTATTTTAAAATTAAATTTAATTATTTTAAAATTAAATTAAATTACTTTAAAATTTAAAATTTTGAAAATAAATTACTTAACTAATTTTCAAACTTAATTAAATGATTTTAAAATTAAATTAAAATATTTTCAAATTAAATTAAATTATTTTCAAATTAAATTAAATTATTTTAAACTTAAATTATTTTCAAATTAAATTATTTTCAAATCAAATAAAATTATTTTCAAAATTAAATTAAATTAAATTAAAATATTTTTAAATTAAATTAAAATATTTTTAAATAAATTAAATTATTTTAAAATTAAATTATTTTAAAATTAAATTAAATTATTTTCAAGTTAAATTAAATTATTTTCAAATAAAATTAAATTAAATTATTTTAAAATAAATTAAACTTATTGTAAAATTAAATTATTTTCAAATTAAAATAAGTTATTTTATAATTAAATTAAAATATTTTAAAGTTAAATTAAAATATTTTCAAATTAAATTATTTTCAAATTAAATTAAATTATTTTCAATTTAAATTAAATTATTTTCAAATTAAATTAAATTATTTTCAAAATAAATAAAATTATTTTCAAATTAAATTAAATTAAATTAAAATATTTTTAAATTAAATTAAAATATTTTTAAATTAAATTAAATTATTTTAAAATTAAATTAAATTATTTTCAAGTTAAATTAAATTATTTTCAAATAAAATAAAATTAAATTATTTTAAAATAAATTAAACTTATTGTAAAATTAAATTATTTTCAAATTAAAATAAATTATTTTAAAATTAAATTAAAATATTTTAAAATTAAATTTAATTATTTTCAAATTAAATTATTTTCAAATTAAATTAAAATATTTTTAAATTAAATTAAATTATTTTAAAATTAAATTAAATTATTTTCAAGTTAAATTAAATTATTTTCAAATTAAATTAAATTAAATTATTTTAAAATTAATTAAAATTATTGTAAAATTAAATTATTTTCAAATCAAATTAAATTATTTTAAAATTAAATGAAATTATTTTAAAATTAAAAAAAATTATTTTCAAAATAAATTAAATTATTTTAAAATTAAATTAAATTTTTTTAAAATTAAATTCAATTATTTTTAAATTAAATTAAATTATTTTTAAATTAAATTAAAATATTATTTAATTAAATTAAATTATTTTCAATTTAAATTAAATTATTTTCAAAATAAATAAATTATTTTCAAATTAAATTAAAATATTTTTAAATTAAATTAAATTCTTTTCAAAATAAATAAAATTATTTTTAAATTAAATTAAATTATTTTCAAATTAAATTAAATTATTTTCGAACAAAATTAAATTCAAATATTCAAATTAAATTATATTTTAAATTAAATTAAATTGTTTTAAAATTAAGTTAAATTATTGTAAAATTAAATTATTTTTAAATTAAATTAAATTATTTTCAAAATAAATTAAATTATTTTAAAATTAAATTTAATTATTTTAAAATTGAATTACTTTAAAAATAAATTAACTTGTATTCAAATTTAATTAAATTATTTAAAAACTAAATTAAATTATTTTCAAATTAAATTAAATTATTTTCAAATTAAATTAAATTATTATAAAATTAAATTAAATTATTTTAAAATTAAATTAAATTATTTTCAAATTAAATTTAAATATTTTAAAATTAAATTAAATTATTTTAAAACTAAATTAAATTATTTTAAAATAAATTGAATTATTTTCAAATTAAATTAAATTATTTTCAAATTAAATTAAATTATTTTCAAATTAAATTAAATTGTTTAAGAATTAATTAAATTATTTTTAAATTAAATAAAATTATTTTAAAATTAAATTAAATTATTTTCAAATTAAATTAAATTGTTTTCAAAATAAATTAAATTATTTTCAAATTGAATAAAAATATTTTAAAATTAAATTATTTCAAATTAATTTATTTTAAAACTAAACATTTTTTTTAAATGAAATTAAATTATTTTCAAATTAAATTAAATTATTTTCAAATTAAATTAAATTTTTTTAAAATTAAATTTAATTATTTTAAAATTAAATTATTTTCAAATTAAATTAAATAATTTTTGAACAAAATTAAATTATTTTCAAATTTAATTATAATATTTTAAAATTAAATTAAATTATTTTAAAATTAATTTAAATTATTGTAAAATTAAATTATTTTTAAATTAAATTAAATTATTTTAAAATTAAATTAAATTATTTTCAAATTAAATTAAATTATTTTCAAAATAAATTAAATTAATTTAAAATTAAAGTAAATTATTTTAAATTTAAATTAAATTATTTTCAAATTAAATTAAATTATTTTAAAATTAAATTTAAATATTTTAAAATTACAATAAATTATTCTAAAATTAAATTAAATTAGTTGAAAATTAAATTTAATTATTTTAAAATTAAATTAAATTATTTTAAAATTAAATTAAATTATTTTTAAATTAAATTAAATTATCTTCAAATTAATTAAAATATTCTAAAATTAAATTAAAATATTTTAAAATTAAATTAAATTATTTTCAATATAAATTAAATTATTTAAAAATTAAATTAAATCACTTTCAAATTAATTTAAATAATTTTCAAATTAAATTAAATTATTTTAAAAATAAATAAATTATTTAAAAATTAAATTAAATTATTTTTAAATTATATTAAATTATTTTAAAATTAAATTAAATTATTTTTAAATTAAATTAAATTATTTTAAAATTAAATTAAATTATTCTTAAATTAAATTAAATTATTTTAAAATTAAATTAAATTATTCTTAAATTAAATTTAAATAATTTCAAATTGAATTAAAATATTTTCAAATTAAATTAAATTATTTTCAAAGTAAATTAAATTATTTTAAAATTAAATGAAATTATAAAATTGAATTAAATTATTTAAAATTAAATTAAATTTATATCAAATTAAATTTAAATTTTTTAAATTAAATTAAATTATTTTCAAATTAAATTAAATTAATTTCAAATTAAATTAAATTATTATAAAATTAAAATAAATTATTTTAAAATTAAATTAAATTTATTTCAAATTAAATTTAAATTTTTTAAATTAAATTAAATTATTTTAAAATTAAATAAAATTATTTTAAAATTAAATTAAATTATTTTCAAATTAAATTAAATTATTTTCAAAATAATTTAAATTATTTTAAAATTAAATTAAATTGTTTTAGAATTAATGAAATTATTTTCAAATTAAATTAAATTATTTTAAAATTAAATTAAATTATTTTCAAATTAAATTAAATTATTTTAAAATTATATTAAAATTAAATTAAATTATTTTAAAATTAAATTAAAATACTTTAAAATTAAATAAATTACTTATTTTCAAATTTAATTAAATTATTTTAAAATTAAATTAAATTATTTCATATTAAATTAAATTATTTTAAAATTAAATTAAATTATTTTAAAATTAAATTAAATTATTTTTAAATTAAATTAAATTATTTTAAAATTATATTAAAATTAAATTAAATTATTTTAAAATTAGATTAAATTATTTTAAAATTAAATTAAATTATTTTAAAATTAAATTAAATTATTCTAAAATTAAATCAAGATAATTTCAAATTTAATTAAAATATTTTAAAATTAAATTAAATTATTTTAAAATTAAATTTAATTATTTTCAAATTAAATTAAATTACTTTAAAATTAAATTACTTATTTTCAAATTTAATTAAATTATTTTAAAAATAAATTAAATTATTTCATATTAAATTAAATTATTTTAAAATTAAATTAAATTATTTTAAAATTAAATTAAATTATTTTCAAATTAAATTAAATTATTTTCAAATTAAATTAAATTATTTTAAAATTAGATTAATTTATTTTAAAATTAAATTTAATTATTTTAAAATTAAATTAAATTACTTTAAAACTAAATTACTTATTTTCAAATTTAATTAAATTATTTTAAAATTAAATTAAATTATTTCAAATTAAATTAAATTATTTTAAAATTAAATTAAATTATTTTAAAATTATATTAAAATTAAATTAAATTATTTTAAAATTAAATTAAATTGTTTTTAAATTAAATTAAATTATTTTAAAATTAAATTCAATTATTTTCAAATTAAATTAAATTATTTTCAAAATAAATTAAATTATTTTCAAATTAAATTAAATTATTTTCAAATTAGATTAAATTATTTTAAAATTAAAATAATTTATTTTAAAATTAAATTTAATTATTTTAAAATTAAATTTAATTACTTTAAAATTAAATTAAATTATTTTCAAATTCAATTAAATTATTTTAAAATTAAATAAAATTATATTCAAATTAAATTAAATTATTTTAAAATTATATTAAATTATTTTAAAATTAAATTAAATTATTTTTAAATTAAATTAAATTATTTTAAAATTAAATTAAATTATTCTCAAATTAAATTAAATTATTTTCAAAATAAATTAAAATATTATTAAATTAATTAAATTATTTTCAAATTAAATTAAATTATTTTCAAAATAAATTAAATTATTTTCAAATTAAATTAAATTAAACTATTTTTAAACTAAATTAAATTATTTTCAAATTTAATTAAATTATATTCAAATTAAATTAAATTATTTTCAAATTAAATTAAATTATTTTAAAATTAAATTAAATTATTTCAAAATTAAATTATTTTCAAATTAAATTAAATAATTTTTGAACAAAATTAAATTATTTTTAAATTTAATTATAATATTTTAAAATTAAATTAAATTATTTTAAAATTAATTTAAATTATTGTAAAATTAAATTAAATTATTTTAAAATTAAATTAAATTATTTTCAAATTAAATTAAATTATTTTCAAAATAAATTAAATTATTTTAAAATTAAAGTAAATTATTTTAAATTTAAATTAAATTATTTTCAAATTAAATTAAAATATTTTAAAATTAAATTGAATTATTTTCAATATAAATTAAATTATTTAAAAATTAAATTAAATCACTTTCAAAATAAATTAAATCACTTTCAAATTAATTTAAATAATTTTCAAATTAAATTAAATTATTTTAAAAATAAATTAAATTATTTTAAAATTAAATTAAATTATTTTAAAATTATATTAAATTATTTTAAAATTAAATTAAATTATTTTAAAATTAAATTAAATTATTTTAAAATTAAATTAAATTATTCTTAAATTAAATTTAAATAATTTCAAATTGAATTAAAATATTTTCAAATTAAATTAAATTATTTTCAATGTAAATTAAATTATTTTAAATTTAAATTAAATTATTATAAAATTGAATTAAATTATTTTAAAATTAGATTAAATTTATTTCAAATTAAATTTAAATTTTTTAAATTAATTTAAATTATTTTCAAATTAAATTAAATTATTTTCAAATTAAATTAAATTATTATAAAATTAAATTAAATTATTTTAAAATTAAATTAAATTTATTTCAAATTAAATTTAAATTTTTTAAATTAAATTAAATTATTTTAAAATTAAATTAAATTATTTTAAAATTAAATTAAATTATTTTCAAATTAAATTAAATTATTTTCAAATTAAATTAAATAATTTTTGAACAAAATTAAATTATTTTCAAATTTAAATGTAATATTTTAAAATTAAATTAAATTATTTTAAAATTTATTTAAATTATTGTAAAATTAAATTATTTTAAAATTAAATTAAATTATTTTAAAATTAAATTAAATTATTTTCAAATTAAATTAAATTATTTTCAAAATAAATTAAATTATTTTAAAATTAAAGTAAATTATTTTAAATTTAAATTAAATTATTTTCAAATTAAATTGAATTATTTTCAATATAAATTAAATTATTTAAAAATTAAATTAAATCACTTTCAAAATAAATTAAATCACTTTAAAATTAATTTAAATAATTTTCAAATTAAATTAAATTATTTTAAAAATAAATTAAATTATTTTAAAATTAAATTAAATTATTTTAAAATTATATTAAATTATTTTAAAATTAAATTAAATTATTTTAAAATTAAATTAAATTATTTTAAAATTAAATTATATTATTCTTAAATTAAATTTAAATAATTTCAAATTGAATTAAAATATTTTCAAATTAAATTAAATTATTTTCAAAGTAAATTAAATTATTTTAAATTTAAATTAAATTATTATATAATTAAATTAAATTATTTTAAAATTAAATTAAATTTATTTCAATTTAAATTTAAATTTTTTAAATTAATTTAAATTATTTTCAAATTAAATTAAATTATTTTCAAATTAAATTAAATTATTATAAAATTAAATTAAATTATTTTAAAATTAAATTAAATTTATTTCAAATTAAATTTAAATTTTTTAAATTAAATTAAATTATTTTAAAATAAAATTAAATTATTTTAAAATTAAATTAAATTATTTTCAAATTAAATTAAATTATTTTCAAATTAATTTAAATTATTTTAAAATTAAATTAAATTATTTTAGAATTAATTAAATTATTTTCAAATTAAATTAAATTATTTTAAAATCAAATTAAATTATTTTCAAATTAATTTAAATCATTTTCAAAATAAAATAAATTATTTTCAAATTGAATTAAAATATTTTAAAATTAAATTAATAAAAATTAATTTATTTTAAAATTAAAATTAATTTTTTTAAAATTAAATTAACATATTTTCAAATTAAATTAAATTATTTTCAAATTAAATTAAAATATTTTAAAATTAAATTAAATTATTTTAAAATTATATTAAATTATTTGAACATTCGCATTTTGCAAACTGCCCTCCACTCAAATCGCTTTTAAAACAAAATTTGCTTCATTTGCGAATTTTGACATTTCCTATGAGGTTTTTTTTTATAATTTTGTCATGTGACAAAAATTTGGCAAAATTTGCATAGTTTTGCAGATTTATTTTTCTGTGCTTTTTGCCAAAATTTTAAATTTTTTTTGCCATGTTTGTTTTTGTTCTGTATTTTTTGCAAATTTTAAGAAGAAACAAACTTTTCTTAATGAGCGAGTTTTAGTCTTTTTTTTATGTCGCCAAATATTTACATTTTCAGTTATTGGCATTGCCAAGCTTTTGAAAGTTCGGCAAATTTTGCAAATTATTTTAACGTTTTTGACCAATTTTAACATAAAACAAAAGAATTTCTCAAAATTGGTTCACTCAAATCTACAAATTTGCTGCAAACAAAATTTGCTCCAAAAAAATATTTTGGTTTTTGAAAATTTGGCAAATTTTGCAAATTATTTATGGTTTTGTCCAATTCTACATAAAACAAGAGAATTTCGAAAAGTTTACTCAATCAAATAAAAAAATAAACAAAATTAGCTACGAAAAATTATTTTGGTGTTTGAAAATTTAGCAAATTTTGCAAATTATTTTGAAGTGTACGTCCAATTCTGACACAAAACAAAAGAATTTTGAAAAGTTTGCTCACTGAAACCAACAAAAATACAAAATTTTGCTGCGAAAAATTATTTTGGTTTTTGAAAATGCAAATTTGCAAATTAAGAATTGGTCGAAAAGGTCATTTCGACCAATTCTAATATAAAACAAAAAAATTTCTCAAAATTGGATATACGGAACTAGACAAACACTTGTGTCAAATTGTTTGCAGATTAATATTGTCAAGTAGGAAATGAGCGAATGATCATAATGCGCATTAACAGATCTTCATGAATTAGAGCTAAGAACCTCCTCCCTCACATCAGCTTTCAAATAAAAAAAACCGCATCAAAATCGGTCCATTTGTTTAGGAGCTACGATTCCACAAACAGCCACAAATAGGGACAGACGGACAGACTGACACACAATAAAGTAAAAATTTTAGAGAAACGTTTTAGACAAAACTTTTAGTAAATTTAATGTTGTCTAAGAATCTTTTTAAAATTATGACTTGATAAATTAAATTATTTTCAAAATAAATTAAATTATATTTAAATTAAATTAAATTATTTTCAAATTAAATTAAATAATTTTAAAATTAAATTAATTTATTTTAAAATTAAATTTAATTATTTTAAAATTAAATTAAATTACTTTAAAATTAAATAAAATTATTTTCAAATTTAATTAAATTATTTTAAAATAAAACTAAATTATTTTCAAATTAAATTAAATTATTTTAAAATTAAATTAAATTATTTTAAAATTAAATTAAATTATTTTAAAATAAAATTAAATTATTTTAAAATTAAATTAAATTATTTTCAAATTAAATTAAATTATTTTCAAATTAAATTAAATATTATTAAATTAAATTGAATTATTTTCAAATTAAATTATATTATTTGCAAAATAAATTAAATTATTTTCCAATTAAATTAAATTAAACTATTTTTAAATTAAATTAAATTATTTTCTAATTTAAGTAAATTATTTTCAAATTAAATTAAATTATTTTCAAATTAAATTAAATTATTTTCAAATTAAATTAAATTATTTTCAAATTAAATTAAATTATTTTAAAATTAAATTAAATTAATTCAAAATTAAATTATTTTCAAATTAAATTAAATAATTTTTGAACAAAATTGAATTATTTTCAAATTAAATTATAATATTTTAAAATTA
Organism: Phosphuga atrata; assembly: GCA_944588485.1. NCBI lineage: Eukaryota > Metazoa > Arthropoda > Insecta > Coleoptera > Silphidae > Phosphuga > Phosphuga atrata. Next base: position 17,224,629 of record OX155901.1, read on the forward strand.
AATTAAATTATTTTAAAATTAATTTAAATTATTGTAAAATTAAATTATTTTAAAATTAAATTAACTTATTTTAAAATTAAATTAAATTATTTTCAAATTAAATTAAATTATTTTCAAAATAAATTAAATTATTTTAAAATTAAATTAAATTATTTTAAATTTAAATTAAATTATTTTCATATTAAATTAAATTATTTTAAAATTAAATTATATTATTTTAAAATTAAATTAAATTATTTTCAAATTAAATTAAATTATTTTCAAATTAAATTAAATTATTTTCAAATTAAATTAAGTTATTTTAAAATTAAATTAAATTATTTTCAAATTAAATTAAATTATTTTAAAATTAAATTAAATTATTTTAAAATTAAATTAAATTATTCTAAAATTAAATTTAAATAATTTCAAATTGAATTAAAATATTTTCAAATTAAATTAAATTATTTTAAAATTAAATTAAATTATTTTAAAATTAAATTAATTTATTTTAAAATTAAATTTAATTATTTTATTAAAAAATTTAATTATTTTCAAATTAAATTAAATTATTTTCAAATTAAATTAAATTATTATAAAATTAAATTAAATTATTTTAAAATTAAATTAAATTATTTTCAAATTAAATTTAAATATTTTATAATTAAATTAAATTAAATTATTTTAAAATTAAATTAAATTATTTTAAAATTAAATTAAATTATTTTCAAATTAAATTATTTTAAAATTAAATTAAATTATTTTAAAATTAAATTAAATTATTTTAAAATTAAATTAAATTATTTTAGAATTAATTGAATTATTTTAATATTAAATTATATTATTTTAAAATAAAATTAAATAATTTTAAAATTAAAATAAAATATTTTAAAATTAAATTAGATTATTTTAAAATTAATTAAACTATTTTCAAATTAAATTAAATTATTTTAAAATTAAATTAAATTATTTTCAAATTAAATTTAATTATTTTCAAATTAAATTGATTTATTTTAAAATTAAATTATTTTAGAATTAATTAAATTATTTTCAAATTAAATTAAAATATTTTAAAATTAAATTAAATTATTATCAAATTAAATTATTGTAAAGATAAATTAAGTTATTTTAAAATTAAATTAAATTATTTTAAAATTAAATTTAATTATTTTAAAATTAAACTAAATTAACTTAAAATTAAATTAACTTATTTTCAAATTTAATTAAATTATTTTTAAATTTAAATAAATTATTTTCAAATTAAATTAAATTATTTTAAAATTAAATTAAATTATTTTAAAATTAAATTAAATTATTTTCAAATTAAATTAAATTATTTTTAAATTTAGTTAAATTATTTTCAAATCAAATTAAATTATTTTCAAAATAAATTAAATTATTATCAATTTAAATTAAATTATTCTAAAATTAAATTATATTATTTTCAAATTAAATTAAATTATTTTTAAAATAAATTAAATTATTTTCAAATTGAATTAAAATATTTTAAAATTATATTATGTTATTTTAAAATTAAATTAAATTATATTAAAATTAAATTAAATTATTTTCAAATTAAATTAAAATATTTTCAAATTAAATTAAATTGTTCTAAAATTAAATTAAATTATTTTAAAATTAAATTAAATTATTTTAAAATTAAATTAAATTATTTTAAAATTAAATTAAATTATTTTAAAATTAAATTAAATTATTTTAAAACAAAATTAAATTATTTTAAAATAAAATTAAATTATTGTAAAATTAAATTAAGTTATTTTAAAATAAAATTAAATTATTTTAAAATTAAATTACATTATTTTAAAATTAAATTAAATTATTTTAAAATTAAATTAAAATATTTTAAAATTAAATTAAATTATTTTAAAATTAAATTAAATTATTGTAAAATTAAATTAAGTTATTTTAAAATTAAATTAAATTATTTTAAAATTAAATTAAATTATTTTCAAATTAAATTAAATTATTTTAAAATTAAATTATTTTAAAATTAAATTAAATTACTTTAAAATTAAATTAAATTAATTTAAAATTAATTTATTTTCAAATTAAATTAAATTAAATTATTTTCAAATTAAATTAAATTATTTTAAAAATAAATTATTTTCAAATTAAATTAAATTATTTTCAAATTTCGTTAAATTATTTTCAAATAAAATTAAATTATTTTCAAAATAAATTAAATTATTTTCAAATTAAATTAAATTATTCTAAAATTAAATTATTTTCAAATTAAAATATATTATTTTCAAAATATATTAAATTATTTTCAAATTGAATAAAAATATTTTAAAATTAAATTATGTTATTTTAAAATTAAATTAAATTATATTAAAATTAAATTAAATTATTTTCAAATTAAATTAAAATATTTTCAAATTAAATTAAATTGTTCTAAAATTAAATTAAATTATTTTAAAATTAAATTAAATTATTTTAAAATTAAATTAAATTATTTTAAAATTAAATTAAATTATTTTAAAATTAAATTAAATTATTTTAAAATAAAATTAAATTATTTTAAAATAAAATTAAATTATTGTAAAATTAAATTAAGTTATTTTAAAATTAAATTAAATTATTTTAAAATTAAATTAAATTATTTTCAAATTAAATTAAATTATTTTAAAATTAAATTATTTTAAAATTAAATTAAATTACTTTAAAATTAAATTAAATTATTTTAAAATTAATTTATTTTCAAATTAAATTAAATTAAATTATTTTCAAATTAAATTAAATTATTTAAAAATCAAATTATTTTAAAATTAAATTAAATTATTTTCAAATTAAATTAAATTATTTTCAAATTTAGTTAAATTATTTTCAAATCAAATTAAATTATTTTCAAAATAAATTAAATTATTTTCAAATTAAATTAAATTATTCTAAAATTAAATTAAATTATTTTCAAATTAAAATATATTATTTTCAAAATATGTTAAATTATTTTCAAATTGAATAAAAATATTTTAAAATTAAATTATGTTATTTTAAAATTAAATTAAAATATATTAAAATTAAATTAAATTATTTTCAAATTAAATTAAAATATTTTCAAATTAAATTAAATTGTTTTAAAATTAAATTAAATTATTTTAAAATTAAATTAAATTATTTTAAAATTAAAATAAATTATTTTAAAATTAAATTAAATTATTTTAAAATTAAATTAAATTATTGTAAACTTAAATTAAGTTATTTCAAAATTAAATTAATTTATTTTGAAATTAAATTTAATTATTTTAAAATTAAATTATTTTAAAATTAAATTAAATTATTTTAAAATTAAATTATTTTAAAATTAAATTAAATTGCTATAAAATTAAATTAAATTATTTTAAAATTAAATTAAATTATTTTCAAATTAAATTAGATTATTTTAAAATTAAATTAAATTATTTTAAACTTAAATTAAATTATTTTAAAATTAAATTAAATTATTTTAAAATTAAATTAAATTATTGTAAAATTAAATTAAATTATTTTAAAATTAAATTAATATATTTTAAAAATAAATTAAATTATTTTAAAATTAAATTAAATTATTTTAAAATTAAATTTAATTATTTTAAAATTAAATTAAATTATTGTAAAATTACATTAAGTTATTTTAAAATTGAATTAAATTATTTTAAAATTAAATTAAATTATTTTCAAATTAAATTAAATTATTTTCAAATTAAATTAGATTATTTTCAAATTAAATTAAATTATTTTAAACTTAAATTAAATTATTTTAAAATTAAATTAAATTATTTTAAAATTAAATTAAATTATTGTAAAATTAAATTAAATTATTTTAAAAATAAAATAATATATTTTAAAAATAAATTAAATTATTTTAAAATTAAATTAAATTACTTTAAAATTAAATTAAATTATTTTAAAATTAATTTATTTTCAAATTAAATTAAATTACTATAAAATTAAATTAAATTATTTTAAAATTGAATTAAATTATTTTCAAATTAAATTATTTTCAAATTAAATTAGATTATTTTAAAATTAAATTAAATTATTTTAAACTTAAATTAAATTATTTTAAAATTAAATTAAATTATTTTAAAATTAAATTAACTTACTTTCAAATTAAATTAAATTATTTTCAAATTAAATTAAATTATTTTAATATTAAATTAAATTATTTTCAAATTAAATTAAATTATTTTCAAATTTAGTTAAATCATTTTCAAATCAAATTAAATTATTTTCAAAATAAATTAAATTATTTTCAAATTAAATTAAATTATTCTAAAATTAAATTAAATTATTTTCAAATTAAATTAAATTATTTTTAAAATAAATTAAATTATTTTCCAATTGAATTAAAATATTTTAAAATTAAATTATGTTATTTTAAAATTAAATTAAATTATATTAAAATTAAATTAAATTATTTTCAAATTAAATTAAAATATTTTCAAATTAAATTAAATTGTTTTAAAATTAAATTAAATTATTTTAAAATTAAATTAAATTATTTTAAAATTAAATTAAATTATTTTAAAATTAAATTAAATTATTTTAAATTAAAATAGATTATTTTAAAATAAAATTAAATTATTTTAAAATAAAATTAAATTATTGTAAAATTAAATTAAGTTATTTTAAAATTAAATTAAATTATTTAAAAATTAAATTAAATTATTTTAAAATTAAATTAAATTATTGTAAAATTAAATTAAGTTATTTTAAAATTAAATTAAATTATTTTAAAATTAAATTAAATTATTTTCAAAGTGAATTAAATTATTTTAAAATTAAATTAAATTACTTTAAAATTAAATTAAATTATTTTAAAATTAATTTATTTTCAAATTAAATTAAATTATTTTCAAATTAAATTAAACTATTTTAAAATTAAATTATTTTAAAATTAAATTAAATTATTTTCAAATTAAATTAAATTATTTTCAAATTTAGTTAAATTATTTTCAAATCAAATTAAATTATTTTCAAAATAAATTAAATCATTTTCAAATTAAATTAAATTATTCTAAAATGAAAATAAATTATTTTCAAATTAAAATAAATTATTTTCAAAATATATTAAATTATTTTCAAATTGAATTAAAATATTTTAAAATTAAATTATGTTATTTTAAAATTAAATTAAATTAAATTATATTAAAATTAAATTAAATTATTTTCAAATTAAATTAAAATATTTTCAAATTAAATTAAATTGTTTTAAAATTAAATTAAATTATTTTAAAATTAAATTAAATTATTTTAAAATTAAATTAAATTATTTTAAAATTAAATTAAATTATTTTAAAATTAAACTAAATTATTTTAAAATAAAATTAAATTATTGTAAACTTAAATTAAGTTATTTTAAAATTAAATTAATTTATTTTAAAATTAAATGTAATTATTTTAAAATTAAATTAAATTATTTTAAAATTAAATTATTTTAAAATTAAATTATTTTAAAATTAAATTAAATTACTATAAAATTAAATTAAATTATTTTAAAATTAAATTAAATTATTTTCAAATTAAATTATTTTCAAATTAAATTAGATTATTTTAAAATTAAATTAAATTATTTTTAAATTTAAAAAATTTTAAAAATTTAATAATAAATTAAATTATTTTAAAATTAAATTAAATTATTGTAAAATTAAATGAAATTATTTTAAAATTAAATTAAATTATTGTAAAATTACATTAAGATATTTTATAATTAAATTAAATTATTTTAAAATTAAATTAAATTATTTTCAAATTAATATAAATTATTTTAAAATTAAATTATTTTAAAATTAAATTAAATTACTTTAAAAGTAAATTAACTTATTTTAAAATTAATTTATTTTCAAATTAAATTAAATTATTTTAAAATTATATTAAATTATTTTAAAATTAAATTAAATTATTTTCAAATTTAGTTAAATTATTTTCAAATCAAATTAAATTATTTTCAAAATAAATTAAATTATTTTCAAATTAAATTAAATTATTCTAAAATTAAATTAAATTATTTTCAAATTAAATTATTTTCAAATTAAATTAGATTATTTTAAAATTAAATTAAATTATTTTAAACTTAAATTAAATTATTTTAAAATTAAATTAAATTATTTTAAAATTAAATTAACTTACTTTCAAATTAAATTAAATTATTTTCAAATTAAATTAAATTATTTTAATATTAAATTAAATTATTTTCAAATTAAATTAAATTATTTTCAAATTTAGTTAAATCATTTTCAAATCAAATTAAATTATTTTCAAAATAAATTAAATTATTTTCAAATTAAATTAAATTATTCTAAAATTAAATTAAATTATTTTCAAATTAAATTAAATTATTTTTAAAATAAATTAAATTATTTTCCAATTGAATTAAAATATTTTAAAATTAAATTATGTTATTTTAAAATTAAATTAAATTATATTAAAATTAAATTAAATTATTTTCAAATTAAATTAAAATATTTTCAAATTAAATTAAATTGTTTTAAAATTAAATTAAATTATTTTAAAATTAAATTAAATTATTTTAAAATTAAATTAAATTATTTTAAAATTAAATTAAATTATTTTAAATTAAAATAAATTATTTTAAAATAAAATAAAATTATTTTAAAATAAAATTAAATTATTGTAAAATTAAATTAAGTTATTTTAAAATTAAATTAAATTATTTAAAAATTAAATTAAATTATTTTAAAATTAAATTAAATTATTGTAAAATTAAATTAAGTTATTTTAAAATTAAATTAAATTATTTTAAAATTAAATTAAATTATTTTCAAAGTAAATTAAATTATTTTAAAATTAAATTATTTTAAAATTAAATTAAGTTACTTTAAAATTAAATTAAATTATTTTAAAATTAATTTATTTTCAAATTAAATTAAACTATTTTCAAATTAAATTAAACTATTTTAAAATTAAATTATTTTAAAATTAAATTAAATTATTTTCAAATTAAATTAAATTATTTTCAAATTTAGTTAAATTATTTTCAAATCAAATTATATTATTTTCAAAATAAATTAAATCATTTTCAAATTAAATTAAATTATTCTAAAATGAAAATAAATTATTTTCAAATTAAAATAAATTATTTTCAAAATATATTAAATTATTTTCAAATTGAATTAAAATATTTTAAAATTAAATTATGTTATTTTAAAATTAAATTAAATTAAATTATATTAAAATTAAATTAAATTATTTTCAAATTAAATTAAAATATTTTCAAATTAAATTAAATTGTTTTAAAATTAAATTAAATTATTTTAAAATTAAATTAAATTATTTTAAAATTAAATTAAATTATTTTAAAATTAAATTAAATTATTTTAAAATTAAACTAAATTATTTTAAAATAAAATTAAATTATTGTAAACTTAAATTAAGTTATTTTAAAATTAAATTAATTTATTTTAAAATTAAATGTAATTATTTTAAAATTAAATTAAATTATTTTAAAATTAAATTATTTTAAAATTAAATTAAATTACTATAAAATTAAATTAAATTATTTTAAAATTAAATTAAATTATTTTCAAATTAAATTATTTTCAAATTAAATTAAATTATTGTAAAATTAAATGAAATTATTTTAAAATTAAATTAAATTATTGTAAAATTACATTAAGATATTTTATAATTAAATTAAATTATTTTAAAATTAAATTAAATTATTTTCAAATTAATATAAATTATTTTAAAATTAAATTATTTTAAAATTAAATTAAATTACTTTAAAAGTAAATTAACTTATTTTAAAATTAATTTATTTTCAAATTAAATTAAATTATTTTCAAATTATATTAAATTATTTTCAAATTAAATTAAATTATTTTCAAATTTAGTTAAATTATTTTCAAATCAAATTAAATTATTTTCAAAATAAATTAAATTATTTTCAAATTAAATTAAATTATTCTAAAATTAAATTAAATTATTTTCAAATTAAAATATATTATTTTCAAAATATGTTAAATTATTTTCAAATTGAATAAAAATATTTTAAAATTAAATTATGTTATTTTAAAATTAAATTAAAATATATTAAAATTAAATTAAATTATTTTCAAATTAAATTAAAATATTTTCAAATTAAATTAAATTGTTTTAAAATTAAATTAAATTATTTTAAAATTAAATTAAATTATTTTAAAATTAAAATAAATTATTTTAAAATTAAATTAAATTATTTTAAAATTAAATTAAATTATTGTAAACTTAAATTAAGTTATTTCAAAATTAAATTAATTTATTTTGAAATTTAATTTAATTATTTTAAAATTAAATTATTTTAAAATTAAATTAAATTATTTTAAAATTAAATTATTTTAAAATTAAATTAAATTGCTATAAAAATAAATTAAATTATTTTAAAATTAAATTAAATTATTTTCAAATTAAATTAGATTATTTTAAAATTAAATTAAATTATTTTAAACTTAAATTAAATTATTTTAAAATTAAATTAAATTATTTTAAAATTAAATTAAATTATTGTAAAATTAAATTAAATTATTTTAAAATTAAATTAATATATTTTAAAAATAAATTAAATTATTTTAAAATTAAATTAAATTATTTTAAAATTAAATTTAATTATTTTAAAATTAAATTAAATTATTGTAAAATAACATTAAGTTATTTTAAAATTGAATTAAATTATTTTAAAATTAAATTAAATTATTTTCAAATTAAATTAAATTATTTTCAAATTAAATTAGATTATTTTCAAATTAAATTAAATTATTTTAAACTTAAATTAAATTATTTTAAAATTAAATTAAATTATTTTAAAATTAAATTAAATTATTGTAAAATTAAATTAAATTATTTTAAAAATAAAATAATATATTTTAAAAATAAATTAAATTATTTTAAAATTAAATTAAATTACTTTAAAATTAAATTAAATTATTTTAAAATTAATTTATTTTCAAATTAAATTAAATTACTATAAAATTAAATTAAATTATTTTAAAATTGAATTAAATTATTTTCAAATTAAATTATTTTCAAATTAAATTAGATTATTTTAAAATTAAATTAAATTATTTTAAACTTAAATTAAATTATTTTAAAATTAAATTAAATTATTTTAAAATTAAATTAACTTACTTTCAAATTAAATTAAATTATTTTCAAATTAAATTAAATTATTTTAATATTAAATTAAATTATTTTCAAATTAAATTAAATTATTTTCAAATTTAGTTAAATCATTTTCAAATCAAATTAAATTATTTTCAAAATAAATTAAATTATTTTCAAATTAAATTAAATTATTCTAAAATTAAATTAAATTATTTTCAAATTAAATTAAATTATTTTTAAAATAAATTAAATTATTTTCCAATTGAATTAAAATATTTTAAAATTAAATTATGTTATTTTAAAATTAAATTAAATTATATTAAAATTAAATTAAATTATTTTCAAATTAAATTAAAATATTTTCAAATTAAATTAAATTGTTTTAAAATTAAATTAAATTATTTTAAAATTAAATTAAATTATTTTAAAATTAAATTAAATTATTTTAAAATTAAATTAAATTATTTTAAATTAAAATAAATTATTTTAAAATAAAATGAAATTATTTTAAAATAAAATTAAATTATTGTAAAATTAAATTAAGTTATTTTAAAATTAAATTAAATTATTTAAAAATTAAATTATTTTAAAATTAAATTAAATTATTGTAAAATTAAATTAAGTTATTTTAAAATTAAATTAAATTATTTTAAAATTAAATTAAATTATTTTCAAAGTAAATTAAATTATTTTAAAATTAAATTATTTTAAAATTAAATTAAATTACTTTAAAATTAAATTAAATTATTTTAAAATTAATTTATTTTCAAATTAAATTAAATTATTTTCAAATTAAATTAAACTATTTTAAAATTAAATTATTTTAAAATTAAATTAAATTATTTTCAAATTAAATTAAATTATTTTCAAATTTAGTTAAATTATTTTCAAATCAAATTAAATTATTTTCAAAATAAATTAAATCATTTTCAAATTAAATTAAATTATTCTAAAATGAAAATAAATTATTTTCAAATTAAAATAAATTATTTTCAAAATATATTAAATTATTTTCAAATTGAATTAAAATATTTTAAAATTAAATTATGTTAAAATTAAATTAAATTAAATTATATTAAAATTAAATTAAATTATTTTCAAATTAAATTAAAATATTTTCAAATTAAATTAAATTGTTTTAAAATTAAATTAAATTATTTTAAAATTAAATTAAATTATTTTAAAATTAAATTAAATTATTTTAAAATTAAATTAAATTATTTTAAAATTAAACTAAATTATTTTAAAATAAAATTAAATTATTGTAAACTTAAATTAAGTTATTTTAAAATTAAATTAAATTATTTTAAAATTAAATTATTTTAAAATTAAATTAAATTACTATAAAATTAAATTAAATTATTTTAAAATTAAATTAAATTATTTTCAAATTAAATTATTTTCAAATTAAATTAGATTATTTTAAAATTAAATTAAATTATTTTTAAATTTAAAAAATTTTAAAAATTTAATAATAAATTAAATTATTTTAAAATTAAATTAAATTATTGTAAAATTAAATGAAATTATTTTAAAATTAAATTAAATTATTGTAAAATTACATTAAGATATTTTATAATTAAATTAAATTATTTTAAAATTAAATTAAATTATTTTCAAATTAATATAAATTATTTTAAAATTAAATTATTTTAAAATTAAATTAAATTACTTTAAAAGTAAATTAACTTATTTTAAAATTAATTTATTTTCAAATTAAATTAAATTATTTTAAAATTATATTAAATTATTTTAAAATTAAATTAAATTATTTTCAAATTTAGTTAAATTATTTTCAAATCAAATTAAATTATTTTCAAAATAAATTAAATTATTTTCAAATTAAATTAAATTATTCTAAAATTAAATTAAATTATTTTCAAATTAAATTATTTTCAAATTAAATTAGATTATTTTAAAATTAAATTAAATTATTTTAAACTTAAATTAAATTATTTTAAAATTAAATTAAATTATTTTAAAATTAAATTAACTTACTTTCAAATTAAATTAAATTATTTTCAAATTAAATTAAATTATTTTAATATTAAATTAAATTATTTTCAAAATAAATTAAATTATTTTCAAATTAAATTAAATTATTCTAAAATTAAATTAAATTATTTTCAAATTAAATTAAATTATTTTTAAAATAAATTAAATTATTTTCCAATTGAATTAAAATATTTTAAAATTAAATTATGTTATTTTAAAATTAAATTAAATTATATTAAAATTAAATTAAATTATTTTCAAATTAAATTAAAATATTTTCAAATTAAATTAAATTGTTTTAAAATTAAATTAAATTATTTTAAAATTAAATTAAATTATTTTAAAATTAAATTAAATTATTTTAAAATTAAATTAAATTATTTTAAATTAAAATAAATTATTTTAAAATAAAATTAAATTATTTTAAAATAAAATTAAATTATTGTAAAATTAAATTAAGTTATTTTAAAATTAAATTAAATTATTTAAAAATTAAATTAAATTATTTTAAAATTAAATTAAATTATTGTAAAATTAAATTAAGTTATTTTAAAATTAAATTAAATTATTTTAAAATTAAATTAAATTATTTTCAAAGTAAATTAAATTATTTTAAAATTAAATTATTTTAAAATTAAATTAAGTTACTTTAAAATTAAATTAAATTATTTTAAAATTAATTTATTTTCAAATTAAATTAAATTATTTTCAAATTAAATTAAACTATTTTAAAATTAAATTATTTTAAAATTAAATTAAATTATTTTCAAATTAAATTAAATTATTTTCAAATTTAGTTAAATTATTTTCAAATCAAATTAAATTATTTTCAAAATAAATTAAATCATTTTCAAATCAAATTAAATTATTCTAAAATGAAAATAAATTATTTTCAAATTAAAATAAATTATTTTCAAAATATATTAAATTATTTTCAAATTGAATTAAAATATTTTAAAATTAAATTATGTTATTTTAAAATTAAATTAAATTAAATTATATTAAAATTAAATTAAATTATTTTCAAATTAAATTAAAATATTTTCAAATTAAATTAAATTGTTTTAAAATTAAATTAAATTATTTTAAAATTAAATTAAATTATTTTAAAATTAAATTAAATTATTTTAAAATTAAATTAAATTATTTTAAAATTAAACTAAATTATTTTAAAATAAAATTAAATTATTGTAAACTTAAATTAAGTTATTTTAAAATTAAATTAATTTATTTTAAAATTAAATGTAATTATTTTAAAATTAAATTAAATTATTTTAAAATTAAATTATTTTAAAATTAAATTAAATTACTATAAAATTAAATTAAATTATTTTAAAATTAAATTAAATTATTTTCAAATTAAATTATTTTCAAATTAAATTAAATTATTGTAAAATTAAATGAAATTATTTTAAAATTAAATTAAATTATTGTAAAATTACATTAAGATATTTTATAATTAAATTAAATTATTTTAAAATTAAATTAAATTATTTTCAAATTAATATAAATTATTTTAAAATTAAATTATTTTAAAATTAAATTAAATTACTTTAAGTAAATTAACTTATTTTAAAATTAATTTATTTTCAAATTAAATTAAATTATTTTCAAATTATATTAAATTATTTTAAAATTAAATTAAATTATTTTCAAATTTAGTTAAATTATTTTCAAATCAAATTAAATTATTTTCAAAATAAATTAAATTATTTTCAAATTAAATTAAATTATTCTAAAATTAAATTAAATTATTTTCAAATTAAATTAAATTATTTTTAAAATAAATTAAATTATTTTCAAATTGAATTAAAATATTTTAAAATTAAATTATGTTATTTTAAAATTAAATTAAATTATATTAAAATTAAATTAAATTATTTTTAAATTAAATTAAAATATTTTCAAATTAAATTAAATTGTTTTAAAATTAAATTAAATTATTTTAAAATTAAGTTAAATTACATTAAAATTAAATTAAATTATTTTAAAATTAAATTAAATTATTTTAATATTAAATTAAATTATTTTAAAATAAAATTAAATTATTGTAAACTTAAATTATGTTATTTTAAAATTAAATTAAATTATTTTAAAATTAAATTTAATTATTTTAAAATTAAATTATTTTAAAACTAAATTATTTTAAAATTAAATTAAATTACTATAAAATTAAATTAAATTATTTTAAAATTAAATTAAATTATTTTCAAATTAAATTAAATTATTTTCAAATTAAATTAGATTATTTTAAAATTAAATTAAATTATTTTAAACTTAAATTAAATTATTTTAAAATTAAAATAAATTATTTTAAAATTAAATTAAATTATTGTAAAATTAAATTAAATTATTTTAAAATTAAATTAATATATTTTAAAAATAAATTAAATTATTTTAAAATTAAATTAAATTATTTTAAAATTAAATTAAATTATTGTAAAATTAAATTAAATTATTGTAAAATTAAATTAAATTATTTTAAAATTAAATTAAATTTTTTTAAATTAAAATAAATTATTGTAAAATTAAATTAAATTATTTTAAAATTAAATTAAATTATTTTAAAACTAAACTAAATTATTTTCAAATTAAATTAAATTATTTTTGAACTAAATTATTTCAAATTAAATTTAATTATTTTCAAATTAAATTAAATTATTTTAAAATTAAACTAAATCATTTTCAAATTAAATTAAATTAATTTTAAATTAAATTAAATTACTTTAAAATTAAATTAAATTATTTTCAAATAAAATTATTTTAAAATTAAATTAAATTATATATATATATATGTATATTAAATTATTTTAAAATTAAATTAAATTTTTTTAAAATTGAATTAAAGTTATTTAAAATTAAATTAAATTATTTTAAAAAAAATTAAATTATTTTAAAATTAAAGTAAATGATTTTAAAATTAAATTATAAATAATTGTTTTAAAATTAAATTAAATTATTTTAAAATTAAATTAAATTATTTTCAAATTTATTTAAATTAATTTAAAATTAAATTAAAATATTTTAAAATTAAATTATTTTAAAATTAAATTTATATATTTTAAAATTATTTTCAAATAAAATTATTTTAAAATTAAATTAAATTATTTTAAAATTAAATTAAATTATTTGTAAATTAAAACTAATTATTTTAAAATTAAATTAAATTATTTTCAAATTAAATTAAATTATTTTCAAAATAATTTAAATTATTTTAAAATTAAATTAAATTATTTTTAAATTAAATTAAATTGTTTTAAAATTAAATGAAATTATTTTAAAATTAAATTAAATTAAATTATTTTAAAATTAAAGTATGTTAACTTATTTTCAAATTAAATTAAATTATTTTCAAATTAATTTACTTTATTTTAAAATTAAATTAAATTATTTAAAAATTAAATTAAATTATTTTCAAATTAAATTACATTATTTTAAAATTAAATTAAGTTATTTTCAAATTCAATTAAATTTCTTTAAAATTAAATTAAATTATTTTAAAATTAAATTAAATTATTTTAAAATTAAATATTTTTTTTTTAATTAAAGTTTTAAACTAAACTAAATTATTTTCAAATTAAATTAAATTATTTTCAAATTAAATTAAATTATTTAAAAATTAAATTAAATTAAATTATTTTCAAATTTATTTAAATTATTTTCAAATTATATTAAATTGTTTTCAAATTAAATTAAATTATTTTAAAATTAAATTAAATTATTTTAAAATTAAATTACATTATTCTAAAATTAAATTAAATTGTTTTCAAATTGAATTAAAATATTTTAAAATTAAATGAAATTATTTTAAAATTAAATTAAAATATTTTAAAATTATTTTTTTTTTTAAATTAAAGTTTTAAATTAAACTAAATTATTTTCAAATTAAATTAAATTATTTTAAAATTAAATTAAATTATTTTAAAATTAAATTAAATTATTTTAAAATCAAATTAAATTATTTTAAAATTAAATTTATTTATTTTAAAATTAAATTAAATTATTCTAAAATTAAATTAAATTATTTTCAAATTGAATTAAAGTATTTTAAAATTAAATTAAATTATTTTAAAATTAAATTTAATTATTTTAAAATAAAATTAAATTATTTTAAAATTAAATTAAATTATTTTAAAATTAAATTATGAATAATTATTTTAAAATTAAATTAAATTATTTTAAAATTAAATTAAATTATTTTCAAATTTATTTAAATTATTTTCAAATTAAATTAAAATATTTTAAAATTAAATTAAATTATTTTAAAATTAAATTTATATATTTTAAAATTAAATTATTCTAAAATTAAATTGAATTATTTTCAAATTGAACTCCAATATTTTAAAATTAATTTAAATTATTTTAAAATTAAATTTAATTATTTTAAAATAAAATTTAATTATTTTAAAATTAAAATAAATTATTTTAAAATTAAATTAAAATATTTTAAAATTAAATTAAAATATTTTAAAATTAAATTAAAATATTTTAAAATTAAATTAAAATATTTTAAAATTTAATTTAATTATTTTAAAAATAAATTAAATTTTTGTAAAATTAAATTATTTTCAAATTAAATTAAATTAAATCGCGTTAAACTTAAATTAAATTATTTTCAAATTAAATTTAAATATTTTAAAATTAAATTAAATTATTTTAAAATTAAATTAAATTATTTTAAAATTAAATTAAATTATTTTAAAATTAAATTAAATTATTTTAAAATTAAATTTTTTTATTTTAAAATTAAATTAATATAATCTAAAATTAAATTAAATTATTTTCAAATTCAATTAAAATATTTTAAAATTAAATTAAATTATTTTAAAATTTAATTAAATCATTTTAAAATTAAATTAAATGATTTTAAAATTAAATTAAATTATTTTAAAATTAAATTAAATTATTTTCAAATAAATTTAAACTATTTTCAAATTAATTTAAAATATTTTAAAATTAAATTAATTTATTTTAAAATTAAATTAAATTATTTTAAAATTAAATTAAATTTTTTTCAAATTTATTTAAATTATTTTCAAATTAAATTAAAATATTTTAAAATTAAATTAAATTATTTTAACATTAAATTTATATATTTTAAAATTAAATTATTCTAAAATTAAATTGAATTATTTTCAAATTGAACTACAATATTTTAAAATTAAATTAAATTATTTTAAAATTAAATTTAATTATTTTAAAATAAAATTTAATTATTTAAAAATTAAATTAAATTATTTTAAAATTAAATTAAAATAATTTAAAATTAAATTAAAATATTTTAAAATTAAATTAAAACATTTTAAAATTAAATTTAATTATTTTAAAAATAAATTAAATTTTTGTAAAATTAAATTATTTTCAAATTAAATTAAATTATTTTAAAATTAAATTAAATCGCGTTAAACTTAAATTAAATTATTTTCAAATTAAATTTAAATATTCTAAAATTAAATTAAATTATTTTAAAATTAAATTAAATTATTTTAAAATTAAATTAAATTAATTTAAAATTAAATGAAATTATTTTAAAATTAAATTTTTATTTTAAATTTAAATTAAATTAATCTAAAATTAAATTGAATTAAAATTATTTTAAAATCAAATAAAATTATTTTAAAATTAAATTAAATTATTTTGAAATTTAATTAAATTATTTTCAAATTAAATTAAATTATTTTCAAATTAAATTAAATTATTCTAAAATTAAAATTAAATAATTTTCATGTTAAATTAAACTATTTTAAAATTAAATAAAATTATTCTACAATTAAATTAAACTATTTTCAAATTGAATTAAAATATTTTAAAATTAAATAAAATTATTTTAAAATTAAATTAAATAACTTTCAAATTAAATTAATTGATTTTAAAATTAAATTAAATTATTTTTAAATATAAATTAAATTATTTTCAAATAAATTTAAACTATTTTCAAATTAATTTAAAATATTTTAAAATTAAATTAAATTATTTTAAAATTAAATATTTTTTTTTAAATTAAAGTTTTAAATTAAACTAAATTATTTTCAAATTAAATTAAATTATTTTCAAATTAAATTGAATTATTTAAAAATTAAATTAAGGTATTTTCAAATTTATTTAAATTATTTTCAAATTATATTAAATTGTTTTCAAATTAAATTAAATTATTTTAAAATTAAATTAAATTATTTTCAAATTAAATTAAATTGTTTTCAAATTAAATTAAATTATTTTAAAGTTTAATTAAATGGTTTTCAAATAAAATTAAATGATTTGAAAATTAAATTAAAATGTTTTAAAATTAAATTATATTATTTTTAAACTAATTAATTTATTTTCAAATTAAATTAAATTATTTTAAAATTAAATTAAATCACTTTAAAATTAAATGAAATTATTTTTTAATTAAATTAAATTATTTTAAAATTAAATTAAATTATTTTAAAATTAAATTACATTATTCTAAAATTAAATTAAATTGTTTTCAAATTGAATTAAAATATTTTAAAATTAAATAAAATTATTTTAAAATTAAATTAAATTACTTTCAAATTAAATTAATTGATTTTAAAATTAAATTAAATTATTTTAAAATTAATTTAAATTATTTTAAAATGAAATTAAATTATTTTAAAATTAAATGAAATTAAATTATTTTAAAATTAAAGTTTATTAACATATTTTCAAATTAAATTAAATTATTTTCAAATTAAATTACATTATTTATAATTAAATTAAATTATTTAAAAATTAAATTAAATTATTTTCAAATTAAATTACATTATTTTAAAACTAAATTAAGTTATTTTAAAATTCAATTAAATTACTTTAAAATTAAATTAAATTATTTTAAAATTAAATAAAATTATTTTAAAATTAAATTAAATTACTTTCAAATTAAATGAAATTAAATTATTTTAAAATTAAAGTATATTAACTTATTTTCAAATTAAATTAAATTATTTTTAAATTTAATTACATTATTTTAAAATTAAATTACATTATTTAAAAGATTAATTAAATCATTTTCAAATTAAATTACATTATTTTAAAATTAAATTAAGTTATTTTCAAATTTAATTAAATTACTTTAAAATGAAATTAAAATAATTTAAAATTAAATTAAATTATTTTAAAATTAAATTTTTTTTTTAAATTAAAGTTTTAAATTAAACTAAATTATGTTCAAATTAAATTAAATTCGTTTCAAATTAAATTAAGTTATTTTAAAATTAAATTAAATTATTTTCAAATTAAATTAAATTATTTTCAAATTAAATTAAATTATTTAAAATTAAAATAAATTAAATTATTTTCAAATTTATTTAAATAATTTTCAAATTATATTAAATTGTTTTCAAATTAAATTAAAGTATTTTAAAATTAAATTAAATTGTTTTTAGATAAAATTAAATGATTTTAAAATTAAATTAAATTATTTTAAAAATGAATTAAATTATTTTAAAATGAAATTAAATTATTTAAAATTAATTAAGTTATTTTTAAATTAAATTAAATTATTTTAAAATTAAATTAAATCACTTTAAAATTAAATTAAATTATTTTTTAATTAAATTAAATTATTTTAATATTAAATGAAATTAAATTATTTTAAAATTAAAGTATATTAACTTATTTTCAAATTAAATTAAATTATTTTCAAATTAAATTACATTATTTTAAAATTATTTAAATTATTTAAAAATTAAATTAAATTATTTTAAAATTAAATTACATTATTTTAAAATTAATTTAATTTATTTTCAAATTCAATTAAATTTCTTTAAAATTAAAATAAATTATTTTAAAATTAAATTAAATTATTTTAAAATTAAATATTTTTTTTTAAATTAAAGTTTTAAATTAAACTAAATTATTTTCAAATTAAATTAAATTATTTTCAAATTAAATTAAATTATTTAAAAATTAAATTAAATTAAATTATTTTCAAATTTATTTAAATTATTTTCAAATTATAATAAATTGTTTTCAAATTAAATTAAATTATTTTAAAATTAAATTAAATTATTTTAAAATTAAATTTCATTATTCTAAAATTAAATTAAATTGTTTTCAAATTGAATTAAAATATTTTAAAATTAAATAAAATTATTTTAAAATTAAATTAAATTATTTTAAAATTATTTTTTTTTTTAAATTAAAGTTTTAAATTAAACTAAATTATTTTTAAATTAAATTAAATTATTTTCAAATTAAATAAATAATTTTAAAATTAAATTAAATTATTTTCAAATTGAATTAAATTATTTTCAAATTTATTTAAATTATTTTCAAATTAAATTAAATTGTTTTCAAATTAAATTAAATTATTTTAAAATTAAATGAAATTGTTTTCAAATAAAATTAAATTATTTAAAATTGTTAAGTTATTTTCAAATTAAATTTAATTATTTTAAAATTAAATTAAATCACTTTAAAATTAAATTAAATTATTTTTTAATTAAATTAAATTATTTTAAAATTAAATTAAATTAAATTATTTTAAAATTAAATTAAATTATTTTAAAATTAAATTACATTATTCTAAAATTAAATTAAATTGTTTTCAAATTGAATTTTAAATGTTTTAAAATTAAATAAAATTATTTTAAAATTAAATTAAATTACTTTCAAATTAAATTAATTGATTTTAAAATTAAATTAAATTATTTTAAAATTAATTTAAATTATTTTAAAATTAAATTAAATTATTTTAAAATTAAATGAAATTAAATTATTTTAAAATTAAAGTATATTAACTTATTTTCAAATTAAATTAAATTATTTTTAAATTTAATTACATTATTTTTAAATTAAATTACATTATTTAAAAAATTAATTAAATCATTTTCAAATTAAATTACATTATTTTAAAATTAAATTAAGTTATTTTCGAATTTAATTAAATTACTTTAAAATGAAATTAAAATAATTTAAAATTAAATTAAATTATTTTAAAATTAATTTTTTTTTTTAAATTAAAGTTTTAAATTAAACTAAATTATGTTCAAATTAAATTAAATTATTTTCAAATTAAATTAAGTTATTTTAAAATTAAATTAAATTATTTTCAAATTAAATTAAATTATTTTCAAATTAAATTAAATTATTTAAAAATTAAAATAAATTAAATTATTTTCAAATTTATTTAAATTATTTTCAAATTATATTAAATTGTTTTCAAATTAAATTAAAGTATTTTAAAATTAAATTAAATTGTTTTTAGATAAAATTAAATGATTTTAAAATTAAATTAAATTATTTTAAAAATAAATTAAATTATTTTAAAATTAAATTAAATTATTTAAAATTAATTAAGTTATTTTTAAATTAAACTAAATTATTTTCAAATTAAATTAAATTATTTTCAAATTAAATAAATTATTTTAAAATTAGATTAAATTATTTTCAAATTGAATTAAATTATTTTCAAATTTATTTAAATTATTTTCAAATTAAATTAAATTGTTTTCAAATTAAATTAAATTATTTTAAAATTAAATGAAATTGTTTTCAAATAAAATTAAATGATTTTAAAATTAAATTAAATTATTTTAAAAATGAATAAAATTATTTTAAAATTAAATTAAATTATTTAAAATTGTTGTTATTTTTAAATTAAATTTAATTATTTTAAAATTAAATTAAATCACTTTAAAATTAAATTAAATTATTTTTTAATTAAATTAAATTATTTTAAAATTAAATTAAATTAAATTATTTTAAAATTAAATTAAATTATTTTAAAATTAAATTACATTATTCTAAAATTAAATTAAATTGTTTTCAAATTGAATTTTAAATGTTTTAAAATTAAATAAAATTATTTTAAAATTAAATTAAATTACTTTCAAATTAAATTAATTGATTTTAAAATTAAATTAAATTATTTTAAAATTAATTTAAATTATTTTAAAATTAAATTAAATTATTTTAAAATTAAATGAAGTTAAATTATTTTAAAATTAAAGTATATTAACTTATTTTCAAATTAAATTAAATTATTTTTAAATTTAATTACATTATTTTAAAATTAAATTACATTATTTAAAAAATTTATTAAATCATTTTCAAATTAAATTACATTATTTTAAAATTAAATTAAGTTATTTTCAAATTTAATTAAATTACTTTAAAATGAAATTTAAATAATTTAAAATTAAATTAAATTATTTTAAAATTAATTTTTTATTTTAAATTAAAGTTTTAAATTAAACTAAATTATGTTCAAATTAAATTAAATTATTTTCAAATTAAATTAAGTTATTTTAAAATTAAATTAAATTATTTTCAAATTAAATTAAATTATTTTCAAATTAAATTAAATTATTTAAAAATTAAAATAAATTAAATTATTTTCAAATTTATTTAAATTATTTTCAAATTATATTAAATTGTTTTCAAATTAAATTAAAGTATTTTAAAATTAAATTAAATTGTTTTTAGATAAAATTAAATGATTTTAAAATTCAATTAAATTATTTTAAAAATAAATTAAATTATTTTAAAATTAAATTAAATTATTTAAAATTAATTAAGTTATTTTTAAATTAAATTAAATTATTTTAAAATTAAATTAAATCACTTTAAAATTAAATTAAATTATTTGTTAATTAAATTTAATTATTTTAAAATTGAATTAAATTATTTTTAATTAAATTAAATTATTATAATTAAGTTAAATTATTAAACTAAATTATTTTAAAATTAAATTATTTTAAAATTAAATTAAATTATTTTAAAATTAATTAAATTATTTTAAAATTGAATTAAATTATTTTAAAATTAAATTAAATTATTTTAAAATTAAATTAAATTATTTTTAAATTAAAACAAATTATTTTAAAATAAAATAAAATTATTTTCAAAATAATTTAAATTATTTTAAAATTAAATTAAATTCTTCTGAAATTAAATTAAATTATTTTAAAATTAAATTAAATTATTTTAAAATTAAATTAAATTATTTTAAAATTAAATTAAATTATTTTAAAAATAAAAATAATTATTTTCAAATTAAATTAAATTATTTTAAAATTAAATTAAATCTCTTCAAAATTAAATTTAATTATTTTAAAATTAAATTTAATTATTTTAAAATTAAATTAAATTACTTTAAAATTATATTAAATTATTTTCAAATTT
Source organism: Phosphuga atrata (assembly GCA_944588485.1). Lineage (NCBI taxonomy): Eukaryota > Metazoa > Arthropoda > Insecta > Coleoptera > Silphidae > Phosphuga > Phosphuga atrata. The sequence goes on from OX155901.1 coordinate 17,246,835, forward strand.
AATTAAATTAAAATGTTTTCAAATTAAATTAAATTATTTTCAAATTAAATTAAATTATTTTCAAATTAAATTAAATTATTTTAAAATTAAATTAAAATATTTTAAAATAAAATTAAATTATTTTAAAATTAAATTAAATTATTTTAAAATTAAATTTAATAGCGTTAAACTTAAATTAAATTATTTTCAAATTAAATTTAAATATTTTAAAATTAAATTAAATTATTTTAAAATTAAATTAAATTATTTTAAAATTAAATTAAATTATTTTAAAATTAAATTCAATGATTTTAAAATTAAATTTTTTTATTTTAAAATTAAATTAATCTAAAATTAAATTAAATTATTTTCAAATTGAATTAAAATTATTTTAAAATCAAATAAAATTATTTTAAAATTAAATTAAATTATTTTGAAATTTAATTAAATTATTTTCAAATTAAATTAAATTATTTTCAAATTAAATTAAATTATTCTAAAATTAAAAGTAAATAATTTTCATGTTAAATTAAACTATTTTAAAATTAAATTAAATTATTCTACAATTAAATTAAACTATTTTCAAATTGAATTAAAATATTTTAAAATTAAATAAAATTATTTTAAAATTAAATTAAATAACTTTCAAATTAAATTAATTGATTTTAAAATTAAATTAAATTATTTTTAAATATAAATTAAATTATTTTCAAATAAATTTAAACTATTTTCAAATTAATTTAAAATATTTTAAAATTAAATTAAATTATTTTAAAATTAAATATTTTTTTTTAAATTAAAGTTTTAAATTAAACTAAATTATTTTCAAATTAAATTAAATTATTTTCAAATTAAATCAAATTATTTAAAAATTAAATTAAATTAAATTATTTTCAAATTTATTTAAATTATTTTCAAATTATATTAAATTGTTTTCAAATTAAATTAAATTATTTTAAAATTAAATTAAATTATTTTAAAATTAAATTACATTATTCTAAAATTAAATTAAATTGTTTTCAAATTGAATTAAAATATTTTAAAATTAAATTAAATTATTTTCAAATTAAATTAAATTGTTTTCAAATTAAATTATATTATTTTAAAGTTAAATTAAATGGTTTTCAACTAAAATTAAATGATTTAAAAATTAAATTAAAATGTTTTAAAATTAAATTATATTATTTTAAAACTAATTAATTTATTTTCAAATTAAATTAAATTATTTTAAAATTAAATTAAATCACTTTAAAATTAAATGAAATTATTTTTTAATTAAATTAAATTATTTTAAAATTAAATTAAATTATTTTAAAATTAAATTACATTATTCTAAAATTAAATTAAATTGTTTTCAAATTGAATTAAAATATTTTAAAATTAAATAAAATTATTTTAAAATTAAATTAAATTACTTTCAAATTAAATTAATTGATTTTAAAATTAAATTAAATTATTTTAAATTATTTTAAAATGAAATTAAATTATTTTAAAATTAAATGAAATTAAATTATTTTAAAATTAAAGTTTATTAACATATTTTCAAATTAAATTAAATTATTTTCAAATTAAATTACATTATTTTAAAATTAAATTAAATTATTTAAAAATTAAATTAAATTATTTTCAAATTAAATTACATTATTTTAAAACTAAATTGAGTTATTTTAAAATTCAATTAAATTACTTTAAAATTAAATTAAATTATTTTAAAATTAAATAAAATTATTTTAAAATTAAATTAAATTACTTTCATATTAAATGAATTGATTTTAAAATTAAATTAAATTATTTTAAAATTAATTTAAATTATTTTAAAATGAAATTAAATTATTTTAAAATTAAATGAAATTAAATTATTTTAAAATTAAAGTATATTAACTTATTTTCAAATTAAATTAAATTATTTTCAAATTAAATTACATTATTTTAAAATTATTTAAATTATTTAGAAATTAAATTAAATTATTTTCAAATTAAATTACATTATTTTAAAATTAATTTAAGTTATTTTCAAATTCAATTAAATTTCTTTAAAATTAAATTAAATTATTTTAAAATTAAATTAAATTATTTTAAAATTAAATATTTTTTTTTAAATTAAAGTTTTAAATTAAACTAAATTATTTTCAAATTAAATTAAAATATTTTCAAATTAAATTAAATTATTTAAAAATTAAATTAAATTAAATTATTTTCAAATTATTTAAATTATTTTCAAATTATATTAAATTGTTTTCAAATTAAATTAAAATATTTAAAAATTAAATTGAATTAAATTATTTTCAAATTTATTTAAATTATTTACAAATTAAATTAAATTGTTTTCAAATAAAATTAAATTATTTTAAAATTAAATGAAATTGTTTTCAAATAAAATTAAATGATTTTAAAATTAAATTAAATTATTTTAAAAATGAATAAAATTATTTTAAAATTAAATTAAATTATTTAAAATTTTTAAGTTATTTTCAAATTAAATTTAATTATTTTAAAATTAAATTAAATCACTTTAAAATTAAATTAAATTATTTTTTAATTAAATTAAATTATTTTAAAATTAAATTAAATTAAATTATTTTAAAATTAAATTAAATTATTTTAAAATTAAATTACATTATTCTAAAATTAAATTAAATTGTTTTCAAATTGAATTTTAAATGTTTTAAAACTAAATAAAATTATTTTAAAATTAAATTAAATTACTTTCAAATTAAATTAATTGATTTTAAAATTAAATTAAATTATTTTAAAATTAATTTAAATTATTTTAAAATTAAATTAAATTATTTTAAAATGAAATGAAATTAAATTATTTTAAAATTAAAGTATATTAACTTATTTTCAAATTAAATTAAATTATTTTTAAATTTAATTACATTATTTTAAAATTAAATTACATTATTTAAAAAATTAATTAAATCATTTTCAAATTAAATTACATTATTTTAAAAATTAAATTAAGTTATTTTCAAATTTAAATAAATTACTTTAAAATGAAATTAAAATAATTTAAAATTAAATTAAATTAATTTAAAATTAATTTTTTTTTTTAAATTAAAGTTTTAAATTAAACTAAATTATGTTCAAATTAAATTAAATTATTTTCAAATTAAATTAAGTTATTTTAAAATTAAATTAAATTATTTTTAAATTAAATTAAATTATTTTCAAATTAAATTAAATTATTTAAAAATTAAAATAAATTAAATTATTTTCAAATTTATTTAAATTATTTTCAAATTATATTAAATTGTTTTCAAATTAAATTAAAGTATTTTAAAATTAAATTAAATTGTTTTTAGATAAAATTAAATGATTTTAAAATTAAATTAAATTATTTTAAAAATGAATTAAATTATTTTAAAATTAAATTAAATTATTTAAAATTAATTAAGTTATTTTTAAATTAAATTAAATTATTTTAAAATTAAATTTAATCACTTTAAAATTAAATTAAATTATTTGTTAATTAAATTTAATTATTTTAAAATTGAATTAAATTATTTTTAATTAAATTAAATTATTATAATTAAATTAAATTATTAAACTAAATTATTTTAAAATTAAATTATTTTAAAACTAAATTAAATTATTTTAAAATTAATTAAATTATATTAAAATTGAATTAAATTATTTTAAAATTAAATTAAATTATTTTAAAATTAAATTAAATTATTTTTAAATTAAAACAAATTATTTTAAAATAAAATAAAATTATTTTCAAAATAATATAAATTATTTTAAAATTAAATTAAATTGTTTTGAAATTTAAATAAATTATTTTAAAATTAAATTAAATTATTTTAAAATTAAATTAAATTATTTTAAAATTAAATTAAATTATTTTAAAAATAAAAATTATTATTTTCAAATTAAATTAAATTATTTTAAAATTAAATTAAATCTCTTCAAAATTAAATTTAATTATTTTAAAATTAAATTTAATTATTTTAAAATTAAATTAAATTACTTTAAAATTATATTAAATTATTTTCAAATTTAATTAAATTAAAATGTTTCCAAATTAAATTAAATTATTTTCAAATTAAATTAAATTATTTTCAAATTAAATTAAATTATTTTAAAATTAAATTAAAATATTTTAAAATAAAATTAAATTATTTTAAAATTAAATTAAATTATTTTAAAATTAAATTAAATCGCGTTAAACTTAAATTAAATTATTTTCAAATTAAATTTAAATATTTTAAAATTAAATTAAATTATTTTAAAATTAAATTAAATTATTTCAAAATTAAATTAAATTATTTTAAAATTAAATTAAATTATTTTAAAATTAAATTTTTTTATTTTAAAATTAAATTAAATTAATCTAAAATTAAATTAAATTATTTTCAAATTGAATTAAAATATTTTCAAATTAAATTAAATTATTTTAAAATTTAATTAAATCATTTTAAAATTAAATTAAATGATTTTAAAATTAAATTAAATTATTTTAAAAAAAATTAAATTATTTTAAAATTAAATTAAATTATTTTCAAATTTATATAAATTCTTTTCAAATTAAATTAAAATATTTTCAAGTTAAATTAAATTATTCTGAAATTAAATTAAATTATTTTTATGTTAAATTAAAATATTTTAAAATCAAATAAAATTATTTTAAAATTAAATTAAATTATTTTGAAATTTAATTAAATTATTTTCAAATTAAATTAAATTATTTTCAAATTAAATTAAATTATTCTAAAATTAAAATTAAATAATTTTCATGTTAAATTAAACTATTTTAAAATTAAATAAAATTATTCTACAATTAAATTAAACTATTTTCAAATTGAATTAAAATATTTTAAAATTAAATAAAATTATTTTAAAATTAAATTAAATAACTTTCAAATTAAATTAATTGATTTTAAAATTAAATTAAATTATTTTTAAATATAAATTAAATTATTTTCAAATAAATTTAAACTATTTTCAAATTAATTTAAAATATTTTAAAATTAAATTAATTTATTTTAAAATTAAATTAAATTATTTTAAAATTAAATTAAATTATTTTCAAATTTATTTAAATTATTTTAAAATTAAATTAAAATATTTTAAAATTAAATTAAATTATTTTAAAATTAAATTTATATATTTTAAAATTAAATTATTCTAAAATTAAATCGAATTATTTTCAAATTGAACTACAATATTTTAAAATTAAATTAAATTATTTTAAAATTAAATTTAATTATTTTAAAATAAAATTTAATTATTTTAAAATTAAATTAAATTATTTTAAAATTAAATTAAAATATTTTAAAATTAAATTAAAATATTTTAAAATTAAATTAAAATATTTTAAAATTAAATTAAAATATTTTAAAATTAAATTTAATTATTTTAAAAATAAATTAAATTTTTGTAAAATTAAATTATTTTCAAATTAAATTAAATTAAATCGCGTTAAACTTAAATTAAATTATTTTAAAATTAAATTTAAATATTTTAAAATTAAATTAAAGTATTTTAAAATTAAATTAAATTATTTTAAAATTAAATTAAATTATTTTAAAATTAAATTTTTTTATTTTAAAATTAATTTTTTTTATTTTAAAATTAAATTAAATTAATCTAAAATTAAATTAAATTATTTTCAAATTGAATTAAAATATTTTAAAATTAAATTAAATTATTTTAAAATTTAATTAAATCATTTTAAAATTAAATTAAATGATTTTAAAATTAAATTAAATTATTTTAAAATTAAATTAAATTATTTTAAAATTAAATTAAATTATTTTAAAATTAAATTAAATTATTTTCAAATTTATATAAATTATTTTCAAATTAAATTAAAATATTTTCAAATTAAATTAAATAATTCTGAAATTAAATTAAATTATTTTTATGTTAAATTAAAATATTTTAAAATCAAATAAAATTATTTTAAAATTAAATTAAATTATTTTGAAATTTAATTAAATTATTTTCAACTTAAATTAAATTATTTTCAAATTAAATTAAATTATTCTAAAATTAAAATTAAATAATTTTCATGTTAAATTAAACTATTTTAAAATTAAATTAAATTATTCTACAATTAAATTAAACTATTTTCAAATTGAATTAAAATATTTTAAAATTAAATAAAATTATTTTAAAATTAAATTAAATAACTTTCAAATTAAATTAATTGATTTTAAAATTAAATTAATATATTTTTAAATATAAATTAAATTATTTTCAAATAAATTTAAACTATTTTCAAATTAATTTAAAATATTTTAAAATTAAATTAATTTATTTTAAAATTAAATTAAATTACTTTCAAATTTAATTAAATTATTTTCAAATTAAATTAAATTGTTTTAAAATTAAATTAAATTATTTTAAAGTTAAATTAAATGGTTTTCAAATAAAATTAAATGATTTGAAAATTAAATTAAAATGTTTTAAAATTAAATTATATTATTTTAAAACTAATTAAGTTATTTTCAAACTAAATTAAATTATTTTAAAATTAAAGTAAATCACTTTAAAATTAAATGAAATTATTTTTTAATTAAATTAAATTATTTTAAAATTAAATTATTTTAAAATTAAATTACATTATTCTAAAATTAAATTAAATTGTTTTCAAATTGAATTAAAATATTTTAAAATTAAATAAAATTATTTTAAAATTAAATTAAATTACTTTCAAATTAAATTAATTGATTTTAAAATTAAATTAAATTATTTTAAAATTAATTTAAATTATTTTAAAATTAATTTAAATTATTTTAAAATGAAATTAAATTATTTTAAAATTAAATGAAATTAAATTATTTTAAAATTAAAGTTTATTAACATATTTTCAAATTAAATTAAATTATTTTCAAATTAAATTACATTATTTTAAAATTAAATTAAATTATTTAAAAATTAAATTAAATTATTTTCAAATTAAATTACATTATTTTAAAATTAAATTAAGTTATTTTAAAATTAAATTAAATTACTTTAAAATTAAATTAAATTATTTTAAAATTAAATAAAATTATTTTAAAATTAAATTAAATTACTTTCAAATTAAATGAATTGATTTTAAAATTAAATTAAATTATTTTAAAATTAATTTAAATTATTTTAAATTGAAATTAAATTATTTTAAAATTAAATGAAATTAAATTATTTTAAAATTAAAGTATATTAACTTATTTTCAAATTAAATTAAATTATTTTCAAATTAAATTACATTATTTTAAAAATAAATTAAATTATTTAAAAATTAAATTGAATTATTTTCAAATTAAATTACATTATTTTAAAATTAATTTAAGTTATTTTCAAATTCAATTAAATTTCTTTAAAATTAAATTAAATTATTTTAAAATTAAATTAAATTATTTTAAAATTAAATATTTTTTTTTAAATTAAAGTTTTAAATTAAACTAAATTATTTTCAAATTAAATTAAATTATTTTCAAATTAAATTAAATTATTTAAAAATTGAATTAAATTAAATTATTTCCAAATTTATTTAAATTATTTTCAAATTATATTAAATTGTTTTCAAATTAAATTAAATTATTTTAAAATTAAATTAAATTATTTTAAAATTAAATTACATTATTCTAAAATTAAATTAAATTGTTTTCAAATTGAATTAAAATATTTTAAAATTAAATAAAATTATTTTAAAATTAAATTAAATTATTTTAAAATTAAATTAAATTATTTTAAAATTAATTTTTTTTTTAAATTAAAGTTTTAAATTAAACTAAATTATTTTCAAATTAAATAAAATTATTTTCAAATTAAATTAAATTATTTTAAAATTAAATTAAATTATTTTCAAATTAAATTAAATTATTTTCAAATTAAATTAAAATATTTAAAAATTAAATTGAATTAAATTATTTTCAAATTTATTTAAATTATTTTCAAATTAAATTAAATTGTTTTCAAATTAAATTAAATTATAAAATTAAATTAAATTGTTTTCAAATAAAATTAAATGATTTTAAAATTAAATTAAATTATTTTAAAAATGAATAAAATTATTTTAAAATTAAATTAAATTATTTAAAATTGTTGTTATTTTCAAATGAAATTTAATTATTTTAAAATTAAATTAAATCACTTTAAAATTAAATTAAATTATTTTTTAATTAAATTAAATTATTTTAAAATTAAATTAAATTATTTTAAAATTAAATTACATTATTCTAAAATTAAATTAAATTGTTTTCAATTTGAATTTTAAATGTTTTAAAATTAAATAAAATTATTTTAAAATTAAATTAAATTACTTTCAAATTAAATTAATTGATTTTAAAATTAAATTAAATTATTTTAAAATTAATTTAAATTATTTTAAAATTAAATTAAAATATTTTAAAATGAAATGAAATTAAATTATTTTAAAAGTAAAGTATATTAACTTATTTTCAAATAAAATTAAATTATTTTCAAATTTAATTAAATTACTTTAAAATGAAATTAAAATATTTTAAAATTAAATTATTTTAAAATTAATTTTTTTTTTAAATTAAAGTTTTAAATTAAACTAAATTATGTTCAATATTATTTAAATTATTTTCAAATTATATTAAATTGTTTTCAAATTAAATTAAAGTATTTTAAAATTAAATTAAATTGTTTTCAGATAAAATTAAATGATTTTAAAAGTAAATTAAATTATTTTAAAAGTGAATTAAATTATTTTAAAATTAAATTAAATTAAATTATTTAAAATTAATTAAGTTATTTTTAAATTAAATTAAATTATTTTAAAATTAAATTAAATCACTTTAAAATTAAATTAAATTATTTGTTAAGTAAATTTAAATATTTTAAAATTGAATTAAATTATTTTTAATTAAATTAAATTATTTTCAAACTAAATTATTTTAAAATTAAATTATTTTAAAATTAAATTAAATTATTTTAAAATTAATTAAATTATTTTAAAATTAAATTAAATTATTTTAAAATTAAATTAAATTATTTTAAAATTAAATTAAATTATTTTTAAATTAAATTAAATTATTTTCAAATTAAATTAAAATATTTTAAAATTAAATTAAATTCTTTTCGAATACAAATTAAATTAATTTCAAAATAAATTGAAATATTTTAAAATAAAATTAAATTATTTTCAAATTAAATTAAATTATTTTAAAATTAAATTAAATTATTTTCAAATTTATTAAAATTATTTTCAAATTAAATTATATTATTTTTGAATTAAATTAAATTATTTTAAAATTAAATTAAAATATTTTAAAATTAAATTAAATTATTTTAAAATTAAATTTAATTATTTTAAAATTACATTAAATTATTTTCAAATTAAATTAAAATATTTTAAAATTAAATTAAATTATTTTCAAATTAAATTAAATTATTTTCAAATTAAATTAAATTATTTTAAAATTAAATTGATTTAAATTCTTTTCAAATTTAATTAAATTATTTTCAAATTTAATTAAATTATTTTCAAATTAAAGTAAATTATTTCAAAATAAATTTAAATAATTTTAAAATTAAATGAAATAATTTTAAAATTAAATTAAATTATTTTAAAATAAAAATAAATTATTTTAAAATTAAATTAAATTATTTTAAAATTAAATTAAATTATTTTAAATTTAAATTGAATTATTTTCAAATTAAATTAAATTATTTTCAAATTAAATTAAATTATTTTAAAATTAAATTAAATAATTTTAAAATAAATTAAATTATTTTAAAATTAAATTAAATTGTTTCAAAATTAAATTAAATTATTTTAAATAAAAATTAAATTTTTTTTAAATTAAATTAAATTATTTTAGAATTAAATTAAATTATTTTAAAATTAAATTAAATTATTTTCAAATTAAATTAAATTATTTTCAAATTAAATTTAATTATTTTAAAATTAAATTAATTTAAAATTAAATTAAATTATTTTAGAATTAAATTAAATTATTTTAAAATTAAATTATTTTAAATTAAAATTAAATTTTTTTTAAATTAAATTAAATAATTTTCAAATTAAAATTAATTATTTTCAAATTAAATTAAATTTTTAAAAAAATAAATTAAATTAAATTATTTTCAAACTTAATTAAATTATTTTCAAATTAAATTAAATTATTTTCAAATTAAATTAAATTATTTTAAAATAAATTAAAATATTTTAAAATTAAATTAAATTATTTTAAAATTAAATTAAATAATTTTAAAATTAAATTAAATTATTTTCAGATTAAATTAAAATATTTTAAAATTAAATTATTTTCAAATTAAATTAAATTATTTTCAAATCAAATTAAATTATTTAAAATTAAATTATATTATTTTCAAAAAAAATTAAATTATTTTTAAATTAAATTAAAATATTTTAAAATTAAATTATATTATTTTAAAATTAGATAAAATTATTTTAAAATTAATTTAAATTATTTTAAAATTAAATTAAATTATTTTCAAATTAAATTAAATTATTTTAAAATTTAATAAAATTATTTTAAAATTAAATTAAATAATTTTAAAATTAAATTAAATTATTTTTAAATTAAATTAAATTATTTTAAAATTAAATTAATTATTTTAAAATTAAATTAAGTTATTTTAAAACTAAATTAAATTATTTTAAAATTAAATTAAATTATTTTCAAATTAAATTAATTTATTTTCAAATTAAATTAAATTATTTTAATATTAAATCAAATTCTTTTAAAAATAAATTAAATTATTTTAAAATTAAATTAAATTATTTTAATATTAAATTAAATTATTTTAATTAAAATTAATTTTTTTTTAAAATTAAATTAAATTATTTTAGAATTAAATTAAATTATTTTAAAATTAAATTAAATTATTTTCAAATTAAATTAAAATATTTTAAAACTAAATTAAATTTTTTTAAAATATAATTAAATTATTTTAAAATTAAATTAAATTATTTTCGAATAAAATTAAATTAATTTCAAAATAAATTGAAATATTTTAAAATTAAATTAAATTATTTTCAAATTAAATTAAATTATTTTAAAATTAAATTAAATTATTTTCAAATTAAATTAAATTATTTTCAAATTTATTAAAATTATTTTCAAATTAAATTATTTTTGAATTAAATTAAATTATTTTAAAATTAAATTAAAATATTTTAAAATTAAATTAAATTATTTTAAAATTAAATTTAATTATTTTAAAATTACATTAAATTATTTTCAAATTAAATTAAAATATTTTAAAATTAAATTAAATTATTTTCAAATTAAATTAAATTATTTTCAAAACAAATTAAATTATTTAAAAATTAAATTATATTAAATTAAATTATTCTCAAATTAAATTAAATTATTTTCAAATTAAATTAAATTATTTTAAAATTAAATTGATTTAAATTCTTTTCAAATTTAATTAAATTATTTTCAAAATTAATTAAATTATTTTCAAATTAAAGCAAATTATTTCAAAATAAATTTAAATAATTTTAAAATTAAATGAAATAATTTTAAAATTAAATTAAATTATTTTAAAACAAAATTAAATTATTTTAAAATTAAATTAAATTATTTTAAAATTAAATTAAATTATTTTAAATTTAAATTGAATTAATTTAAAATTAAATTAAATTATTTTCAAATTAAATTAAATTCTTTTAAAATTAAATTAAATTGCAAATTAAATAAAATTATTTTTAAACTAAATTAAATTATTTTAAAATTAAATTATTTTAAAATTAAATTAAATTTTTTTAAAAATAAATTAAATTATTTTAAATTAAACTAATTTTTTTTTAAATTAAATTAAATTATTTTTCAATTAAAATAAATTATTTTCAAATTAAATTAAATTATTTAAAAATTAAATTAAATTATTTTCAAATTTAATAAAATTATTTTAAAATTAAATTAAATAATTTTAAAATTAAATTAAATTATTTTTAAATTAAATTAAATTATTTTAAAATTAAATTAAATTATTTCAAAATTAAATTAAGTTATTTTAAAATTAAATTAAATTATTTTAAAATTAAATTAAATTATTTTCAAATTAAATTATTTTCAAAACAAATTAAATTATTTAAAAATTAAATTATATTAAATTAAATTATTCTCAAATTAAATTAAATTATTTTCAAATTAAATTAAATTATTTTAAAATTAAATTGATTTAAATTCTTTTCAAATTTAATTAAATTATTTTCAAAATTAATTAAATTATTTTCAAATTAAAGTAAATTATTTCAAAATAAATTTAAATAATTTTAAAATTAAATGAAATAATTTTAAAATTAAATTAAATTATTTTAAAATTAAATTATTTTAAAATTAAATTAAATTATTTTAAAATTAAATTAAATTATTTTAAATTTAAATTGAATTATTTTAAAATTAAATTAAATTATTTTCAAATTAAATTAAATTATTTGAAAATTAAATTAAATTTTCAAATTAAATGAAATTATTTTCAAACTAAATTAAATTATTTTAAAATTAAATTATTTTAAAATTAAATTAATTTTTTTTAAAAATAAATTAAATTATTTTAAATTAAACTAATTTTTTTTTAAATTAAATTAAATTATTTTTTAATTAAAATAAATTATTTTCAAATTAAATTAAATTATTTAAAAATTAAATTAAATTATTTTCAAATTTAATAAAATTATTTTAAAATTAAATTAAATAATTTTAAAAATAAATTTAATTATTTTTAAATTAAATTAAATTATTTTAAAATTAAATTAAATTATTTCAAATTTAAATTAAGTTATTTTAAAATTAAATTAAATTATTTTAAAATTAAATTAAATTATTTTCAAATTAAATTAAATTATTTTAAAATTAAATTAAATAATTTTAAAATTAAATTAAATTATTTTAAATTACAATTATTTTTTTTTTAAATTAAATTAATTTATTTTCAAATTTAATTAAATTATTTTAATATTAAAAAAAATTCTTTTAAAAATAAATTAAATTATTTTAAAATTAAATTAAATTATTTTAAAATTAAATTAAATTATTTTAATTAAAATTAATTTTTTTTTAAATTAAATTAAATTATTTTAGAATTAAATTAAATTATTTTAAAATTAAATTAAATTATTTTCAAATTAAATTAAAATATTTTAAAACTAAATTAAATTATTTTAAAATATAATTAAATTATTTTAAAATTAAATTAAATTATTTTCGAATAAAATTAAATTAATTTCAAAATAAATTGAAATATTTTAAAATTAAATTAAATTATTTTCAAATTAAATTAAATTATTTTAAAATTAAATTAAATTATTTTCAAATTTATTAAATTATTTTCAAAACAAATTAAATTATTTAAAAATTAAATTAAATTAAATTATTCTCAAATTAAATTAAATTATTTTCAAATTAAATTAAATTATTTTAAAATTAAATTGATTTAAATTCTTTTCAAATTTAATTAAATTATTTTCAAATTTAATTAAATTATTTTCAAATTAAAGTAAATTATTTCAAAATAAATTTAAATAATTTTAAAATTAAATGAAATAATTTTAAAATTAAATTAAATTATTTTAAAATAAAATTAAATTATTTTAAAATTAAATTAAATTATTTTAAAATTAAATTAAATTATTTTAAATTAAAATTAAATTTTTTTTAAATTAAATTAAATTATTTTAGAATTAAATTAAATTATTTTAAAATTAAATTAAATTATTTTCAAATTAAATTAAATTATTTTCAAATTAAATTATATTATTTTAAAATTAAATTATTTGAAAATTAATTTAAATTATTTTAGAATTAAATTAAATTATTTTAAAATAAAATTATTTAAATTAAAATTAAATTTTTTTTAAATTAAATTAAATAATTTTCAAATTAAATTAAATTATTTTCAAATTAAATTAAATTATTTTAAAATAAATTACAATATTTTAAAATTAAATTAAATTATTTTAAAATTAAATTAAATTATTTTAAAATTAAATTAAATTATTTTCAGATTAAATTAAAATATTTTAAAATTAAATTATTTTCAAATTAAATTAAATTATTTTCAAATCAAATTAATTTATTTAAAATTAAATTATATTATTTTCAAAAAAAATGAAATTATTTTTAAATTAAATTAAAATATTTTAAAATTAAATTATATCATTCTAAAATTACATAAAATTATTTTAAAATTAATTTAAATTATTTTAAAATTAAATTAAATTATTTTAAAATTAAATTAAATTATTTTCAAATTAAATTAAATTATTTTAAAATTAAATTAAATAATTTTAAAATTAAATTAAATTATTTTTAAATTAAATTAAATTATTTTAAAATTAAATTAATTATTTTAAAATTAAATTAAGTTATTTTAAAACTAAATTAAATTATTTTAAAATTAAATTAAATTATTTTCAAATTAAATTAATTTATTTTCAAATTAAATTAAATTATTTTAATATTAAATCAAATTCTTTTAAAAATAAATTAAATTATTTTAAAATTAAATTAAATTATTTTAATATTAAATTAAATTATTTTAATTAAAATTAATTTTTTTTTAAAATTAAATTAAATTATTTTAGAATTAAATTAAATTATTTTAAAATTAAATTAAATTATTTTCAAATTAAATTAAAATATTTTAAAACTAAATTAAATTTTTTTAAAATATAATTAAATTATTTTAAAATTAAATTAAATTATTTTCGAATAAAATTAAATTAATTTCAAAATAAATTGAAATATTTTAAAATTAAATTAAATTATTTTCAAATTAAATTAAATTATTTTAAAATTAAATTAAATTATTTTCAAATTAAATTAAATTATTTTCAAATTTATTAAAATTATTTTCAAATTAAATTATTTTTGAATTAAATTAAATTATTTTAAAATTAAATTAAAATATTTTAAAATTAAATTAAATTATTTTAAAATTAAATTTAATTATTTTAAAATTACATTAAATTATTTTCAAATTAAATTAAAATATTTTAAAATTAAATTAAATTATTTTCAAATTAAATTAAATTATTTTCAAAACAAATTAAATTATTTAAAAATTAAATTATATTAAATTAAATTATTCTCAAATTAAATTAAATTATTTTCAAATTAAATTAAATTATTTTAAAATTAAATTGATTTAAATTCTTTTCAAATTTAATTAAATTATTTTCAAAATTAATTAAATTATTTTCAAATTAAAGCAAATTATTTCAAAATAAATTTAAATAATTTTAAAATTAAATGAAATAATTTTAAAATTAAATTAAATTATTTTAAAACAAAATTAAATTATTTTAAAATTAAATTAAATTATTTTAAAATTAAATTAAATTATTTTAAATTTAAATTGAATTAATTTAAAATTAAATTAAATTATTTTCAAATTAAATTAAATTCTTTTAAAATTAAATTAAATTGCAAATTAAATAAAATTATTTTTAAACTAAATTAAATTATTTTAAAATTAAATTATTTTAAAATTAAATTAAATTTTTTTAAAAATAAATTAAATTATTTTAAATTAAACTAATTTTTTTTTAAATTAAATTAAATTATTTTTCAATTAAAATAAATTATTTTCAAATTAAATTAAATTATTTAAAAATTAAATTAAATTATTTTCAAATTTAATAAAATTATTTTAAAATTAAATTAAATAATTTTAAAATTAAATTAAATTATTTTTAAATTAAATTAAATTATTTTAAAATTAAATTAAATTATTTCAAAATTAAATTAAGTTATTTTAAAATTAAATTAAATTATTTTAAAATTAAATTAAATTATTTTCAAATTAAATTATTTTCAAAACAAATTAAATTATTTAAAAATTAAATTATATTAAATTAAATTATTCTCAAATTAAATTAAATTATTTTCAAATTAAATTAAATTATTTTAAAATTAAATTGATTTAAATTCTTTTCAAATTTAATTAAATTATTTTCAAAATTAATTAAATTATTTTCAAATTAAAGTAAATTATTTCAAAATAAATTTAAATAATTTTAAAATTAAATGAAATAATTTTAAAATTAAATTAAATTATTTTAAAATTAAATTATTTTAAAATTAAATTAAATTATTTTAAAATTAAATTAAATTATTTTAAATTTAAATTGAATTATTTTAAAATTAAATTAAATTATTTTCAAATTAAATTAAATTATTTGAAAATTAAATTAAATTTTCAAATTAAATGAAATTATTTTCAAACTAAATTAAATTATTTTAAAATTAAATTATTTTAAAATTAAATTAATTTTTTTTAAAAATAAATTAAATTATTTTAAATTAAACTAATTTTTTTTTAAATTAAATTAAATTATTTTTTAATTAAAATAAATTATTTTCAAATTAAATTAAATTATTTAAAAATTAAATTAAATTATTTTCAAATTTAATAAAATTATTTTAAAATTAAATTAAATAATTTTAAAAATAAATTTAATTATTTTTAAATTAAATTAAATTATTTTAAAATTAAATTAAATTATTTCAAATTTAAATTAAGTTATTTTAAAATTAAATTAAATTATTTTAAAATTAAATTAAATTATTTTCAAATTAAATTAAATTATTTTAAAATTAAATTAAATAATTTTAAAATTAAATTAAATTATTTTAAATTACAATTATTTTTTTTTTAAATTAAATTAATTTATTTTCAAATTTAATTAAATTATTTTAATATTAAAAAAAATTCTTTTAAAAATAAATTAAATTATTTTAAAATTAAATTAAATTATTTTAAAATTAAATTAAATTATTTTAATTAAAATTAATTTTTTTTTAAATTAAATTAAATTATTTTAGAATTAAATTAAATTATTTTAAAATTAAATTAAATTATTTTCAAATTAAATTAAAATATTTTAAAACTAAATTAAATTATTTTAAAATATAATTAAATTATTTTAAAATTAAATTAAATTATTTTCGAATAAAATTAAATTAATTTCAAAATAAATTGAAATATTTTAAAATTAAATTAAATTATTTTCAAATTAAATTAAATTATTTTAAAATTAAATTAAATTATTTTCAAATTTATTAAATTATTTTCAAAACAAATTAAATTATTTAAAAATTAAATTAAATTAAATTATTCTCAAATTAAATTAAATTATTTTCAAATTAAATTAAATTATTTTAAAATTAAATTGATTTAAATTCTTTTCAAATTTAATTAAATTATTTTCAAATTTAATTAAATTATTTTCAAATTAAAGTAAATTATTTCAAAATAAATTTAAATAATTTTAAAATTAAATGAAATAATTTTAAAATTAAATTAAATTATTTTAAAATAAAATTAAATTATTTTAAAATTAAATTAAATTATTTTAAAATTAAATTAAATTATTTTAAATTAAAATTAAATTTTTTTTAAATTAAATTAAATTATTTTAGAATTAAATTAAATTATTTTAAAATTAAATTAAATTATTTTCAAATTAAATTAAATTATTTTCAAATTAAATTATATTATTTTAAAATTAAATTATTTGAAAATTAATTTAAATTATTTTAGAATTAAATTAAATTATTTTAAAATAAAATTATTTAAATTAAAATTAAATTTTTTTTAAATTAAATTAAATAATTTTCAAATTAAATTAAATTATTTTCAAATTAAATTAAATTATTTTAAAATAAATTACAATATTTTAAAATTAAATTAAATTATTTTAAAATTAAATTAAATTATTTTAAAATTAAATTAAATTATTTTCAGATTAAATTAAAATATTTTAAAATTAAATTATTTTCAAATTAAATTAAATTATTTTCAAATCAAATTAATTTATTTAAAATTAAATTATATTATTTTCAAAAAAAATGAAATTATTTTTAAATTAAATTAAAATATTTTAAAATTAAATTATATCATTCTAAAATTACATAAAATTATTTTAAAATTAATTTAAATTATTTTAAAATTAAATTAAATTATTTTAAAATTAAATTAAATTATTTTCAAATTAAATTAAATTATTTTAAAATTAAATTAAATTGTTTTAAAATTAAATTAAATTATTTTAAAATTAAATTAAATTAAATTATTTTAAAATTAAATTAAATTTTCAAATTAAATGAAATTATTTTTAAACTAAATTAAATTATTTTAAAATTAAATTATTTTAAAATTAAATTAAATCTTTTTAAAAATAAATTAAATTATTTTAAATTAAATTAATTTTTTTTTTAAATTAAATTAAATTATTTTTCAATTAAAATAAATTATTTTCAAATTAAATTAAATTATTTAAAAATTAAATGAAATTATTTTCAAATTTATTAAAATTATTTTCAAATTAAATTAAATTATTTTTGAATTAAATTAAATTATTATAAAATTAAATTAAAATATTTTAAAATTAAAATAAATTATTTTAAAATTAAATTTAATTATTTTAAAATTACATTAAATTATTTTCAAATTAAATTAAAATATTTTAAAATTAAATTAAATTATTTTCAAATTAAATTAAATTATTTTCAAAACAAATTAAATTATTTAAAAATTAAATTAAATTAAATTATTCTCAAATTAAATTAAATTATTTTCAAATTAAATTAAATTATTTTAAAATTAAATTGATTTAAATTCTTTTCAAATTTAATTAAATTATTTTCAAATTTAATTAAATTATTTTCAAATTAAAGTAAATTATTTAAAAATAAATTTAAATAATTTTAAAATTAAATGAAATAATTTTAAAATTAAATTAAATTATTTTAAAATAAAATTAAATTATTTTAAAATTAAATTAAATTATTTTAAAATTAAATTAAATTATTTTAAATTAAACTAATTTTTTTTTAAATTAAATTAAATTATTTTTCAATTAAAATAAATTTTTTTCAAATTAAATTAAATTATTTAAAAATTAAATGAAATTATTTTCAAATTTATTAAAATTATTTTCAAATTAAATTAAATTATTTTTGAATTAAATTAAATTATTATAAAATTAAATTAAAATATTTTAAAATTAAAATAAATTATTTTAAAATTAAATTTAATTATTTTAAAATTACATTAAATTATTTTCAAATTAAATTAAAATATTTTAAAATTAAATTAATTTATTTTCAAATTAAATTAAATTATTTTCAAAACAAATTAAATTATTTAAAAATTAAATTAAATTAAATTATTCTCAAATTAAATTAAATTATTTTCAAATTAAATTAAATTATTTTAAAATTAAATTGATTTAAATTCTTTTCAAATTTAATTAAATTATTTTCAAATTTAATTAAATTATTTTCAAATTAAAGTAAATTATTTCAAAATAAATTTAAATAATTTTAAAATTAAATGAAATAATTTTAAAATTAAATTAAATTATTTTAAAATAAAATTAAATTATTTTAAAATTAAATTAAATTATTTTAAAATTAGATAAAATTATTTTAAAATTAATTTAAATTATTTTAAAATTAAATTTAATTATTTTAAAATTAAATTAAATTATTTTCAAATTAAATTAAATTATTTTAAAATTAAATTAAATTGTTTTAAAATTAAATTAAATTATTTTAAAATTAAATTAAATTATTTTAAAATTAAATTAAAATATTTTAAAAATAAATTAAATTATTTTAAAATTAAATTTAATTATTTCAAAATTACATTAAATTATTTTCAAATTAAATTAAAATATTTTAAAATTAAATTAAATTATTTTCAATTTAAATTAAATTATTTTCAAAACAAATTAAATTATTTAAAAATTAAATTAAATTAAATTATTCTCAAATTAAATTAAATTATTTTCAAATTAAATTAAATTATTTTAAAATTAAATTGATTTAAATTCTTTTCAAATTTAATTAAATTATTTTCAAATTTAATTAAATTATTTTCAAATTAAAGTAAATTATTTCAAAATAAATTTAAATGATTTTAAAATTAAATGAAATAATTTTAAAATTAAATTAAATTATTTTAAATTTAAATTAAATTATTTTAAATTTAAATTGAATTATTTTAAAATTAAATTAAATTATTTTCAAATTAAATTAAATTATTTTAAAATTAAATTAAATAATTTTAAAATAAATTAAATTATTTTAAAATTAAATTAAATTGCTTCAAAATTAAATTAAATTATTTTAAATTAAAATTAATTTTTTTTTAATTAAATTAAATTATTTTAAAATTAAATTAAATTATTTTAAAATTAAATTAAATTATTTTCAAATTAAATTAAATTATTTTCATATTAAATTAAATTATTTTAAAATTAAATTATTTTAAAATTAAATTAAATTATTTTAGAATTAAATTAAATTATTTTAAAATTAAATTATTTTAAATTAAAATTAAATTTTTTTTGAATTAAATTAAATAATTTTCAAATTAAAATTAATTATTTTAAAATTAAATTGAATTTCTAAAAAAATAAATTAAATTAAATTATTTTCAAACTTAATTAAATTATTTTCAAATTAAATTAAATTATTTTCAAATTAAATTAAATTATTTTAAAATCAATTAAAATATTTTAAAATTAAATTAAATTATTTTAAAATTAAATTAAATTATTTTAAAATTAAATTAAATTATTTTCAGATTAAATTAAAATATTTTAAAATTAAATTATTTTCAAATTAAATTAAATTATTTTCAAATCAAATTAAATTATTTAAAATTAAATTATATTATTTTCAAAAAAAATTAAATTATTTTCAAATTAAATTAAAATATTTTAAAATTAAATATTAAATATATTAAATTATTTTAAAATTAAATTATTTTAAATTAAAATTAATTTTTTTTTAAATTAAATTAAATAATTTTCAAATTAAAATTAATTATTTTCAAATTAAATTAAATTTTTAAAAGAATAAATTAAATTAAATTATTTTCAAACTTAATTAAATTATTTTCAAATTAAATTAAATTATTTTAAAATTAAATTAAATTATTTTAAAATTAAATTAAATTATTTTTAGATTAAATCAAAATATTTTAAAATTAAAATATTTTCAAATTAAATTAAATTATTTTCAAATTAAATTAAATTATTTTCAAATTAAATTAAAATATTTTAAAATAAATTAAAATATTTTAAAATTAAATTAAATTATTTTCAAATTAAATTAAAATATTTTAAAATTAAATTATATCATTTTAAAATTAGATAAAATTATTTTAAAATTAATTTAAATTATTTTAAAATTAAATTAAATTATTTTAAAATTTAATTAAATTATTTTAAAATTAGATTAATTTATTTTCAAATTAATTTAAATTATTTTAAATTAAATTAATTTATTTTAAAATTAAATTAAATTATTTTTAAATTAAATTAAAATATTTTTAAATTAATCTAAATTATTTATAAATTAAATTAAATTATTTTAAAATTAAATTAAATTATTTTAAAATTAAATTAAATTGTTTTAAAATTAAATTAAATTATTTTAAAATTAAATTAAATTATTTTCAAATTAAATTAAATTATTTTCAAATTTAAATAAATTTTTAAATTAAATGAAATTATTTTCAAACTAAATTAAATTATTTTAAAATTAAATTATTTTAAAATTAAATTAAATTATTTTTAAATTAAATTAAAATATTTTCAAATTAATCTAAATTATTTTTAAATTAAATTAAATTATTTTAAAATTAAATTAAATTATTTTAAAATTAAATTAAATTATTTTCCAACTAAATTAAATTATTTTAAAATTAAATTATTTTAAAATTAAATTAAATTTTTTTAAAAATAAATTAAATTATTTTAAATTAAACTAATTTTTTTTTTAAATTAAATTAAATTATTTTTTAATTAAAATAAATTATTTTCAAATTAAATTAAATTATTTAAAAATTAAATTAAATTATTTTCAAATTTATTAAAATTATTTTCAAATTAAATTAAATTATTTTTGAATTAAATTAAATTATTTTAAAATTAAATTAAAATATTTTAAAATTAAATTAAATTATTTTAAAATTAAATTTAATTATTTTAAAATTACATTAAATTATTTTCAAATTAAATTAAAATATTTTAAAATTAAATTAAATTATTTTCAAATTAAATTAAATTATTTTCAAAACAAATTAAATTATTTAAAAATTAAAATATTCTCAAATTAAATTAAATTATTTTCAAATTAAATTAAATTATTTTAAAATTAAATTGATTTAAATTCTTTTCAAATTTAATTAAATAATTATTTTCAAATTTAATTAAATTATTTTCAAATTAAAGTAAATTATTTCAAAATAAATTTAAATAATTTTAAAATTAAATTAAATAATTTTAAAATTAAATTAAATTATTTTAAAATAAAATTAAATTATTTTAAAATTAAATTAAATTATTTTAAAATTAAATTAAATTATTTTAAATTTAAATTGAATTATTTTAAAATTAAATTAAATTATTTTCAAATTAAATTAAATTTTTTTAAATTAAATTAAATAATTTTAAAATAAATTAAATTATTTTAAAATTAAATTAAATTGTTTCAAAATCAAATTAAATTATTTTAAATTAAAATTAATTTTTTTTTTAATTAAATTAAATTATTTTAGAATTAAATTAAATTATTTTAAAATTAAATTAAATTATTTTCAAATTAAACTAAATTATTTTCAAATTAAATTAAATTATTTTAAAATTAAATTATTTTAAACATAAATTAAATTATTTTAGAATTAAATTAAATTATTTTAAATTAAAATTAAATTTTTTTGAAGTAAATTAAATAATTTTCAAATTAAAATAAATTATTTTCAAATTAAATTAAATTTAAAAAAAATTAAATTAAATTAAATTATTTTCAAATTTAATTAAATTATTTTCAAATTAAATTAAATTATTTTCAAATTAAATTAAATTATTTTAAAATCAAATTAAATTATTTAAAATTAAATTAAATTATTTTCAAAAAAAATTAAATTATTTTCAAATTAAATTAAAATTTTTTAAAATTAAATTATTTCATTTTAAAATTAGATAAAATTATTTTAAAATTAATTTAAATTTATTTAAAATTAAATTAAATTATTCTAAAATTTAATTAAATTATTTTAAAATTAAATTAAATTATTATAAAATTAAATTTAATTATTTTAAAATTACATTAAATTATTTTCAAATTAAATTAAAATATTTTAAAATTAAAATATTTTCAAATTAAATTAAATTATTTAAAAAATTAAATTAAATTATTTTAAAATTAAATTATTTTAAAATTAAATTAAATTATTTTAAAATCCAAAACTAATTTTTTTTTAAATTAAATTAAATTATTTTTTAATTAAAATAAAATATTTTCAAATTAAATTAAATTATTTAAAAATTAAATTAAATTATTTTCAAATTTAAGTAAATTATTTTCAAATTAAATTAAATTATTTGTAAATTAAATTATTTTGAAATTAAATTAAAATATTTTATAATTAAATTAAATTATTTTAAAATTAAATTTAATTCTTTTAAAATTAAACTAAATTATTTTCAAATCCAATTAAAATATTTCAAATATAAATTAAATTTCTTTCAAATTAAATTAAATTATTTTCAAAACAAATTAAATTATTTAAAAATTAAATTAAATTAAATTATTTTCAAATTAAATTAAATTATTTTTAAAATAAATTAAATTATTTTAAAATTAAATAAAATTATTTTAAAATAAAATAAAATTATTTTCAAATTATATTAAATTATTTAAAAATTAAATTAAATAAAATTCTTTTCAAATTAAATTAAATTATTTTCAAATTAAATTAAATTATTTTCAAATTAAATTAAATTATTTTAAAATTAAATTAAATAATTTTAAAATTAAATTAAATTATTTTTAAATTAAATTATTTTAAAATTAAATTAAATTATTTCAAAATTAAATTAAATTATTTTAAAATTAAATTAAATTATTTTAAAATTAAATTAAATTATTTTAAACTTAAATTAAATTATTTTCAAATAAAATTAAATTATTTTAAAATTAAATTAAATTATTTTAAAATTAAATTAAATTATTTCAAAATTAAATTAAATTGTTTTAAAATTAAATTAAAATATTTTAAAATTAAATTAAATTATTTTAAAATTAAAGTAAATTATTTTAAAATTAAATTAAATTTTTTTAAAATTAAATTAAATTATTTTAAATTGAAATTAATTTTTTTTTAAATTAAATTAATTTATTTTCAAATTAAATTAAATTATTTTAATATTAAATTAAATTCTTTTAAAATGAAATTAAATTATTTTAAAATTAAATTAAATTATTTTAAAATAAATTAAATTATTTTAAATTAAAATTAAATTTTTTTTAAATTAAACTAAATTATTTTCAAATTAAATTAAATTATTTTAAAATTAAATAATTTTAAAATTAAATTAAATTATTTTAGAATTAATTAAAATTATTTTAAAATTAAATTAAATTATTTTCAAATTAAACTAAATTATTTTCAAATTAAATTAAATTATTTTAAAATTAAATAATTTTAAAATTAAACTAAATTATTTTAGAATTAATTTAAAATTTTAAAATGAAATTATTTTAAATTAAAATTAATTTTTTTTTTAAATTAAATTAAATAATTTTCAAATTAAAATAAATTAATTTCAAATTAAATAAAATTTTTAAAAAATTAAATTAAATTATTTTAAAATAAATTAAAATATTTAAAATTAAATTAAATTATTTTAAAATTAAATTAAATTATTTTAAAATTTAATTAAATTATTTTAAAATTAAATTAATTTAATTTCAAATTAATTTAAATCATTTTAAATTAAATTAATTTATTTTAAAATTAAATGAAATTATTTTTAAATTAAATTAAAATATTTTCAAATTAATCTAAATTATTTTTAAATTAAATTATTTTAAAATTAAATTAAATTATTTTAAAATTAAATTAAATTGTTTTAAAATTAAATTAAATTATTTTAAAATTAAATTAAATAATTTTCAAATTAAATTTAATTATTTTAAAATTAAATTAAATTTTCAAATTAAATGAAATTAATTTCAAACTAAATTAAATTATTTTAAAATTAAATTATTTTAAAATTAAATTATTTTAAAATTAAATTAAATTTTTTTAAAAATAAATTAAATTATTTTAAATAAAACTAATTTTTTTTTTTAAATTAAATTAAATTATTTTTTAATAAAAATAAATTATTTTGAAATTAAATTAAATTATTTAAAAATTAAATTAAATTATTTTAAAATTAAATTAAAATATTTTAAAATTAAATTAAATTATTTTAAAATTAAATTTAATTATTTTAAAATTACATTAAATTATTTTCAAATTAAATTAAAATATTTTAAAATTAAATTAAATTATTTTCAAATTAAATTAAATTATTTTCTAAACAAATTAAATTATTTAAAAATTAAATTAAATTGAATTATTCTTAAATTAAATTAAATTATTTTCAAATTAAATTAAATTATTCTAAAATTTAATTAAATTATTTTCAAATTAAATTAAATTAAATTATTTAAAAATTAAATTGATTTAAATTCTTTTCAAATTTAATTAAATTATTTTCTAAATTTGAATTAAATTTATTAAATTATTTTCAAATTAAAGTAAATTTTTTAAAAATTAATTTAAATAATTTTAAAATAATTAAATAATTTTAAAATAAAATTAAATTATTTTAAAATAAAATTAAATTATTTTAAAATTAAATTAAATTATTTTCAAATTAAATTAAATTATTTTAAAATTAAATTAAATAATTTTAAAATAAATTAAATTATTTTAAAATTAAATTAAGTTGTTTCAAAATTAAATTAAATTATATTTAAATTAAATTAAATTATTTTAAAATTAAATTAAATTATTTTAAAATTAAATTAAATTATTTTAAAATTAAAATAAATTATTTTAAATTGAAATTATTTTTTTTTAAATTAAATTAAAATATTTTCAAATTAAATTAAATTATTTTCAAATTAAATTAAATTATTTTAAAATTAAATTAAAATAATTTAAAATTAATTTTAATTATTTTAAAATTAAATTAAATTATTTTAAAATTAAATTAAATTATTTTCAAATTAAATTAAAATATTTTAAAATTAAATTATTTTCAAATTAAATTAAATTATTTTCAAATTAAATTAAATTATTGTAAAATTTAATTATTTTAAAATTAAATAAAAATATTTTAAAATGCAATTAAATTATTTTAAATTATAACTATTTTTTTTTATGAAATTAAATTATTTTTTAATTAAAATAAAATATATTCAAATTAAATTAAATTATTTAAAAATTAAATTAAATTATCTTCAAATTTAAGTAAATCATTTTAAAATTAAATTAAATTATTTTTAAATTAAATTAAATTATTTTCAAATTAAATTAAATTATTTTAAAATTAAATTAAAATATTTTAAAATTAAATTAAATTATTTTTAAATTAAATTAAATTATTTTTAAATTAAATTAAGTTGTTTCAAAATTAAATTAAATTATTTTAAAATTAAATTAAATTATTTTAAATTAAAATTAAATTTTTTTTTAAATAAATTAAATTATTTTAGAATTAAATTAAATTATTTTAAAATAAATTAAATTATTTTCAAATTAAACTAAATTATTTTCAAATTAAATTAAATTATTTTAAAATTAAATTATTTTAAAATTTAATTAAATTATTTTAGAATTAAATTAAATTATTTTAAATTAAAATTAATTTTTTTTTAAATTAAATCAAATAATTTTGAAATTAAAATAAATTATTTTCAAATAAAATTAAAATATTTTAAAATTAAATTATTTTCAAATTAAATTAAATTATTTTAAAATTAAATTAAATTTTCAAATTAAATTAAATTAATTTCAAACTAAATTAAATTATTTTAAAATTAAATTATTTTAAAATTAAATTATTTTAAAATTAAATTAAATTTTTTTAAAAATAAATTAAATTATTTAAATTAAACTAATTTTTTTTTAAATTAAATTAAATTATTTTTTAATAAAAATAAATTATTTTCAAATTAAATTAAATTATTTAAAAATTAAATTAAATTATTTAAAAATTAAATTAAATTATTTTAAAATTAAATTAAAATATTTTAAAATTAAATTAAATTATTTTAAAATTAAATTAAATTATTTTAAATTGAAATTATTTTTTTTTAAATTAAATTAAATTATTTTTTAATTAAAATAAATTATTTTCAAATTAAATTAAATTATTTAAAAATTAAATTAAATTATTTTCAAATTTAATAAAATTATTTTCAAATTAAATTAAATTATTTTTGAATTAAATTAAATTATTTTAAAATTTAATTAAAATATTTTAAAATTGAATTAAATTATTTTAAAATTAAATTTAATTATTTTAAAATTACATTAAATTATTTTCAAATTAAATTACAATATTTTAAAATTAAACTAAATTATTTTCAAATTTAACTAAAGTATTTTCAAATTAAATTAAATTATTTTCAAATTAAATTAAATTATTTTCAAATTAAATTAAATTATTTTAAAATAAATTAAATTATTTTAAAATAAAATTAAATTATTTTAAAATTAAATTAAATTATTTTAAAATTAAATTAAATTAAATTATTTTAAAATTAAATTAAAATATTTTAAATTAAAACTATTTTTTTTTAAATTAAATTAAATTATTTTTTAATTAAAATTAATTATTTTCAAATTAAATTAAATTATTTAAAAATCAAATTCAATTATTTTCAAATTTATTTAAATTATTTTCAAATTAAATTAAAGTATTTTTAAATTAAATTAAATTATTTTAAAATTAAATTAAAATATTTTAAAATTAAATTATTTAAAAACTAAATTAAATTCTTTTCAAATTTAATTAAATTATTTTCAAATTAAATTAAATTATTTTCAAATTAAATTAAAATATTTTAAAATTAAATTAAATTAAATTATTTTAAAATTAAATTAAATTATTTTCAAACCAAATTAGAATATTTTTTAATTAAATTAAATTCAATTTAAATTAATTTTTTTCAAATTAAATTAAATTATTTTCAAATTAAATTAAAATATTTTAAAATTAAATTATTTTCAAATTAAATTAAATTATTTTAAAATTAAATTACATTATTTTAAAATTAAATTTATTTATTTTCAAATAAAATTAGAATATTTTAAAATTAAATTAAATTATTTTAAAATTAAAAAAAATATTTAAAAAAAATTAAATTATTTTCAAAAAAAATTAAATTATTTTCAAATTAAATTAAAATATTTTAAAATTAAATTATATTATTTTAAAATTAGATAAAATTATTTTAAAATTAATTTAAATTATTTTAAAATTTAATTAAATTATTTTAAAATTTAATTAAATTATTTTAAAATTAAATTAATTTATTTTCAAATTAATTTAAATTATCTTAAATTAAATTAATTTATTTTAAAATTAAATTGAATTATTTTTAAATTAAATTAAAAAATTTTCAAAATAAACTAAATTATTTTTAAATTAAATTAAATTATTTTTAAATTAAATTAAATTATTTTAAAATTAAAATAAATAGTTTTAAAATTAAATTAAATTATTCTAAAATTAAATTAAATTATTTTCAAATTAAATTAAATTATTTTAAAATTAAATTAAATTTTCAAATTAAATGAAATTATTTTCAAATTAAATTCAATTATTTTAAAATTAAATTATTTTAAAATTAAACTAAATTATTTTAAAAATAAATTAAATTATTTTAAATTAAACTGATTTTTTTTTAAATTAAATTAAATTATTTTTTAATTAAAATAAATTAATTTCAAATTAAATTAAATTATTTATAAATTAAATTAAATTATTTTCAAATTTAATTAAATTATTTTCAAATTAAATTAAATTATTTTTGAATTATATTAAATTATTTTAAAATTAAATTAAAATATTTTAAAATTAAATTAAATTATTTTAAAATTAAATTTAATTATTTTAAAATTACATTAAATTATTTTTAAATTAAATTAAAATATTTTAAAATTAAATTAAATTATTTTAAAATTAAATTAAATTATTTTAAATTGAAATTATTTTTTTTTAAATTAAATTAAATTATTTTTCAATTAAAATAAATTATTTTCAAATTAAATTAAATTATTTAAAAATTAAATTATATTATTTTCAAATTTAATAAAATTATTTTCAAATTAAATTAAAATATTTTTGAATTAAATTAAATTATTTTAAAATTTAATTAAAATATTTTAAAATTGAATTAAATTATTTTAAAATTAAATTTAATTATTTTAAAATTACATTAAATTATTTTCAAATTAAATTAAAATATTTAAAAATTAAATTAAATTAATTTCAAATTAAAATAAATTATTTTTAAAACAAATTAAATTATTTAAAAATTAAATTAAATTAAATTATTCTCAAATTAAATCAAATTATTTTCAAATAAAATTAAATTATTTTAAAATTAAATAAAATAATTTTAAAATAAATTAAAATATTTTAAAATTAAATTAAATTGTTTCAAAATTAAATTAAATTATTTTAAAATTAAATTAAATTATTTTAAAATTAAATTAATATATTTTAAAATTTAATTAAATTATGTTAAAATTAAATTAAATTATTTTAAAATTAAATTAAATTATTTTAAATTGAAATTATTTTTTTTTTAAATTAAATTAAAATATCTTTAAATTAAATAAAATTATTTTTAAATTAAACTAAATTATTTAAAAATTAACTTAAATTAAATTATTTTCTTATTTAATTAAAATATTTTCAAATTAAATTAAATTAATTTAAAATTAAATTAAATTATTTTAAAATTAAACTAAAATATTTTAAAATTAAATTAAATTATTTTAAATTAAATTAAATTATTTTAAAATTAAATTAATTTATTTAAAAATTAAATTAAATAATTTTAAAAGTAAACTAAATTATTTTTAAACTAAAATAAAATATTTTTAAATTAAATTATATTCAATTTAAATAAAAAAATTTCAAACTAAATTAAATTATTTTCAAATTAAATTTAATTAATTTTAAATTAAATTAAATTATTTTCAAATTAAATTACAATATTTTAAAATTAAACTAAATTATTTTCAAATTTAACTAAAGTATTTTCAAATTAAATTAAATTATTTTCAAATTAAATTAAATTATTTTCAAATTAAATTAAATTATTTTCAAACTAAATTAAATTATTTTAAAATTAAATTAAATTATTTTAAAATTAAATTAAATTATTTTAAAATTAAATTAAATTAAATTATTTTAAAATTAAATTAAAATATTTTAAATTAAAACTAATTTTTTTAAATTAAATTAAATTATTTTTTAATTAAAATTAATTATTTTCAAATTAAATTAAATTATTTAAAAATCAAATTCAATTATTTTCAAATTTATTTAAATTATTTTCAAATTAAATTAAATTATTTTTAAATTAAATTAAATTATTTTAAAATTAAATTAAAATATTTTAAAATTAAATTATTTAAAAATTAAATTAAATTCTTTTCAAATTTAATTAAATTATTTTCAAATTAAATTAAATTATTTTCAAATTAAATTAAAATATTTTAAAATTAAATTAAATTAAATTATTTTAAAATTAAATTAAATTATTTTCAAACCAAATTAGAATATTTTTTAATTAAATTAAATTCAATTTAAATTAATTTTTTTCAAATTAAATTAAATTATTTTCAAATTAAATTAAAATATTTTAAAATTAAATTATTTTCAAATTAAATTAAATTATTTTAAAATTAAATTACATTATTTTAAAATTAAATTTATTTATTTTCAAATAAAATTAGAATATTTTAAAATTAAATTAAATTATTTTAAAATTAAAAAAAATATTTAAAATTAAATTAAATTATTTTCAAAAAAAATTAAATTATTTTCAAATTAAATTAAAATATTTTAAAATTAAATTATATTATTTTAAAATTGGATAAAATTATTTTAAAATTAATTTAAATTATTTTAAAATTTAATTAAATTATTTTAAAATTTAATTAAATTATTTTAAAATTAAATTAATTTATTTTCAAATTAATTTAAATTATCTTAAATTAAATTAATTTATTTTAAAATTAAATTGAATTATTTTTAAATTAAATTAAAAAATTTTCAAAATAAACTAAATTATTTTTAAATTAAATTAAATTATTTTTAAATTAAATTAAATTATTTTAAAATTAAAATAAATTGTTTTAAAATTAAATTAAATTATTCTAAAATTAAATTAAATTATTTTCAAATTAAATTAAATTATTTTAAAATTAAATTAAATTTTCAAATTAAATGAAATTATTTTCAAATTAAATTCAATTATTTTAAAATTAAATTATTTTAAAATTAAACTAAATTATTTTAAAAATAAATTAAATTATTTTAAATTAAACTGATTTTTTTTTAAATTAAATTAAATTATTTTTTAATTAAAATAAATTAATTTCAAATTAAATTAAATTATTTATAAATTAAATTAAATTATTTTCAAATTTAATTAAATTATTTTCAAATTAAATTAAATTATTTTTGAATTATATTAAATTATTTTAAAATTAAATTAAAATATTTTAAAATTAAATTAAATTATTTTAAAATTAAATTTAATTATTTTAAAATTACATTAAATTATTTTTAAATTAAATTAAAATATTTTAAAATTAAATTAAATTATTTTAAAATTAAATTAAATTATTTTCGAAACAAATTAAATTATTTAAAAATTAAATTAAATTAAATTATTCTCAAATTAAATTAAATTATTTTCAAATTAAATTAAATTATTTTAAAATTAAATTAAATTATTTTAAAATTAAATTAAATTATTTTCAAATTAAATTAAATTATTTTCAAATTAAATTGATTTAAATTCTTTTCAAATTTAATTAAATTATTTTCAAATTTAATTAAATTATTTTCAAATTAAAGTAAATTATTTTAAAATTAATTTAAATAATTTAAAAATTAAATTAAATAATTATAAAATTAAATTAAATTATTTTAAAATAAAATTAAATTATTTTAAAATTAAATTAAAATATTTTAAAATTAAATTAAATTAAATTATTTTAAATTTAAATTAAATTATTTTAAAATTAAATTAAATTATTTTCAAATTAAATTAAATTATTTTGAAATTAAATTAAATAATTGTAAAATAAATTAAATTATTTTAAAATTAAATTAAATTGTTTCAAAATTAAATTAAATTATTTTAAAATTAAATTAGATTATTTTAAAATTAAATTAAATTATTTTAAAATTAAATTAAATTATTTTAAAATTAAATTAAATTATTTTCAAATTAAATTAAATTATTTTAAAATTAAATTAATGTAAAATTAAATTAAATTATTATCAAATTAAATTAAATTATTTTTAAATTAAATTAAATTTTTTTCAAATTAAATTAAATTATTTTCAAATTAAAAAAAATATTTTTAAATTAAATTAAATTATTTTCAAATTAAATTAAATAATTTTCAAATTATGTTAAAATATTTTTAAATTAAATTAATTTATTTTCAAATTAAATAAAATTATTTTAAAATTAAATTAAATTATTTTCAAATTAAATTAAAATATTTTAAAATTAAATTAAATTATTTTCAAATTTAACTAAAGTATTTTCAAATTAAATTAAATTATTTTGAAATTAAATTAAATTATTTTCAAATTAAATTAAATTAAATTATTTTCAAATTAAATTAAATTATTTTAAAATTAAATTAAATTAATTTAAAAAAAAACTAATTTTTTTTTAAATTAAATTAAATTGTTTTTTAATTAAACTTAATTATTTTCAAATTAAATTAAATTATTTAAAAATTAAATTCAATTATTTTCAAATTTAATTAAATTATTTTCAAATTGAATTAAATTATTTTTAAATTAAATTAAATTATTTTAAAATTAAAATAAAATATTTTAAAATTAAATTATTTAAAAATTAAATTGAATTAAATTCTTTTCAAATTTAATTAAATTATTTTCAAATTAAATTGAATTACTTTCAAATTAAATTAAACAATTTTAAAATTAAATTAAAGAATTTTAAAATTAAATTAAATTATTTTAAAATTAAATTAAATTATTTTAAAATTAAATTAATTTTTTTTAAAACTAAATTAATTTATTTTAAAATTAAATTAAATTATTTTTGAACTAAATTAAAATATTTTTAAATTAAATTAAATTATTTTAAAATTAAATTAAATTATTTTGAAATTAAATTAAATTATTTAAAAATTAAATTAAATTAAATTATTCTCAAATTAAATCAAATTATTTTCAAATAAAATTAAATTATTTTAAAATTAAATTAAATAATTTTAAAATAAATTAAAATATTTTAAAATTAAATTAAATTGTTTCAAAATTAAATTAAATTATTTTAAAATTAAATTAAATTATTTTAAAATTAAATTAAATTATTTTAAAATTTAATTAAATTATGTTAAAATTAAATTAAATTATTTTAAAATTAAATTAAATTATTTTAAATTGAAATTATTTTTTTTTTAAATTAAATTAAAATATCTTCAAATTAAATTAAATTATTTTAAAATT
Organism: Phosphuga atrata; assembly: GCA_944588485.1. Taxonomy (NCBI): domain Eukaryota; kingdom Metazoa; phylum Arthropoda; class Insecta; order Coleoptera; family Silphidae; genus Phosphuga; species Phosphuga atrata. The sequence continues at coordinate 17,280,352 of OX155901.1, forward strand.
AAATTAAATTATTTTAAAATTTAATTAAATTATGTTAAAATTAAATTAAATTATTTTAAAATTAAATTAAATTATTTTAAATTGAAATTATTTTTTTTTTTAAATTTAATTAAAATATTTTCAAATTAAATTAAATTATTTTAAAATTAAATTAAATTATTTTAAATTAAATTAAATTATTTTAAAATTAAATTAATTTATTTAAAAATTAAATTAAATAATTTTAAAAGTAAACTAAATTATTTTTAAACTAAATTAAAATATTTTTAAATTAAATTATATTCAATTTAAATAAAAAAAAATTCAAACTAAATTAAATTATTTTCAAATTAAATTTAATTATTTTTAAATTAAATTAAATTATTTTCAAATTAAATTACAATATTTTAAAATTAAACTAAATTATTTTTAAATTTAATTAAAGTATTTTCAAATTAAATTAAATTATTTTCAAATTAAATTAAATTATTTTCAAATTAAATTAAATTATTTTAAAATTAAATTAAATTATTTTAAAATTAAATTAAATTATTTTAAAATTAAATTAAATTAAATTATTTTAAAATTAAATTAAAATATTTTAAATTAAAACTAATTTTTTTTTAAATTAAATTAAATTATTTTTTAATTAAAATTAATTATTTTCAAATTAAATTAAATTATTTAAAAATCAAATTCAATTATTTTCAAATTTATTTAAATTATTTTCAAATTAAATTAAATTATTTTTAAATTAAATTAAATTATTTTAAAATTAAATTAAAATATTTTAAAATTAAATTAAATTATTTAAAAATTAAATTAAATTCTTTTCAAATTTAATTAAATTATTTTCAAATTAAATTAAATTATTTTCAAATTAAATTAAAATATTTTAAAATTAAATTAAATTAAATTATTTTCAAACCAAATTAGAATATTTTTTAATTCAATTAAATTCAATTTAAATTAATTTTTTTCAAATTAAATTAAATTATTTTCAAATTAAATTAAAATATTTTAAAATTAAATTATTTTCAAATTAAATTAAATTATTTTAAAATTAAATTACATTATTTTAAAATTAAATTTATTTATTTTCAAATATAATTAGAATATTTTAAAATTAAATTAAATTATTTTAAAATTAAAAAAAATATTTAAAATTAAATTAAATTATTTTCAAAAAAAATTAAATTATTTTCAAATTAAATTAAAATATTTTAAAATTAAATTATATTATTTTAAAATTAGATAAAATTATTTTAAAATTAATTTAAATTATTTTAAAATTTAATTAAATTATTTTCAAATTAAATTAAATTATTTTAAAATTAAATGAAATTTTCAAATTAAATGAAATTATTTTCAAATTAAATTCAATTATTTTAAAATTAAATTATTTTAAAATTAAACTAAATTATTTTAAAAATAAATTAAATTATTTTAAATTAAACTGATTTTTTTTTAAATTAAATTAAATTATTTTTTAATTAAAATAAATTAATTTCAAATTAAATTAAATTATTTATAAATTAAATTAAATTATTTTCAAATTTAATTAAATTATTTTCAAATTAAATTAAATTATTTTTGAATTATATTAAATTATTTTAAAATTAAATTAAAATATTTTAAAATTAAATTAAATTATTTTAAAATTAAATTTAATTATTTTAAAATTACATTAAATTATTTTTAAATTAAATTAAAATATTTTAAAATTTAATTAAATTATTTTAAAATTAAATTAAATTATTTTCGAAACAAATTAAATTATTTAAAAATTAAATTAAATTATTCTCAAATTAAATTAAATTATTTTAAAATTAAATTAAATTATTTTAAAATTAAATTAAATTATTTTAAAATTAAATTAAATTATTTTCAAATTAAATTAAATTATTTTCAAATTAAATTGATTTAAATTCTTTTCAAATTTAATTAAATTATTTTCAAATTTAATTAAATTATTTTCAAATTAAAGTAAATTATTTTAAAATTAATTTAAATAATTTAAAAATTAAATTAAATAATTATAAAATTAAATTAAATTATTTTAAAATAAAATTAAATTATTTTAAAATTAAATTAAAATATTTTAAAATTAAATTAAATTATTTTAAATTTAAATTAAATTATTTTAAAATTAAATTAAATTATTTTCAAATTAAATTAAATTATTTTGAAATTAAATTAAATAATTGTAAAATAAATTAAATTATTTTAAAATTAAATTAAATTGTTTCAAAATTAAATTAAATTATTTTAAAATTAAATTAGATTATTTTAAAATTAAATTAAATTATTTTAAAATTAAATTAAATTATTTTAAAATTAAATTAAATTATTTTCAAATTAAATTAAATTATTTTAAAATTAAATTAATGTAAAATTAAATTAAATTATTATCAAATTAAATTAAATTATTTTTAAATTAAATTAAATTTTTTTCAAATTAAATTAAATTATTTTCAAATTAAAAAAAAATATTTTTAAATTAAATTAAATTATATTCAAATTAAATTAAATAAATTTCAAATTAAGTTAAAATATTTTTAAATTAAATTAATTTATTTTCAAATTAAATTAAATTATTTTAAAATTAAATTAAATTATTTTCAAATTAAATTAAAATATTTTAAAATTAAATTAAATTATTTTCAAATTTAACTAAAGTATTTTCAAATTAAATTAAATTATTTTGAAATTAAATTAAATTATTTTCAAATTAAATTAAATTATTTTAAAATTAAATTAAATTATTTTCAAATTAAATTAAATTATTTAAAAATTAAATTAAATTATTTTCAAATTTAATTAAATTATTTTCAAATTTAATTAAATTATTTTTAAATTAAATTAAATTATTTTAAAATTAAAATAAAATATTTTAAAATTAAATTATTTAAAAATTAAATTGAATTAAATTCTTTTCAAATTTAATTAAATTATTTTCAAATTAAATTGAATTACTTTCAAATTAAATTAAACAATTTTAAAATTAAATTAAAGAATTTTAAAATTAAATTAAATTTTTTTAAAACTAAATTAAATTATTTTAAAATTAAATTAAATTATTTTTGAACTAAATTAAAATATTTTTAAATTAAATTAAATTATTTTAAAATTAAATTAAATTATTTTGAAATTAAATTAAATTATTTTAAAATTAAATTAAATTATTTAAAACTGTAATTATTTTAAAATTAAATTATTTTCAAATTAAATTAAATTATTTTAAAATTAAATTACATTATTTTAAAAATAAATTTATTTATTTTCAAATTAAATTAAAATATTTTAAAATTAAATTAAATTATTTTAAAATAAAAAAATTATTTAAAATTAAATTAAATTATTTTAAAATTAAATTAAATTATTTTAAAATAAAATTAAATTTTTTTAAAATTAAATTAAATTATTTTAAAATAAAATTAAATTATTTTACAATAAAATTAAATTATTTTAAAATTAAATTATTTTCAAATTAAATTAAAATATTTTAAAATTAAATTAAATTATTTTCAAAATAAATTAAATTATTTTAAAATTAAAATAAATTATTTTAAAATTAAATTAAATTTTCAAATTAAATGAAATTATTTTCAAATTAAATTAAAATATTTTAAAATTAAATTAAATTATTTTCAAAATAAATTAAATTATTTTAAAATTAAATTAAATTATTTTAAAATTAAATTAAATTATTTTAAAATAAAATTAAATTTTTTTAAAATTAAATTAAATTATTTTTTAATTAAAATAAATTAATTTTAAATTAAATTAAATTATTTAAAAATTAAATTAAATTATTTTCAAATTTAGTTAAATTATTTTCAAATTAAATTAAATTATTTTTGAATTATATTAAAATATTTTAAAATTAAATTAAAATATTTTAAAATTAAATTAAATTATTTTAAAATTAAATTTAATTATTTTAAAATTACATTAAATTATTTTTAAATTAAATTAAAATATTTTAAAATTAAATTCAATTATTTCAAAATTAAATTATTTTAAAATTAAATTAAATTATTTTCAAATTAAATTAAATTATTTTGAAATTAAATTAAATAATTGTAAAATAAATTAAATTATTTTAAAATTAAATTAAATTGTTTCAAAATTAAATTAAATTATTTTAAAATTAAATTAGATTATTTTAAAATTAAATTAAATTATTTTAAAATTAAATTAAATTATTTTAAAATTAAATTAAATTATTTTTAAATTAAATTAAATAATTTTAAAATTAAATTAATGTAAAATTAAATTAAATTATTATAAAATTAAATTAAATTATTTTTAAATTAAATTAAATTTTTTTCAAATTAAATTAAATTATTTTCAAATTAAAAAAAATATTTTTATTTTTTATTTTCAAATTAAATTAAATAATTTTCAAATTAAGTTAAAATATTTTTAAATTAAATTAATTTATTTTCAAATTAATTTAAATTATTTTAAAATCAAATTAAATTATTTTCAAATTAAATTAAAATATTTTAAAATTAAATTAAATTATTTTCAAATTAAATTAAATTATTTTAAAATTAAATTAAATTATTTTCAAATTAAATTAAATTATTTTAAAATTTAATTAAATTAATTTAAAATTAAATGAAATTAAATTATTTTAAAATTAAATTAAATTATTTTAAATTAAAACTAAATTTTTTTTAAATTAAATGAAATTGTTTTTTAATTAAACTTAATTATTTTCAAATTAAATTAAATAATTTAAAAATTAAATTCAATTATTTTCAAATTTAATTAAATTATTTTCAAATTAAATTAAATTATTTTGAAATTAAATTAAATTATTTTCAAATTAAATTAAATTATTTTAAAACTAAATTAAATTATTTTCTAATTTAATTAAATTATTTTCAAAATAAATTGAATTACTTTCAAATTAAATTAAACAATTTTAAAATTAAATTAAAGAATTTTAAAATAAATTAAATTATTTTAAAATTAAATTAAATTATTTTAAAATTAAATTAAATTTTTTTAAAACTAAATTAAATTATTTTAAAATTAAATTAAATTATTTTTGAACTAAATTAAAATATTTTTAAATTAAATTAAATTATTTTAAAATTAAATTAAATTATTTTAAAATTAAATTAAATTATTTTAAAATTAAATTAAATTATTTAAAACTGTAATTAAATTATTTTAAAATTAAATTATTTTCAAATTAAATGAAATTATTTTAAAATTAAATTACATTATTTTAAAAATAAATTTATTTATTTTCAAATTAAATTAAAATATTTTAAAATTAAATTAAATTATTTTAAAATAAAAAAATTATTTAAAATTAAATTAAATTATTTTAAAATTAAATTAAATTATTTTGAAAGAAAATTAAATTATTTGAAAATTAAATTAACTTATTTTAAAATAAAATAAAATTATTTTATAATAAAATTAAATTATTTTAAAAATAAATTATTTTAAAATTAAATTAAAATATTTTAAAATTAAATTAAATTATTTTCAAATTAAATTAAATTATTTTAAAATTAAATTAAATTATTTTAAAATTAAATTAAATTATTTTAAAATTAAATTAATTTAAATTATTTTAAAATTAAATTAAATTATTTTAAATTAAAACTAAATTTTTTTAAAATTAAATTAAATTATTTTTTAATTGAAAATAATTATTTTCAAATTAAATTAAATTATTTAAAAATTAAATTCAATTATTTTCAAATTTAATTAAATTATTTTTAAATTAAATTCGATTATTTTTAAATTAAATTAAATTATTTTAAAATTAAATTAAAATATTTTAAAATTAAATTAAATTATTTAAAAATTAAATTGAATTAAATTCTTTTCAAATTTAATTAAATTATTTTCAAATTAAATTAAAATATTTTCAAACTAAATTAAAATATTTTAAAATTAAATTATTTTCAAATTAAATTTAATTATTTTAAAATTAAATTACATTATTTAAAAAATAAAATTATTTATTTTCAAATTAAATTAAAATATTTTAAAATTAAATTAAATTATTTTAAAATTAAAAAAATTATTTTAAAAATAAATTAAATTATTTTAAAATTAAATTAAATTATTTTAAAATTAAATTAAATTATTTTGAAATTAAATTAAATTATTTTAAAATTATATTAAATTATTTAAAACTGTAATTAAATTATTTTAAAATGAAATTATTTTCAAATTAAATTAAAATATTTTAAAATTAAAATAAATTATTTTCAAATTAAATTAAATTATTTTAAAATTAAATTAATGTAAAATTAAATTAAATTATTATCAAATTAAATTAAATTATTTTTAAATTAAATTAAATTATTCTAAAATTAAATACAATTATTTTCAAATTAAATTAATATATTTTCGAACAAAATTAAATTCTTTTCAAATTGAATTAAAATATTTTAAAATTAAATTAAATTTTTTAAAATTAAATTAAATTATTTTAAAATTAAATTAAATTATTTTCAAATTAAATTAAATTTTTCTAAAACTAAATTAAATTATTTTCAAATTGAATTATAATATTTAAAATTAAATTAATTTATTTTAAAATTAAATTAAACTATTTTCAAATTAAAATAAAATATTTTAAAATTAATATAAATTATTTTAAAATTAAATTAAATTATTTTCAAATTAAATTAATTTTTTTTCAAATTAAATTAAAATATTTTAAAATTAAATTAAATTATTTCAAAATTAAATTATTTTAAATTTAAATTAAATTATTTTAAAATTAAGTTAAATTATTTTAAAATTAAATTAAATTATCTTTAAATTAAATTCAAATATTTTCAAATTAAACTAAATTATTTTTAAATTAAATTAAATTATATTAAAATTAAATTAAATTATTTTAAAATTAAATTAAATTATTTTTAAATTAAATTAAAATATTTTCAAAATAAATTAAATTTTTTTAAATATAAATTAAATTATTTTAAAATTAAATTAAATTATTTTAAAATTAAATTAAATTATTTTAAAATTAAATTACATTATTTAAAAAATAAATTTATTTATTTTCAAATTAAATTAAAATATTTTAAAATTAAATTAAATTATTTTAAAATTAAAAAAATTATTTTAAAAATAAATTAAATTATTTTAAAATTAAATTAAATTATTTTTAAATTTAATTAAATTATTTTGAAATTAAATTAAATTATTTTAAAATAAATTAAATTATTTAAAACTGTAATTAAATTATTTTTAAATTAAATTATTTTTAAATTAAATTAAAATATTTTAAAATTAAATTAAATAATTTTCAAATTAAATTAAATTATTTTAAAATTAAATTAATGTTAAATTAAATTAAATTATTATCAAATTAAATTAAATTATTTTTAAATTAAATTAAATTTTTTTCAAATTAAATTAAATTATTTTCAAATTAAAAAAATTATTTTTAAATTAAATTAAAATATTTTTAAATTAAATTAAAATATTTTAAAATTAAATTAAATTATTTTCAAATTAAATTAAATTATTTTAAAATGAAATTAAATTATTTTAAAATTAAATTAAATTATTTTCAAATTAATTTAAATAATTTTACAAATTAAATTAAAATTTTTTTAAATTAAATTAAATTATTTTCAAATTAAATTAAAATATTTTTAAATTAAAAAATTATTTTCAAATTAAATTAAAATATTTTTAAATAAAAATAAATTAATTTCAAATTAAATTAAATTATTTTAAAATTTTATTAAATTATTTTCAAATTAAATTTAATTATTTTCCAATTAAATTTAATTATTTTCAAATGTAATTTAATTATTTTCAAATTAAATTAAATTATTCTAAAATTAAATTCAATTATTTTCAAATTAAATTATTAAATTATTTTCGAACAAAATTAAATTCTTTCAAATTGAATTAAAATATTTTAAAATTAAATTAAATTTTTGAAAATTAAATTAAATTATTTTAAAATTAAATTAAATTAAATTATTTTCAAATTAAATTAAATTTTTTTAAAATTAAATTAAAATATTTTAAAATTAAATTAAATTATTTCAAAATTAAATTAAATAATTTTAAATTTAAATTAAATTATTTTAAAATTAAGTTAAATTATTTTAAAATTAAATTAAATTATCTTTAAATTAAATTCAAAGATTTTCAAATTAAACTAAATTATTTTAAAATTAAATTAAATTATATTAAAATTAAACTCAATTATTTTTAAATTAAATTAAAATATTTTCAAAATAAATTAAATTCTTTTAAATATAAATTAAATTATTTTAAAATTAAATTGAATTATTTTAAAATGAAATTAAATTATTTTAAAATTAAATTACATTATTTCAAAAATAAATTTATTTATTTTCAAATTAAATTAAAATATTTTAAAATTAAATTAAATTATTTTAAAATTAAAAAAATTATTTTAAAAATAAATTAAATTATTTTAAAATTAAATTAAATTATTTTAAAATTAAATTAAATTATTTTGAAATTAAATTAAATTATTTTAAAATTAAATTAAATTATTTAAAACTTTAATTAAATTATTTTTAAATTAAATTAATTTCTAATTAAATTAAAACATTTTAAAATTAAATTAAATTATTTTCAAATTAATTTAAATAATTTTACAAATTAAATTAAAAATTTTTTAAATTAAATTAAATTATTTTTAAATTAAATTAAAATATTTTTAAATTAAAAAGTTATTTTCAAATTAAATTAAAATATTTTTAAATAAAATTAAATTAATTTCAAATTAAATTAAATTATTTTAAAATTTTATTAATTTATTTTCAAATTAAATTTAATTATTTTCCAATTAAATTTAATTATTTTCAAATTTAATTTAATTATTTTCAAACTAAATGAAATTATTCTAAAATTAAATTCAATTATTTTCAAATTAAATTAAATTATTTTCGAACAAAATTAAATTCTTTCAAATTGAATTAAAATATTTTAAAATTAAATTAAATTTTTGAAAATTAAATTAAATTATTTTAAAATTAAATTAAATTAAATTTTTTTAAAATTAAATTAAAATATTTTAAAATTAAATTAAATTATTTCAAAATTAAATTAAATAATTTTAAATTTAAATTAAATTATTTTAAAATTAAGTTAAATTATTTTAAAATTAAATTAAATTATCTTTAAATTAAATTCAAAGATTTTCAAATTAAACTAAATTATTTTTAAATTAAATTAAATTATATTAAAATTAAATTCAATTATTTTTAAATTAAATTAAAATATTTTCAAAATAAATTAAATTCTTTTAAATATAAATTAAATTATTTTAAAATTAAATTGAATTATTTTAAAATTAAATTAAATTATTTTAAAATTAAATTACATTATTTCAAAAATAAATTTATTTATTTTCAAATTAAATTAAAATATTTTAAAATTAAATTAAATTATTTTAAAATTAAAAAAATTATTTTAAAAATAAATTAAATTATTTTAAAATTAAATTTAATTATTTTAAAATTAAATTTAATTATTTTGAAATTAAATTAAATTATTTTAAAATTAAATTAAATTATAATTAAATTAAATTATTTTAAAATTGAATTAAATTATTTTAAAATTGAATTATTTTCAAATTAAATTAAATTATTTTCAAAATAAATTAAATTATTTCAAAATAAAATAAAATTATTTTCAAATTTAATTAAATTATTTTTAAATCAAATTAAATTATTTTCAAATGAAATTAAATTCTTCTAAAATCAATTAAATTATTTTCAAGTTAAAAGAAATTATTTTAAAATTAAATTAAATTATTTTAAAATTAAAAAAATTATTTTAAAAATAAATTAAATTATTTTAAAATTAAATTAAATTATTTTAAAATTAAATTAAATTATTTTGAAATTAAATTAAATTATTTTAAAATTAAATTAAATTATTTAAAACTTTAATTAAATTATTTTTAAATTAAATTAATTTCTAATTAAATTAAAACATTTTAAAATTAAATTAAATTATTTTCAAATTAATTTAAATAATTTTACAAATTAAATTAAATTTTTTTTAAATTAAATTAAATTATTTTCAAATTAAATTAAAATATTTTTAAATTAAAAAGTTATTTTCAAATTAAATTAAAATATTTTTAAATAAAATTAAAGTAATTTCAAATTAAATTAAATTATTTTAAAATTTTATTAAATTATTTTCAAATTAAATTTAATTATTTTCCAATTAAATTAAATTATTTTCAAATTAAAAAAAATATTTTTAAATTAAATTAAAATATTTTTAAATTAAATTTAAATATTTTAAAATTAAATTAAATTATTTTCAAATTAAATTAAATTATTTTAAAATTAAATTAAATTATTTTAAAATTAAATTAAATTATTTTCAAATTAAATTAAATAATTTTACAAATTAAATTAAAATATTTTTAAATTAAATTAAAGTATTTTCAAATTAAATTGAAATATTTTTAAATTAAAAAATTATTTTCAAATTAAATTAAAATATTTTTAAATTAAATTAAATTAATTTCAAATTAAATAAAATTATTTCAAAATTCTATTAAATTAATTTCAAATTAAATTTAATTATTTTCCAATTAAATTTAATTATTTTCAAATTTAATTTAATTATTTTCAAATTAAATTAAATTATTCTAAAATTAAATTCAATTATTTTCAAATTAAATTAAATTATTTTCGAACAAAATTAAATTCTTTTCAAATTCAATAAAAATATTTTAAAATTAAATTAAATTTTTTAAAATTAAATTGAATTATTTTAAAATTAAATTAAATTATTTTCAAATTAAATTAAATTTTTTTCAAATTAAATTAAAATATTTTAAAATTAAATTAAATTATTTCAAAATTAAATTAAATAATTTTAAATTTAAATTAAATTATTTTAAAATTAAGTTAAATTATTTTAAAATTAAATTAAATTATCTTAAAATTAAATTCAAATATTTTCAAATTAAACTAAATTATTTTTAAATTATATTAAAATTAAATTAAATTATTTTTAAATTAAATTAAATTATTTTTAAATTAAATTAAAATATTTTCAAAATAAATTAAATTCTTTTAAATATAAATTAAATTATTTTAAAATTAAATTAAATTATTTTAAAATTAAGCTATTTTAAAATTAAATTAAATTATTTTAAAATTAAATTAAATTATAATTAAATTAAATTATTTTAAAATTGAATTAAATTATTTTAAAATTGAATTATTTTCAAATTAAATTAAATTATTTTCAAAATAAATTAAATTATTTTAAAATAAAATAAAATTATTTTCAAATTTAATTAAATTATTTTTAAATCAAATTAAATTATTTTCAAATGAAATTAAATTCTTCTAAAATCAATTAAATTATTTTCAAGTTAAAAAAAACTATTTTAAAATTAAATTAAATTATTCTAATACTAAATTAAATTATTTTCAAATTGAATTAAATTGTTTTAAAATTAAATTAAAATAATTTAAAATTAAATTAAATTATTTTCAAATTAATTTAAATTATTTTAAAATTAAATTATTTTTTTTTAAATTAAGTTAATATATTTTCAAATTAAATTAAATTTTTTTCAAATTAAATTAATTTATTTAAAAATTAAATTAAATTATATTATTTTCAATTTAAATTAAATTATTTTCAAAATAAATTAAATTATTTTAAAATTAAATTAAAATATTTTAAAATTAAGTTAAATTATTTTAAAATTAAATTAAATTATTTTAAAATTAAATTAAATCATTTTCAAATTAAATTAAAATATTTTAAAATTAATTTAAATTATTTTCAAATTAAATTAAATTATTTTAAAATTAATTTACATTATTTTATAATTAAATTTATTTATTTTTGCATTAAATTAAAATATTTTAAAATTAAATTTAATTATTTTAAAATTAAAAAAAATATTTTAAAATTAAATTAAATTATTTTAAAATTAAATTAAATTAAATTATTTTTCAATTAAATTAAAATAATTTACAATTAAATTAAATTATTTTAAAATTAAATTTAATTTTTTTAAAATTAAATTAAATTATTTTAAAATTAAATTTAATTTTTTTTAAATGAAATTATTTTCAAATTAAATTAAAATATTTTAAAATTAAATTAAATTATTTTCAAATTAATTTAAATTATTTTAAAATTAAATTATTCTAAAATTATATTAAATTATTTTCAAATTAAATTAAATTATTTTTAAATAAAATTAAATTTTTGTCAAATTAAATTTAATTATTTTCAAATTAAATTAAATTATTTTTAAATTAAATTAAAATATTTTTAAATAAAATTAAAATATTTTAAATTAAACTAAATTATTTTAAAATTAAATTAAATAATTTTCAAATTAAATTAAATTATGTTCAAATTAAATTAAAATATTTTTAAATTAAATTAAATTATTTTCAAATTAAATTAAAATATTTTTAAATTAAATTAAATTATTTTCAAATTAAATTAAATTATTTTAAAATTCTATTAAATTATTTTTAAATTAAGTTAAATTATTTTCAAATTAAATTAAATTATTTAAAAATTAAATTAAATTATTTTCAAATTTAATTTAATTATTTTCAAATTAAATTAAATTATTTTAAAATTAAATTACATTTTTTCATAATTAAATTTATTTATTTTTAAATTAAATTAAAATATTTTATAATTAAATTTAATTATTTTAAAATTCAAAAAATTATTTTAAAAATAAATTAAATTATTTTAAAATAAAATTAAATTATTGTAAAATTAAATTAAATTATTTTAAAATTAAATTAAATTATTTTAAAATTAAATTAAATTTTTTTTAAATTAAATTATTTTCAAAATAAATTAAAATATTTTAAAATTAAATTAAATTATTTTCAAATCAATTTAAATTATTTTAAAATTAAATTATTTTAAAATTAGATTAAATTATTTTCAAATTAAATTAAATTATTTTCAACTTAAATTAAATTATTTAAAAATTAAATTAAATTATTTTCAAATTTAATTTAATTATTTTCAAATTAAATTAAATTATTTTCAAATTAAATTAAATTATTTTAAATTTAAATTAAATTATTTTTAAATTAAATTAAATTATTTTCAAACTAAATTAATAATTTTTAAAATTAAATTAAATAATTTTAAAAATTAATTAAATTATTTTAAAAGTAAATTAAATTTTGTAAAATTAAATTATTCTCACACTAAATTAAATTATTTTAAAATTTATTTAAAATATTTTAAAATTAACTTAAATTATTTTAAAATTAAATTAAATTATTTTAAATTAAAAAAAAAATAATTCTAAAATTAAATTTAATTATAATTAAATTAAATTATTTTAAAATTGAATAAAATTATTTTAAAATTGAATTATTTTCAAATTAAATTAAATTATTTTAAAATGAAATTAAATTATTTTCAAATTTAATTAAATTATTTTTAAATCAAATTAAATTATTTTCAAATTAAATTAAATTCTTCTAAAATCAATTAAATTATTTTCAAGTTAAATTAAATTATTTTAAAATTAAATTAAATTATTCTAATACTAAATTAAATTATTTTCAAATTGAATTAAATTGTTTAAAAATTAAATTAAATTAATTTAAAATTAAATTATTTTAAATTAAAATTAAATTTAAAAAAAAAATTAAATTATTTTCAAATTAAATTAAATTATTTTAAAATTAAATTAAATTATTTTAAAATTAAATTAAATTATTTTAAAATTAAATTATTTTAAAATTAAATTAAATTATTTTAAAATTAAATTATTTTTTTTTAAATTAAGTTAATATATTTTCAAATTAAATTAAATTTTTTTCGAATTAAATTAATTTATTTAAAAATTAAATTAAAATAAATTATTTTCAATTTAAATTAAATTATTTTCAAAATAAATTAAATTATTTTAAAATTAAATTAAAATATTTTAAAATTAAGTTAAATTATTTTAAAATTAAATTAAATTATTTTAAAATTAAATTAAATCATTTTCAAATTAAATTAAAATATTTTAAAATTAATTTAAATTATTTTTAAATTAAATTAAATTATTTTAAAATTAAATTACATTATTTTATAATTAAATTTATTTATTTTTGAATTAAATTAAAATATTTTAAAATTAAATTAAATTATTTTAAAATTAAATTATTTTAAAATTAATTTAAATTATTTTAAAATTAAATTAAATTTTTTTTAAATTAAATTATTTTCAAATTAAATTAAATTATTTTTAAATAAAATTAAATTTTTTTCAAATTAAATTTATTTATTTTCAAATTAAATTAAATTATTTTTAAATTAAAATAAAATATTTTTAAATAAAATTAAAATATTTTTAAATTAAACTAAATTATTTTAAAATTAAATTAAATTATTTTCAAATTAAATTAAATTATGTTCAAATTAAATTAAAATATTTTTAAAAAAAATTAAATTATTTTCAAATTAAATTAAAATATTTTTAAATTAAATTAAATTATTTTCAAATGAAATTAAATTATTTTAAAATTCTATTAAATTATTTTTAAATTAAATTAAATTATTTTCAAATTAAATTAAATTATTTTAAACTTAAATTAAATTATTTTTAAATTTAATTAAATTATTTCTAAATTAAATTAAATTATTTCCAAATAAAATTAAATTGTTTTAAAATTCAGTTTAATTGTTTTCAAAATAAATTAAATTATTTTCAAATTAAATTAAATTATTTAAAAATTAAATTATATTATTTTCAAATTTAATTATATTTTCAAATTGAAATAAATTATTTTCAAATTAAATTAAATTATTTTAAAATTAAATTAAATGATTTTAAAATTAAATTAAATTATTTTCAAAATCAATTAAATTATTTTCAAATTAAATTAAATTATTTTCAAAATAAATTAAATTATTTTAAAATTAAATTAAATTATTTTAAATTTAAATTAAATTATTTTGAAATTAAACTAAAATATTTTAAAATTAAATTAAAATATTTTAAAATTAAATTAAATAATTCTAAAATTAAATTAAATTATTTTAAAATTAAAATAAATTATTTTCAAACTAAATTAAATCATTTTCAAATTAAATTAAATTATTATCAAATTAAATTAAATTATTTTTAAATTAAATTAAATTATTTTAAAATTAAATTAAATTATTTTAAAATTAAATTAAATTATTTTTAATTTAAATTCAATTATTTTCGAATAAAATTTAATTATTTATTCAAATAATTTAAAATTAAATTATTTTCAAATTTAATTAAATTATTTTCAAATTAAATTAAATTATTTTCAAGTTAAGTTAAATCATTTTCAAATTTAATTAAATTATTATCAAATTAAATTAAATTATTTTCAAATTAAATAAAATTATTTGCAAATTAAATTTAATTATTTTAAAATTAAATTAATTTACTTTAAACCTAAATTAAATTATTTTCAAATTAAATTAAATTATTTTCAAATTTAATTAAATTATTGTCAAATTAAATTACATTATTTTCAAATTAAATTAAATTTTTTGCAAATTAAATTTAATTATTTTAAAATTAAATTAATTTACTTTAATTAAATAAAATTATTTGCAAATTAAATTTAATTATTTTAAAATTAAATTAATTTACTTTAAACCTAAATTAAATAATTTTCAAATTAAATTAAATTATTTTCAAATTTAATTAAATTATTTTCAAATTAAATTAAATTTTTTTCAAAATGAATTAAATTATTTTAAAATGAAAATAAATTATTTTCAAATTAAATTAAATTAAATTATTTTCAAATTAAACTAAATTGTTTTCAAATTAAATTAAATTATATTCAAATTAAATAAAATTATTTTAAAAGTAAATAAAAATATTTTCAAATTAAATTAAATTATTTTCAATTAAAATTAAATTATTTTCGAATAAAAACAAATTATTTTCAAATTAAATAAAATTATTTAAAATTAAATTCAATTATTCTTAAACTTAATTAAATTATTTTCAAATTAAATTAAAATATTTTCAAATCAAATTAAATTATTTTTAAATTAAACTAAATTATTATCAAATTAAATTAAAATATTTTCAAATTAATATAAATTATTTGCAAATTAAATTTAATTATTTTAAAATTAAATTTTTTTACTTTAAAATTAAATTAAATTATTTTAATTAAATTAAATTATTTTAAAATTAAATTAAATTATTTTAAAATTAAATTATTTTCAAATTTAATTAAACTACTTTAAAATTAAATTAAATTATTTTTAATTTAAATTAAATTATTTTCAAATTAAATTAAATTATTTTAAAATTAAACTAAATTATTATCAAATTAAATTAAAATATTTTCAAATTAAATTAAATTATTTGCAAATTAAATTTAATTATTTTAAAATTAAATTTTTTTACTTTAAAATTAAATTAAATTATTTTAATTACATTAAATTATTTTAAAATTAATTTAAATTATTTTAAAATTATATTAAATGATTTTAAAATTATATTAAAAGACTTAAGACTTTAGACTTTATTAAATTATTTTAAAATTGAATTAAACTATTTAAAAATTAAATTAAATTAAATTATTTAAAAACTAAATTAAATTATTTTCAAAATAAAATATATTATTTTAAAATGAAATTAAATTATTTTAAATTTAGATTAAATTATTTTCAAATTAAATTAAATTATTTTAAAATTAAATTAAAATATTTTAAAATTAAATTAAATTATTTTAAAATTTAATTAAATTATTTAAAAATTAAATTAAATTATTTTAAAATTTAATTAAATTATTTTTAAATTAAATTAAATTATTTTCAAATTAAATTAAATAATTTTAAAATCAAATTAATGAATTTTAAAATTAAATTAAAATATTTTTAAATTAAATTAAATTATTTTCAAATTAAATAAATTATTTTAAAATTCATTTAAATTATTTTCAAATTAAATTAAATTATTTTCAAATTTAATTAAATTATTTTAAAATTAAATTAAATTATTTTCAAATTAAATTAAATTATTTTCAAATTAAACTAAATTATTTTCAAACTAAATTAAATTATTTTAAAATTAAATTAAATTATTTTAAAATTAAATTAAACTATTTTAAATAATTTAAATAAATAAACTGTTTTTAAAAAAAAATAATATTTTAAATTATTTTCAAATTAAACTAAATTATTTTCAAATTAAATTAAATTATTTTAAAATTAAATTAAATTTTTTTAACATTAATTTAAATTATTTTAAAATTATATTAAATGATTTTAAAATTATATTAAATGATTTTAAAATTAAATTAAATTATTTTAAAATTAATTTAAAATTAAATTAAATTATTTTAAAATTGAATTAAATTATTTTAAAATTAAATTAAATTAAATTATTTAAAAATTAAATTAAATTATTTTCAAATAAAATTAAATTATTTTAAAATTAAATTAAATTATTTTCAAATAAAATTAAATTATTTTCAAAATAAAATAAATTATTTTAAAATAAAATTAAATTATTTTAAATTTAGATTAAATTATTTTCAAATAAAATTAAATTATTTTAAAATTAAATTAAAATATTTTAAAATTAAATTAAATTATTTTAAAATTAAATTAAATTATTTTAAAATTAAATTAAATTATTTTAAAATTTAATTAAATTATTTAAAAATTGAATAAAATTAAATAATTTTAAAATTTAATTAAATTATTTTTAAATTAAATTAAAATATTTTAAAATTAAATTAAATAATTTTGAAATATAATTTTCAAATTAAATTAAAATATTTTTAAATTAAATTAAATTATTTTCATATTAAATAAATTATTTTAAAATTCATTTAAATTATTTGCAAATTAAATTAAATAACTTAAAAGTTAAAATAAATTATTTTCAAATTTAATTAAATTATTTTAAAATTAAATTAAATTATTTTCAAATTAAATTAAATTATTTGAAAATTAAATTAAATTATTGTGAAATTAAATTAAATTATTTTCAAATTAAACTAAATTATTTTCAAAATAAAATGAATTATTTTCAAATTAAATTAAATTATTTTAAAAGGAAATTAAATTATTTTAAAATTAAATTAAACTATTTTAAAATTAAATTAAATTATTTTCAAATTAAACTAAATTATTTTCAAATTAAATTAAATAATTTTAAAATGAAATTAAATTATTTTAAAATTAAATTAAATCATTTTAAAATTAAATCAAATTATTTTAAAATTAAATTAAATTATTTTCAAATTAAATTAAATTATTTTAAAAGTAAATTAAATTATTATAAAATTTAACTTAACTATTTTCAAATTAAATTAAATTATTTTAAAAGTAAATAAAATTATTTTTAAAAAAATTAAATTATTTTCAATCAAAATAAAATTATTTTCGAATAAAATTAAATTATTTTCAAATTAAATTAAAATAATTTAAAATTAAATTCAATTATTTTCAAATTTAATTAACTTATTTTCAAATTAAATTAAAATATTTTCAAATTAAATTAAATTATTTGCAAATTAAATTTAATTATTTTAAAATTAAATTAAATTATTTGCAAATTAAATTTAATTATTTTAAAATTAAATTTTTTTACTTTAAAATTAAATTAAATTATTTTCAAAATAAATTAAATTATTTTCAAATTAAACTAAATTATTATCAAATTAAATTAAATTATTCTCAAATTAAATTAAATTATTTGAAAATTAAATTTAATTATTTTAAAATTAATTTTCTTTGCTTTAAAATTAAATTAAATTATTTTCAAATTAAATTAAATTATTTTAAAATTAAATTAAATTATTTTAAAATTAAATTAACTTATTTCAAAAGTAAATTAAATTATTATAAAATTTAACTATTTTCAAATTAAATTAAATTATATTCAAATTAAATTAAATTATTTTAAAAGTAAATAAAAATATTTTCAAATTAAATTAAATTATTTTCAATTAAAATTAAATTATTTTCGAATAAAAACAAATTATTTTCAAATTAAATAAAATAATTTAAAATTAAATTCAATTATTTTTTAAATTTAATTAAATTATTTTCAAATTAAATTAAAATATTTTCAAATTAAATTAAATTATTTTCAAATTAAACTAAATTATTATCAAATTAAATTAAATTATTTTTAAATTAAATTAAATTATTTGCAAATTAAATTTAATTATTTTAAATTAAATTTTTTTACTTTAAAATTCAATGAAATTATTTTCAAATTAAATTAAATTATTTTAAAATTAAATTAAATTATTTAAAAATTAAATTATTTTCAAATTTAATTAAACTACTTTAAAATTAAATTAAATTATTTTTAATGTAAATTAAATTATGTTCAAATTAAATTAAATTATTTTTAAATTAAACTAAATTATTTTCAAATTAAATTAAATTATTTTAAAATTAAATAAAATTATTTTAACTTTAATTTAAATTATTTTAAAATTATATTAAATGATTTTAAAATTATATTAAAAGACTTTAAAATTAAACTAAATTATTTTAAAATTATTTTAAAATTAAATTAAATTATTTTAAAATTGAATTAAACTATTTAAAAATTAAATTAAATTCAATTATTTAAAAATTAAATTAAATTATTTTCAGATTAAATTAAAATATTTTCAATTTAAATTATTTTAAAATTAATTTAATTATTGTAAAATTAAATAATTTTCAAATAAAATTAAATTATTTTAAAATAAAATTAAATTATTTTCAAATTAAATTCAATTATTTTCAAAATAAAATAAATTATTTTAAAATGAAATTAAATTATTTTAAATTTAGATTAAACTATTTTCAAATTAAATTAAATAATTTTAAAATTAAATTAAAATATTTTAAAATTAAATTAAATTATTTTCAAATTAAATTAAATTATTTTAAAAGTAAATAAAATTATTTTCAAATTAAATTAAATAATTTTAAAATGAAATTAAATTATTTTCAAATTAAATTAAAATGTTTTTAAATTAAATTAAATTATTTTCAAATTAAATAAATTATTTTAAAAATCATTTAAATTATTTTCAAATTAAATTAAATTATTTTCAAATTAAATTAAATTATTTTCAAATTAAATTAAATAATTTTCAAATTAAATTAAATTATTTTCAAATTAAATTAAATAATTTTCAAATTAAATTAAATTTTTTTCAAAATAAATTAAATTATTTTAAAATGAAAATAAATTATTTTTAGATTGAATTAAATTATTTTCAAATTAAACTAAATTGTTTTCAAATTAAATTAAATTATTTTAAAATTAAATTAAATTATTTTCAAATTAAATTAAATTATTTTCAAATTAAATTAAATTATTTTAAAAGTAAATAAAATTATTTTCAAATTAAATTAAATTATTTTCAATTCAAATTAAATTATTTTCGAATAAAATTAAATTATTTTCAAATTAAATTAAAATAATTTAAAATTAAATTCAATTATTTTCAAATTTAATTAAATTATTTTCAAATTAAATTAAAATATTTACAAATTAAATTAAATTATTTTCAAATTAAACTAAATTATTATCAAATTAAATTAAATTATTTTTAAATTAAATTATATTATTTGAAAATTAAATTTAATTATTTTAAAATTAAATTTTTTTACTTTAAAACTAAATTAAATTATTTTCAAATTAAATTAAATGATTTTAAAATTAAATTAAAATATTTTAAAATTAAATTAACTTATTTTAAAAGTAAATTAAATTATTATCAAATTTAACTTAACTATTTTCAAATTAAATTAAATTATTTTCAAATTAAATTAAATTATTTTCAATTAAAATTAAATTATTTTCGAATAAAAACAAATTATTTTCAAATTAAATAAAATAATTTAAAATTAAATTCAATTATTTTTAAATTTAATTAAATTATTTTCAAATTAAATTAAAATATTTTCAAATTAAATTAAATTATTTTCAAATTAAACTAAATTATTATCAAATTAAATTAAAATATTTTCAAATTAAATTAAATTATTTGCAAATTAAATTTAATTATTTTAAATTAAATTTTTTTACTTTAAAATTCAATTAAATTATTTTCAAATTAAATTAAATTATTTTAAAATTAAATTAAATTATTTAAAAATTAAATTATTTTCAAATTTAATTAAACTACTTTAAAATTAAATTACATTATTTTTAATTTAAATTAAATTATGTTCAAATTAAATTAAATTATTTTTAAATTAAACTAAATTATTTTCAAATTAAATTAAATTATTTTAAAATTAAATAAAATTATTTTAACTTTAATTTAAATTATTTTAAAATTATATTAAATGATTTTAAAATTATATTAAAAGACTTTAAAATTAAACTAAATTATTTTAAAATTATTTTAAAATTAAATTAAATTATTTTAAAATTGAATTAAACTATTTAAAAATTAAATTAAATTCAATTATTTAAAAATTAAATTAAATTATTTTCAGATTAAATTAAAATATTTTCAATTTAAATTATTTTAAAATTAATTTAATTATTGTAAAATTAAATAATTTTCAAATAAAATTAAATTATTTTAAAATAAAATTAAATTATTTTCAAATTAAATTCAATTATTTTCAAAATAAAATAAATTATTTTAAAATGAAATTAAATTATTTTAAATTTAGATTAAACTATTTTCAAATTAAATTAAATTATTTTAAAATTAAATTAAAATATTTTAAAATTAAATTAAATTATTTTAAAATTAAATTAAATTATTTTAAAATTGAATTAAACTATTTAAAAATTAAATTCAATTATTTAAAAATTAAATTAAATTATTTTCAGATTAAATTAAAATATTTTCAATTTAAATTATTTTAAAATTAATTTAATTATTGTAAAATTAAATAATTTTCAAATAAAATTAAATTATTTTAAAATAAAATTAAATTATTTTCAAATTAAATTCAATTATTTTCAAAATAAAATAAATTATTTTAAAATGAAATTAAATTATTTTAAATTTAGATTAAACTATTTTCAAATTAAATTAAATTATTTTAAAACTAAATTAAAATATTTTAAAATTAAATTAAATTATTTTAAAATTTAATTAAATTATTTAAAACTTAAATTAAATTATTTTAAAATTTAATTAAATTATTTTTAAATTAAATTAAATTATTTTCAAATTAAATTAAATAATTTTAAAATCAAATTAATGAAGTTTAAAATTAAATTAAAATATTTTTAAATTAAATAAAATTATTTTCAAATTAAATAAATTATTTTAAAATTCATTTAAATTATTTTCAAATTTAATTAAATTATTTTCAAATTTAATTAAATTATTTTAAAATTAAATTAAATTATTGTCAAATTAAATTAAATTATTTTCAAAATAAATTATACTATTTTGAAAATAAATTAAATTATTTTCAAATTAAATTAAATTATTTTCAAATTAAACTAAATTATTTTCAAACTAAATTAAATTATTTTAAAATGAAATTAAATTATTTTAAAATTAAATTAAACTATTTTAAATAATTTAAATAAATAAACTGTTTTTAAAAAAAATAATATTTTAAATTATTTTCAAATTAAACTAAATTATTTTAAAATTAAATTAAATTATTTTAAAATTAAATTAAATTTCTTTAAAATTAATTTAAAATTAAATTAAATTATTTTAAAATTGAATTAAGTTATTTTAAAATTAAATTAAATTAAATTATTTAAAAATTAAATTAAATTATTTTCAAATAAAATTAAATTATTTTAAAATTAAATTAAATTATTTTCAAATTAAATTAAATTATTTTCAAAATAAAATAAATTATTTTAAAATTAAATTAAATTATTTTAAATTTAGATTAAATTATTTTCAAATAAAATTAAATTATTTTAAAATTAAATTAAAATATTTTAAAACTAAATTAAATTATTTTAAAATTAAATTAAATTATTTTAAAATTAAATTAAATTATTTTAAAATTTAATTAAATTATTTAAAAATTAAATAAAATTAAATAATTTTAAAATTTAATTAAATTATTTTTATATTAAATTAAAATATTTTCAAATTAAATTAAATAATTTTAAAATTAAATTTTCAAATTAAATTAAAATATTTTTAAATTAAATTAAATTATTTTCATATTAAATAAATTATTTTAAAATTCATTTAAATTATTTGCAAATTAAATTAAATTACTTAAAAGTTAAATTAAATTATTTTCAAATTTAATTAAATTATTTTAAAATTAAATTAAATTATTTTCAAATTAAATTAAATTATTTTCAAAATAAATTATATTATTGTTAAACTAAATTAAATTATTTTCAAATTAAATTAAATTATTTTCAAAATAAATTAAATTATTTTCAAAATAAATTATATTATTGTAAAATTAAATTAAATTATTTTCAAATTAAATTAAATTATTTTCAAAATAAACTAAATTATTTTCAAATTAAATTAAATTATTTTAAAAGGAAATTAAATTATTTTAAAATTAAATTAAACTATTTTAAAAATAAATTAAATTATTTTCAAATTAAACTAAATTATTTTCAAATTAAATTAAATAATTTTAAAATCAAATTAAAATATTTTAAAATTAAATTAAATTATTTTAAAATTAAATCAAATTATTTTAAAATTAAATTAAATTATTTTCAAATTAAATTAAATTATTTTAAAAGTAAATTAAATTATTATAAAATTTAACTTAACTATTTTCAAATTAAATTAAATTATTTTCAAAATAAATTAAATTATTTTAAAAGTAAATAAAATTATTTTTAAATTAAATTAAATTATTTTCAATTAAAATTAAATTATTTTCGAATAAAATTAAATTATTTTCAAATTAAATTAAAATAATTTAAAATTAAATTCAATTATTTTCAAATTTAATTAACTTATTTTCAAATTAAATTAAAATATTTTCAAATTAAATTAAATTATTTTCAAATTAAACTAAATTATTATCAAATTAAATAAAATTATTTTCAAATTAAATTAAATTATTTGCAAATTAAATTTAATTATTTTAAAATTAAATTTTTTTACATTAAAATTAAATTAAATTATTTTTAAATTAAATTAAATTATTTTTAAATTAAATTAAATTATTTTAAAATTAAATTAAACTATTTTAAATAATTTAAATAAATAAACTATTTTAAAAAAATAATAATAATTTAAATTATCTTCAAATTAAACTAAATTATTTTAAAATTAAATCAAATTATTTTAAAATTAAATTAAATTATTTTCAAATTAAATTAATTTATTTTAAAAGTAAATTAAATTATTATCAAATTAAACTTAACTATTTTCAAATTAAATTAAATTATTTTCAAATTAAATTAAATTATTTTAAAAGTAAATAAAATTATTTTCAAATTAAATTAAATTATTTTCAATTAAAATTAAATTATTTTCGAATAAAATTAAATTATTTTCAAATTAAATTAAAATAATTTAAAATTAAATTCAATTATTTTTATATTTAATTAACTTATTTTCAAATTAAATTAAACTATTATCAAATTAAATTAAATTATTTTCAAATAAAATTAAATTATTTGCAAATTAAATTTAATTCTTTTAAAATTAATTTTTTTTAATTTAAAATTAAATCAAATTATTTTCAAATTAAATTAAATTATTCTAAAATTAAATTAAATTATTTTAAAATTAAAATATTTTCAAATTTAATTAAACTACTTTAAAATTAAATTAAATTATTTTTAAATTAAATTAAATTATTTTCAAATTAAATTATTTTTAAATAAAACTAAATTATTTTCAAATTAAATTAAATTATTTTAAAATTAAATAAAATTATTTTAACATTAATTTTAAATTATTTTAAAATTAATTTAAATTATTGTAAAATTAAAATATTTTCAAATAAAACTAAGTTATTTTAAAATAAAATAAAATTATTTTCAAATTGAATTAAATTATTTTCATAATAAAATAAATTACTTTAAAATGAAATTAAATTATTTTAAATTTAGATTAAATTATTTTTAAATTAAATTAAATTATTTTAAAATTAAATTAAAATATTTTAAAATTAAATTAAATTATTTTAAAATTAAATTAATTTATTTTAAAATTAAATTAAATTATTTTAAAATTTAATTAAATTATTTAAAAATTAAATAAAATTAAATTATTTTAAAATTTAATTAAATTATTTTTAAATTAAATTAAATTATTTTAAAATTAAATTAAATAATTTTAAAATTAAATTTTCCAATTAAATTAAAGGATTTATAAATTAAATTAAATTATTTTCAAATTAAATTAAATAATTTTAAAATTAAATTAAATAATTTTCTAATTAAATTAAAATATTTTTAAATTAAATTAAATTATTTTCAAATTAAATAAATTATTTTAAAATTCATTTAAATTATCTTCAAAATAAATTAAATTATTTTCAAATTAAATTAAATTACTTAAAAGCCAACTTAAATTATTTTCAAATTTAATTAAATTAATTTAAAATTAAATTAAATTATTTTCAAATTGAATTAAATTATTTTCAAAATAAATTAAATTATTTTAAAATTAAATTAAATTATTTTCAAATTAAATTAAATTATTTTCAAATTAAACTAAATTATTTTCAAATTATATTACATTATTTTAAAACAAAATTAAATTATTTTAAAATTAAATTAAACTATTTTAAAATTATATTAAATTATTTTGAAATTAAATTAAATTATTTTAAAATTAAATTAAATTATTCTAAAATTAAATTAAATTGTTTAAAAATTAAATTAAATTATTTAAAAATTAAATTAAATTAAATTATTTCCAAATTAAATCAAAATATTTTAAAATTAAGTTATTTTAAAATTGATTTAAATTATTGTAAAATTAAATTATTTTTAAATAAAATTAAATTATTTTAAATTAAATTAAATTATTTTCAAATTAAATTAAAGTATTCTCAAAATCAATTAAATTATTTTAAAATAAAATAAAATTATTTTAAATTTAAATTAATTTTTTTGCAAATTAAATTAAATTATTTTAAAATTAAATTAAAATATTTTAAAATTAAATAAAATTATATTAAAATTAAATTAAATTATTTTAAAATTAAATCAAATTATTTTAAAATTGAATTAAATTATTTTAAAAATAAATTAAAATATTTTAAAATTAAATTAAATTATATTAAAATTAAATTAAATTATTTTCAAATTAAATTAAATTATTTTAAAATTGAATAAAATTATTTAAAAATTAAATTAAATTATTTAAAAATTAAATTAAATTAAATTATTTTCAAATTAAATTAATTATTAAAATAATTAAATTTAATTTGCAAATAATTTAATTTATTTTAAAAATAATTTAATTTAATTTGATAATAATTTAGCGTACTTTGAAAATAATTTAATTTATTTTGAAAATAATTTAATTTATTTTGAAAATAATTTAATTTAAATTGAAAATAATTTAATTAAATTTTAAAATTATTTTAAAATTAAATTAAATTATTTTAAAATTAAATTAAATTATTTGCAAATTAAATTAAATTATTTTAAAATTAAATTAAATTATTTTAAATTTAAATTAAATTTTTTGCAAATTAAATTTAATTATTTTAAAATTAAATAAAAATATTTTAAAATTAAATTAAATTATATTAATGAAAATAATTTAATTTAATTTAAAAATAATTTAATTTAATATTAAAATAAATTAATTTCATTTTAAAATAATTTAATTTAATTTTTAAATAATTTACTTTAATTTTAAAATATTTTAATTTTATTTTAAAATAGTTTAATTTAATTTGAAAATAATTTAATTTAAATTTAAAATAATTTAATTTCATTTTAAAATAATTTAATTTATTTTGAAAATAATTTAATTTATTTTGAAAATAACTTAATTTAATTTGAAAATAATTTAATTTAATTTTAAAATATATTAATTTAATTTTATTTGAAAATAATTTAATTTAACAATAATTTAAATTAATTTTAAAATATTTTAATTTAATTTGAAAATAATTTAATTTAATTTTACTTTTTAAATAATTTATTTTAATTTTAAAATAATTTAATTCAATTTTAAAATAATTTAATTTAATTTTAAAATAATTTTAAAATAATTTAATTAAATTTAAAGAAAATTTAATTTAATTTGAAAATAATGTAATTTAATTTAAAAATAGTTTAATTTAATTTTAAAATAATTTAATTAAATTTCAAAATAATTTAATGTAATTAAAAAATAATTTAATTTAATTTTAAAATATTTTAATTTAATTTTAAAATAATTTAATTTAATTTGAAAATAATTTATTTTAATTCGAAAATAATTAAATTTTATTTTAAAATAATTTAATTTAGTTTGAAAATAATTCAATTTAATCTGAGAATACTATAATTTTATTTTAAAATAATTTAATTTTATTTAAAAATAATTTAATTTTACAATAATTTAAATTAATTTTAAAATAATTCAATTTTAAAATATTTTAATTTATTTTGAAAATAATTTAATTTAATTGAATTTAATTTTTAAATAATTTAATTTTTAAATAATTTAATTCAATTTTAAAATAATTTAATTTAATTTAAAAATAATGTAATTTAATTTAAAATTAGTTTAATTTAATTTTAAAATAATTTAATTAAATTTCAAAATAATTTAATTTAATTAGAAAATAATGTAATTTAATTTAAAAATAGTTTAATTTAATTTTAAAATAATTTAATTAAATTTCAAAATAATTTAATTTAATTTCAAAATAATTTAATTTAATTTTAAAATATATTAATTTAATTTTATTTGAAAATAATTTAATTTAACAATAATTTAAATTAATTTGAAAATAATTTAATTTTAAAATATTTTAATTTAATTTGAAAATAATTTAATTTAATTTTACTATTTAAATAATTTAATTTAATTTTAAAATAATTTAATTTAATTTTAATATAATTTAATTTAATTTTAAAATATTTTAATTTAATTTTAAAATAATTTAATTTAATTTGAAAATAATTTATTTTAAATTTAAAATAATTAAATTTAATTTTAAAATAATTTAATTTATTTTGAAAATAATTTAATTTAATTTGAAAATAATTTAATTTAATTTTAAAATAATTTAATTTTATTTAAAAATAATTTAATTTCACAATAATTTAAATTAATTTTAAAATAATTCAATTTTAAAATATTTTAATTTATTTTGAAAATAATTTAATTTAATTGAATTTAAATTTTAAATAATTTAATTTTTAAATAATTTAATTCAATTTTAAAATAATTTAATTTAATTTAAAAATAATGTAATTTAATTTAAAAATAGTTAAATTTAATTTTAAAATAATTTAATTAAATTTCAAAATAATTTAATTTAATTAGAAAATAATGTAATTTAATTTAAAAATAGTTTAATTTAATTTTAAAATAATTTAATTAAATTTCAAAATAATTTAATTTAATTTCAAAATAATTTAATTTAATTTTAAAATATATTAATTTAATTTTATTTGAAAATAATTTAATTTAACAATAATTTAAATTAATTTTAAAATTATTTAATTTTAAAATATTTTAATTTAATTTGAAAATAATTTAATTTAATTTTACTTTTTAAATAATTTAATTTAATTTTAAAATAATTTAATTTAATTTTAATATAATTTAATTTAATTTTAAAATATTTTTATTTAATTTTAAAATAATTAAATTTAATTTGCAAAAAATTTAATTTAAATTTAAAATAATTTAATTTAATTTTAAAATAATTTAATTTAATTTGCAAATAATTTAATTTATTTTAAAAATAATTTAATTTAATTTGATAATAATTTAGCGTACTTTGAAAATAATTTAATTTATTTTGAAAGTAATTTAATTTATTTTGAAAATAATTTAATTTAATTTGAAAATAATTTAATTTAATTTTAAAATTAAATTAAATTATTTTAAAATTAAATTAAATTATTTTAAAATTAAATTAAATTATTTTAAAATTAAATTAAATTATTTTCAAATTAAATTAAATTTTTTGCAAATTAAATTTAATTATTTTAAAATTAAATAAAAATATTTTAAAATTAAATTAAATTATATTAAAATTAAATTAAATTATTTTAAAATTAAATTAAATTATTTAAAAAGTAAAATTAAATTAAATTATTTTCAAATTAAATTAAAATATTTTAAAATTAAATTATTTTCAAATTAATTTAAATTATTCTTAAATTAAATTATTTTCAAATAAAATTAAATTAATATATTTTAAAATTAAATTAAATTATTTTGAAATTAAATTAAGTTATTTTGAAATTTAATTAAATTATTTTAAAATTAAATTAAACTATTTTTAAATTAAATTGCATTAATTTTAAATTAAATTAAATTATTTTAAAATTGAATTAAATTATTTAAAAATTAAGTTATTTAAAATTTAAATTCAATTAAATTAAATTATTTTCAAAATAAATTAAAATATTTTAAAATTGAATTATTTTAAAATTAATTTAAATTATTGTAAAATTAAATTATTTTTAAATAAAATTAAATTATTTTAAAATTAAATTAAATTATTTTCAAATTAAATTAAATTATTTTCAAAATAAATTAAATTATTTTAAAATTAAATTTAATTATTTTAAAATTAAATTTAATTATTTTAAATTTAAAATAAATTATTTTCAAATTAAATTAAATTATTTTAAAATTAAATTAAAATATTTTAAAATTAAATTAAATTATTTTTAAATTACATTAAATTATTTTGAAATTTAATTAAATTATTTTAAAATTAAATTAAACTATTTTTAAATTAAATTACATTATTTTCAAATTAAATTAAATTTTCTTTAAATTTAATTAAATTATTTTAAAATTATTTTAAAATTAAATTAAATTATTTTAAAATTGAATTAAATTATTTTAAAATTAAAATAAATTATTTAAAAAGTAAAATTAAATTAAATTATTTTCAAATTAAATTAAAATATTTTAAAATTAAATTATTTCAAAATTAATTTAAATTATTGTTAAATTAAATTATTTTCAAATAAAATAAAATTAATATATTTTAAAATTAAATTAAATTATTTTCAAATTAAATTAAATTATTTTCAAAATAAATTAAATTATTTTCAAAATAAATTAAATTATTTTAAAATGAAATTAAATTATTTTAAATTTAAATTAAATTATTTTCAAATTAAATTAAACTATTTTAAAATAAAATTAAAATATTTTAAAATTAAATTAAATTATTTAAAAATAAAATTAAATTATTTTAAAATGAAATTAATTTATTTTAAAATTAAATTAAATTATTTTTAAATTAAATTAAATTATTTTCAAATTAAATTAAATTATTTTCAAATTCAATTAAAATAATTTCAAATTAAATTAAATTATTTTCAAATTAAATTAAATTACTTAAAAGTTAAATTAAGTTATTTTCAAATTTAATTAAATTATTTTCAAATTAAATTAAATTATTTTCAAATTAAATTAAATTGTTTTCAAATTAAACTAAATTATTTTCAAATTAAATTAAATTATTTTAAAATTAAATTAAATTATTTAAAAATTAAATTAAATTATTTTAAAATTAAATTAAATTATTTAAAATAAATTTAAAATAATTTTAAATTAAAATTAAATAATTTTAAAATTAAATTAAATTATTTTAAAATTAAATTAAATTATTTTAAAATTAAATAATTTTCAAATTTAATTAAATTACTTTAAAATTAAATTAAATTATTTTTTAAGTTAAATTAAATTATTTTCAAATTAAATTAAATTATTTTCAAAATAAATTAAATTTTTTTCAAATTAAATTTAATTATTTTAAAATTAAATTTTTTACTATAAAATTAAATTAAATTATTTTCAAATTAAACTAAATTAGTTTCAAATTGAATTAAATTATTTTAAAATTAAATTAAATTATTTAAAATTAATTTAAATTATTTTAAAATTATAATAAATGATTTTAAAATTAAATTAAATTATTTTTAAATTATTTTAAAATTAAATTAAATTATTTTAAAATTGAATTAAATTATTTAAAACATAAATTAAATTAAATTATTTAAAAATTAAATTAAATTAAATTATTTTCAAATTAAATTAAAATATTTTAAAATTAAATTATTTTAAAATTAATTTAAATTATTGTAAAATTAAATTATTTTTAAATAAAATTAAATTATTTTAAAATTAAATTAAATTATTTTCAAATTAAATTAAATTATTTTCAAAATAAATTAAATTATTTTAAAATTAAATTAAATTATTTTAAATTTAAATTAAATTATTTTCAAATTAAATTAAAATATTTTAAAATTAAATTAAAATATTTTAAATTTAAATTAAATTATTTTTAAATTAAATTAAATTATTTTAAAATTAAATTAAATTATTTTTAAATTATATTAAATGATTTTAAAATTAAATTAAATTGTTTTAAAATGAAATTAAATTATTTTTAAATTAAATTAAATTATTTTAAAATTAAATTAATTTATTTAGAAATTAAATTAAATTATTTTAAAATTAAATTATTTTAAAATTAAATTAGTTTATTTTAAAATTATATTAAATGATTTTAAAATTAAATTAAATTGTTTTAAAATTAAATTAAATTATTTTTAAATTAAATTAAATTGTTTTAAAATTAAATTAAATTATTTTTAAATTAAATTAAATTATTTTCAAATTAAAGTAATTTATTTAAAAATTAAATTAAATTAAAATATTTTCAAATTTATTTAAATTATTTTCAAATTAAATTAAATTATTTTCAAACTAAATTAAATTATTTTAAAATTAAATTCAAATATTTTAAAATTAAAGTAAATTATTTTAAAATTAAATTAAATTAATTTAAAATTAAATTAAATTATTTTCAAATTAAATTAAAATATTTTAAAATTAAATTAAATTATTTTAAAATTAAATTAAATTATTTTCAAATTAAATTAAATTATTTTAAAATTAAATTACATTATTTTACAATTAAATTTATTTATTTTTAAATTAAATTAAAATATTTAAAAATTAAATTTAATTATTTTAAAATTAAAAAAATTAATTTAAAATTAAATTAAATTATTTTAAAATTAAATTAAATTATTGTAAAATTAAATTAAATTATTTTTATATTAAATTAAATTATTTTACAATCAAATTAAATTATTTTAAAATTAAATTAAATTATTTTAAAATTAAATTAACTTATTTTAAAATTAAATTAAATTTTTTTAAATTAAATTATTTTCAAATTAAATTAAAATATTTTAAAATTAAATTATTTTCAAATTAATTAAAATTATTGTAAAATTAAATTAAATTATTTTTAAATTAAATTAAATTATTTTAAAATTTAATTAAATTATTTAAAACATAAATTAAATTATTTAAAACATAAATTAAATTAAATTATTTAAAACTTAAATTAAACTAAATTTTTTTCAAATTAAATTAAAATATTTTAAAATTAAATTATTTTAAAATTAATTTAAATTATTGTCAAATTAAATTATTGTAACATTAAATTAAATTATTTTCAATTTAAATTAAATTATTTTTAAATTAAATTAAATTTTTTTTAAATTAAATTAAATTATTTTCAAATTAAATTAAATTATTTTTAAATTAAATTAAAACATTTTTAAATTAAATTAAAATATTTTTAAATTAAATTAAATTATTTTCAAATTAAATAAAATTATTTTCAAATTAAATTAATTTATGTTCAAATTAAATTAAAATATTTTTAAATTAAATTAAATTATTTTCAAATTAAATTAAAATATTTTTAAATTAATTTAAATTATTTTCAAATTAAATTAAATTATTTTAAAATTCTATTAAATTATTTTCAAATTAAATAAAATTATTTTCAAATTAAATTAAATTATTTTACAATAAAATTACATTATTTTATAATTAAATTTATTTATTTTTAAATTAAATTAAAATATTTTAAAATTAAATTTAATTATTTTAAATTTAAAAAAATTATTTTAAAATGAAATTAATTTATTTTAAAATTAAATTAAATTATTTTTAAATTAAATTAAATTATTTTCAAATTAAATTAAATTATTTTCAAATTCAATTAAAATAATTTCAAATTAAATTAAATTATTTTCAAATTAAATTAAATTACTTAAAAGTTAAATTAAGTTATTTTCAAATTTAATTAAATTATTTTCAAGTTAAATTAAATTATTTTCAAATTAAATTAAATTGTTTTCAAATTAAACTAAATTATTTTCAAATTAAATTAAATTATTTTAAAATTAAATTAAATTATTTAAAAATTAAATTAAATTATTTTAAAATTAAATTAAATTATTTTAAATTTATTTTAAATAATTTTAAATTAAAATTAAATTATTTTAAAATTAAATTAAATTGTTTTAAAATTAAATTAAATTATTTTAAAATTAAATAATTTTCAAATTTAATTAAATTACTTTAAAATTAAATTAAATTATTTTTTAAGTTAAATTAAATTATTTTCAAATTAAATTAAATTATTTTCAAAATAAATTAAATTTTTTTCAAATTAAATTTAATTATTTTAAAATTAAATTTTTTACTATAAAATTAAATTAAATTATTTTCAAATTAAACTAAATTAGTTTCAAATTGAATTAAATTATTTTAAAATTAAATTAAATTATTTAAAATTAATTTAAATTATTTTAAAATTATAATAAATGATTTTAAAATTAAATTAAATTATTTTTAAATTATTTTAAAATTAAATTAAATTATTTTAAAATTGAATTAAATTATTTAAAACATAAATTAAATTAAATCATTTAAAAATTAAATTAAATTAAATTGTTTTCAAATTAAATTAAAATATTTTAAAATTAAATTATTTTAAAATTAATTTAAATTATTTTAAAATTAAATTATTTTTAAATAAAATTAAATTATTTTAAAATTAAATTAAATTATTTTCAAATTAAATTAAATTATTTTCAAAATAAATTAAATTATTTTAAAATTAAATTAAATTATTTTAAATTTAAATTAAATTATTTTCAAATTAAATTAAAATATTTTAAAATTAAATTAAAATATTTTAAATTTAAATTAAATTATTTTTAAATTAAATTAAATTATTTTAAAATTAAATTAAATTATTTTTAAATTATATTAAATTATTTTAAAATTAAATTAATTTATTTAGAAATTAAATTAAATTATTTTAGAATTAAATTATTTTAAAATTAAATTAGTTTATTTTAAAATTATATTAAATGATTTTAAAATTAAATTAAATTGTTTTAAAATTAAATTAAATTATTTTTAAATTAAATTAAATTGTTTTAAAATTAAATTAAATTATTTTTAAATTAAATTAAATTATTTTCAAATTAAAGTAATTTATTTAAAAATTAAATTAAATTAAAATATTTTCAAATTTATTTAAATTATTTTCAAATTAAATTAAATTATTTTCAAACTAAATTAAATTATTTTAAAATAAAATTCAAATATTTTAAAATTAAAGTAAATTATTTTAAAATTAAATTAAATTAATTTAAAATTAAATTAAATTATTTTCAAATTAAATTAAAATATTTTAAAATTAAATTAAATTATTTTCAAATTAAATTAAATTATTTTAAAATTAAATTACATTATTTTACAATTAAATTTATTTATTTTTAAATTAAATTAAAATATTTAAAAATTAAATTTAATTATTTTAAAATTAAAAAAATTAATTTAAAATTAAATTAAATTATTTTAAAATTAAATTATTTTAAAATTAAATTAGTTTATTTTAAAATTATATTAAATGATTTTAAAATTAAATTAAATTGTTTTAAAATTAAATTAAATTATTTTTAAATTAAATTAAATTGTTTTAAAATTAAATTAAATTATTTTTAAATTAAATTAAATTATTTTCAAATTAAAGTAATTTATTTAAAAATTAAATTAAATTAAAATATTTTCAAATTTATTTAAATTATTTTCAAATTAAATTAAATTATTTTCAAATTAAATTAATTTATGTTCAAATTAAATTAAAATATTTTTAAATTAAATTAAATTATTTTCAAATTAAATTAAAATATTTTTAAATTAATTTAAATTATTTTCAAATTAAATTAAATTATTTTAAAATTCTATTAAATTATTTTCAAATTAAATTAAATTATTTTCAAATTAAATTAAATTATTTAAAAATTAAATTTAATTATTTTCAAATTTAATTTAATTATTTTCAAATTAAATTAAATTATTTTACAATAAAATTACATTATTTTATAATTAAATTTATTTATTTTTAAATTAAATTAAAATATTTTAAAATTAAATTTAATTATTTTAAATTTAAAAAAATTATTTTAAAATTAAATTAAATTATTTTAAAATTAAATTAAATTATTGTAAAATTAAATTAAATTGTTTTCAAATTAAACTAAATTATTTTCAATTTAAATTAAATTATTTTAAAAGTAAATTAAATTATTATCAAATTAAACTTAACTATTTTCAAATTTAAATTATTTTCAAATTAAATTAAATTATTTTAAAAGTAAATAAAATTATTTTCAAATTAAATTAAATTATTTTCAATTAAAAT
This sequence comes from Phosphuga atrata, assembly GCA_944588485.1. Taxonomy (NCBI): domain Eukaryota; kingdom Metazoa; phylum Arthropoda; class Insecta; order Coleoptera; family Silphidae; genus Phosphuga; species Phosphuga atrata. The sequence goes on from OX155901.1 coordinate 17,315,959, forward strand.
TAAATTATTTTCGAATAAAATTAAATTATTTTCAAATTAAATTAAAATAATTTAAAATTAAATTCAATTATTTTCAAATTTAATTAACTTATTTTCAAATTAAATTAAAATATTTTTAACTTAAATTAAATTATTTTCAAATTAAACTAAATTATTATCAAATTAAATTAAATTATTTTCAAATTAAATTAAATTATTTGCTATTTAAATTTAATTATTTTAAAATTAAATTCTTTTACTTTAAAATTAAATTAAATTATTTTCAAATTAAATTAAATTATTCTAAAATTAAATTAAATTATTTTAAAATTAAAATAATTTCAAATTTAATTAAACTACTTTAAAATTAAATTGAATTATTTTTAAATTAAATTAAATTATTTTCAAATTAAATTATTTTCAAATTAAACTAAATTATTTTCAAATTAAATTAAATTATTTTAAAATTAAATTAAATTATTTTAATATTAATTTTGAATTATTTTAAAATTAATTTAAATTATTGTAAAATTAAATTATTTTCAAATAAAATAAAATTATTTTAAAATAAAATAAAATTATTTTCAAATTAAATTAAATTATTTTCATAATAAAATAAATTACTTTAAAATGAAATTAAATTATTTTAAATTTAGATTAAATTAATTTCAAATTAAATTAAATTATTTTCAAAATAAATTAAATTATTTTCAAAATAAATTAAATTATTTTAAAATGAAATTAAATTATTTTAAATTTAAATTAAATTAAACTATTTTAAAATAAAATTAAAATATTTTAAAATTAAATTAAATTATTTAAAAATTAAATTAAATTATTTTAAAATTAAATTGATTTATTTTAAAATTAAATTAAATTATTTTTAAATTAAATTAAATTATTTTCAAATTAAATTAAATTATTTTCAAATTCAATTAAAATAATTTCAAATTAAATTAAATTATTTTCAAATTAAATTAAATTACTTAAAAGTTAAATTAAGTTATTTTCAAATTTAATTAAATTATTTTCAAATTAAATTAAATTGTTTTCAAATTAAATTAAATTGTTTTCAAATTAAACTAAATTATTTTCAATTTAAATTAAATTATTTTAAAATTAAATTAAATTATTTTAAAATTAAATTAAATCATTTTAAATTTATTTTAAATAATTTTAAAATAAAATTAAATTATTTTAAAATTAAATTAAATTATTTTAAAATAAATTAAATTATTTTAAAATTAAATAATTTTCAAATTTAACTAAATTACTTTTAAATTAAATTAAATTATTTTTTAAGTTAAATTAAATTATTTTCAAATTAAATTAAATTATTTTCAAAATAAATTAAATTATTTTCAAAGTAAACTAAATTATTATCAAATTAAATTAAATTATTTTTAAAATAAATTAAATTATTTGCAAATTAAATTTAATTATTTTAAAATTAAATTTAATTATTTTAAAATTAAATTTTTTACTATAAAATTAAATTAAATTATTTTCAAATTATACTAAATTAGTTTCAAATTGAATTAAATTATTTTAAAATTAAATTAAATTATTTTAAAATTAATTTAAATTATTTTAAAATTATATTAAATGATTTTAAAATTAAATTAAATTATTTTTAAATTATTTTAAAATTAAATTAAATTATTTTAAAATTGAATTAAATTATTTAAAGCATAAATTAAATTAAATTATTTAAAAATTAAATTAAATTGTTTTAAAATTAAATTAAATTATTTTTAAATTAAATGAAATTATTTTAAAATTAAATTAATTGATTTTAAAATTAAATTAAATTATTTTCAAATTTAATTAAGTCATTTTCAAATTAATTTAAATTATTTTAAAGTTAAATTAAAATATTTTCAAATTAAACTAAATTATTTTCAAATTAAATCAAATTATTTTAAAATTAAATTAAATTATTTTAAAATTAATTTAAATTATTTTAAAATTATATTAAATGATTTTAAAATTAAATTAAATTGTTTTAAAATTAAATTAAATTATTTTTAAATTACATTAAATTATTTTCATATTAAAGTTATTTATTTAAAAATTAAATTAAATTAAATTATTTTCAAATTTATTTAAATTATTTTCAAATTAAATTAAATTATTTTCAAACTAAATTCAAATATTTTAAAATTAAAGTAAAATATTTTAAAATTAAATTAAAATATTTTTAAATTAAATTAAATTATTTTAAAATTAAATTAATTTATTTTAAAATTAAATTAAATTATTTTAAAATTTAATTAAATTATTTAAAAATTAAATAAAATTAAATTATTTTAAAATTTAATTAAATTATTTTTAAATTAAATTAAATTATTTTCAAATTAAATTAAATAATTTTAAAATTAAATTTTCCAATTAAATTAAAATATTTATAAATTAAATTAAAGTATTTTCAAATTAAATAAATTATTTTAAAATTCATTTAAATTATTTTCAAATTAAATTAAATTGCTTAAAAGTTAAATTAAATTATTTTCAAATTTAATTAAATTATTTCAAAATTAAATAAAATTAAATTATTTTAAAATTTAATTAAATTATTTTTAAAATAAATTAAATTATTTTCAAATTAAATTAAATAATTTTAAAATTAAATTAAATAATTTTCAAATTAAATTAAAATATTTTTAAGTTAAATTAAATTATTTTCAAATTAAATAAATTATTTTAAAATTCATTTAAATTATCTTCAAATTAAATTAAATTATTTTCAAATTCAATTAAATTACTTAAAAGCCAACTTAAATTATTTTCAAATTTAATTAAATCAATTTAAAATTAAATTAAATTATTTTCAAATTGAATTAAATTATTTTCAAAATAAATTAAATTATTTTAAAATTAAATTAAATTATTTTAAAATTAATTAAATTATTCTAAAATTAAATTAAATTATTTAAAAATTAAATTAAATTATTTAAAAATTAAATTAAATTATTTTCAAATTAAATCAAAATATTTTAAAATAAAGTTATTTTAAAATTAATTTAAATTATTGTAAAATTAAATTATTTTTAAATAAAATTAAATTATTTTAAATTAAATTAAATTATTTTCAAATTAAATAAAAGTATTCTCAAAATCAATAAAATTATTTTAAAATAAAATTAAATTATTTTAAATTTAAATTAAATTTTTTGCAAATTAAATTAAATTATTTTAAAATTAAATTAAAATATTTTAAAATTAAATTAAATTATATTAAAATTAAATTAAACTATTTTAAAATTAAATCAAATTATTTTAAAATTGATTTAAATTATTTTAAAATTAAATTAAAATATTTTAAAATTAAATTAAAATATTTTAAAATTAAATTAAATTATATTAAAATTAAATTAAATTATTTTCAAATTAAATTAAATTATTTTAAAATTGAATAAAATTATTTGAAAATTAAATTAAATTATTTAAAAATTAAATTCAATTAAATTAAATTATTTTCAAATTAAATTAATTATTTAAATAATTTAATTTAATTTGCAAATAATTTAATTTATTTTAAAAATAATTTAATTTAATTTGAAAATAATTTAATTTAATTTTAAAATTATTTTAAAATTAAATTAAATTATTTTAAAATTAAATTAAATTATTTGCAAATTAAATTAAATTATTTTAAAATTAAAATAAATTATTTAAAAAGTAAAATTAAATTAAATTATTTTCAAATTAAATTAAAATATTTTCAAATTAAATTATTTTAAAATTAATTTAAATTATTGTTAAATTAAATTATTTTCAAATAAAATTTAATTAATATATTTTCAAATTAAATTAAATTATTTTCAAATTAAATTAAATTATTTTCAAAATAAATTAAATGATTTTAAAAATAAATTAAATTATTTTAAAATGAAATTAAATTATTTTAAATTTAAATTAAATTATTTTTAAATTAAATGAAACTATTTTAAAATAAAATTAAAATATTTTAAAATTAAATTAAATTATTTTAAAATTAAATTAAATTATTTTCAAATTAAATTAAATTATTTTCAAATTCAATTAAAATAATTTCAAATTAAATTAAATTATTTGCAAATTAAATTAAATTACTTAAAAGTTAAATTAAGTTATTTTCAAATTTAATTAAATTATTTTCAAATTAAATTAAATTATTTTCAAATTAAATTAAATTGTTTTCAAATTAAACTAAATTATTTTCAAATTAAATTAAATTATTTTAAAATTAAATTAAATTATTTTAAAATTAAATTAAATCATTTTAAATTTATTTTAAATAATTTTAAAATAAAATTAAATTATTTTAAAATTAAATTAAATTATTTTAAAATTAAATTAAATTGTTTTAAAATTAAATTATTTTCAAATTTAATTAAATTACTTTAAAATTAAATTAAATTATTTTTTAAGTTAAATTAAATTATTTTCAAATTAAATTAAATTATTTTCAAAATAAATTAAATTATTTTCAAAGTAAACTAAATTATTCTCAAATTAAATTAAATTATTTTTAAAATAAATTAAATTATTTGCAAATTAAATATAATTATTTTAAAATTAAATTTTTTACTATAAAATTAAATTAAATTATTTTGAAATTAAACTAAATTAGTTTCAAATTGAATTAAATTATTTTAAAATTAAATTAAATTATTTTTAAATTAATTTAAATTATTTTAAAATTATATTAAATGATTTTAAAATTAAATTAAATTATTTTTAAATTATTTTAAAATTAAATTAAATTATTTTAAAATTGAATTAAATTATTTAAAACATAAATTAAATTAAATTATTTAAAAATTAAATTAAATTATTTTCAAATTAATATAAAATATTTTAAAATTAAATTATTTTAAAATTAATTTAAATTATTTTAAAATTAAATTATTTTTAAATAAAATTAAATTATTTTAAAATTAAATTAAATTATTTTCAAATTAAATTAAATTATTTTCAAAATAAATTAAATTATTTTAAAATTAAATTAAATTATTTTAAATTTAAATTAAATTATTTTCAAATTAAATTAAAATTTTTTAAAATTAAATCAAAATATTTTAAAATTAAATTAAATTATTTTAAAATTAAATTAAATTATTTTAAAATTAAATTAAATTATTTTTAAATTATATTAAATGATTTTAAAATTAAATTAAATTGTTTTAAAATGAAATTAATTTATTTTTAAATTAAATTAAATTATTTTCAAATTAAATTAATTTATTTAAAAATTAAATTAAATTATTTTAAAATTAAATTAAATTATTTCAAAATTAAATTAGTTTATTTTAAAATTATATTAAATGATTTTAAAATTAAATTAAATTGTTTTAAAATTAAATTAAATTATTTTTAAATTAAATGAAATTATTTTAAAATTAAATTAATTGATTTTAAAATTAAATTAAATTATTTTCAAATTTTATTAAATTATTTTCAAATTAATTTAAATTATTTTAAAGTCAAATTAAAATATTTTCAAATTAAACTAAATTATTTTCAAATTAAATCAAATTATTTTAAAATGAAATTAAATTATTTTAAAATTAATTTAAATTATTTTAAAATTATATTAAATGATTTTAAAATTAAATTAAATTGTTTTAAAATTAAATTAAATTATTTTTAAATTAAATTAAATTATTTTCAAATTAAAGTAATTTATTTAAAAATCAAATAAAATTAAATTATTTTCAAATTTATTTAAATTATTTTAAAATTAAATTAAATTATTTTCAAACTAAATTAAATTATTTTAAAATTAAATTCAAATATTTTAAAATTAAAGTAAATTATTTTAAAATTAAATTAAATTATTTTAAAATTAAATTAAATTATTTTCAAATTAAATTAAAATATTTTAAAATTAAATTAAATTATTTCTAAATTAAATTAAATTATTTTAAAATTAAATTACAATATTTTACAATTAAATATATTTATTTTTAAATTAAATTAAAATATTTTAAAATTAAATTTAATTATTTTAAAATTAAATTAAATTATTTTAAAATTAAATTAAATTATTGTAAAATTAAATTAAATTATTTTTATATTAAATTAAATTATTTTACAATCAAATTAAATTATTTTAAAATTAAATTAACTTATTTTAAAATTAAATTAAATTTTTTTAAATTAAATTATTTTCAAATTAAATTAAAATATTTTAAAATTAAATTATTTTCAATATAATTAAAATTATTGTAAAATTAAATTAAATTATTTTTAAATTAAATTAAAATATTTTTAAATTAAATTAAAATATTTTTAAATTAAATTAAATTATTTTCAAATTAAATTAAATTATTTTCAAATTAAATTAATTTATGTTCAAATTAAATTAAAAAAATTTTAAATTAAATTAAATTATTTTCAAATTAAATTAAAATATTTTTAAATTAATTTAAATTATTTTCAAATTAAATTAAATTATTTTAAAATTCTTTTAAATTATTTTCAAATTAAATTAAATTATTTTCAAATTAAATTAAATTATTAAAAAATTAAATATAATTATTTTCAAATTTAATTTAATTATTTTCAAATTAAATTAAATTATTTTACAATAAAATTACATTATTTTATATTTAAATTTATTTATTTTTAAAATAAATTAAAATATTTTAAAATTAAATTTAATTATTTTAAATTTAAAAAAATTATTTTAAAATTAAATTAAATTATTTTAAAATTAAATTAAATTATTGTAAAATTAAATTAAATTATTTTTATATTAAATTAAATTATTTTACAATTAAATTAAATTATTTTAAAATTGAATTAAATTATTTTAAAATTAAATTAAATTATTTTAAAATTAAATTAAAATTTTTTTTAAATTAAATTATTTTCAAATTAAATTAAAATTTTTTAAAATTAAATTAAATTATTTTCAAATTAAATTAAATTATTTTTAAATTAAATTAAAATATTTTTAAATTAAATTAAAATATTTTTAAATTAATTTATTTTCAAATTAAGTTAAATTATTTTTACATTAAATTAAATTATGTTCAAAGTAAATTAAAATATTTTTAAATTAAATTAAATTATTTTCAAATTAAATTAAAATATTTCAAAATTAAATTAAATTATTTTCAAATTAAACTAAATTATTTTAAAATTCTATTAAATTATTTTCAAATTAAATTAAATTATTTTCAAAATAAATTAAATTGTTTAAAAATTAAATTAAATTTTTTTCAAATTTAATTTAATTATTTTCAAATTAAATTAAATTATTCTAAAATTAAATAAAATTATTTTCAAATTAAATTAAATTATTATAGAACAAAATTAAAATTCTTTTCAAATTGAATTAAAATATTTTAAAATTAAATTAAATTATTTTAAAATTAAATTAAATTATTTTAAAATTAAATTAAATTATTTTAAAATTAAATTAAATTATTTTCAAATTAAATTAAATTATTTTCAGATTAAATTAAACTATTTTCGAATAAAATTAAATTATTTTTAAACTAAATTAAATAATTTTAAAATTAAATTATATAATTTTAAAATTAAATTAAATTATTTTAAAATTAAATTAAATTTTGTAAAATTAAATTATTCTCAAATTAAATTAAATTATTTTAAAATTATATTAAATTATTTTTAAATTAAATTAAATTATTTTCAAAATAAATTAATTTATTTTAAAATTAAATTAAATTATTTTCAATTTTTTTAAAATTATTTTCAAATTAAATTAAATTATTTTCAAAATAAATTAAATTATTTTCAAAGTAAACTAAATTATTATCAAATTAAATTAAATTATTTTTAAAATAAATTAAATTATTTGCAAATTAAATTAAATTATTTTAAAATTAAATTTTTTACTATAAAATTAAATTAAATTATTTTCAAATTAAACTAAATTAGTTTCAAATTAAATTAAATTATTTTAAAATTAAATTAAATTATTTTAAAATTAATTTAAATTATTTTAAAATTATATTAAATGATTTTAAAATTAAATTAAATTATTTTTAAATTATTTTAAAATTAAATAAAATTATTTTAAAATTAAATTAAATTATTTTCAAAATAAATTAAATTATTTTAAAATTAAATTAAATTATTTTAAATTTAAATTAAATTATTTTCAAATTAAATTAAAATATTTTAAAATTAAATTAAAATATTTTAAAATTAAATTAACTTATTTTACAATTAAATTAAATTATTTTAAAATTAAATTAAATTATTTTTAAATTATATTAAATGATTTTAAAATTAAATTAAATTGTTTTAAAATGATATTAAATTATATTCAAATTAAATTAAATTATTTTCAAATTAAATTAATTTATTTAAAAATTAAATTAAATTATTGTAAAATTAAATTAAATTATTTGAAAATTAAATTAGTTTATTTTAAAATTATATTAATTGATTTTAAAATTAAATTAAATTGTTTTAAAATTAAATTAAGTTATTTTTAAATTAAATGAAATTATTTTAAAATTAAATTAATTGATTTTAAAATTAAATTAAATTATTTTCAAATTAAATTAAATTATTTAAAAATTAAATTAAATTATTTTCAAATTTAATTTAATTATTTTCAAATTAAATTAAATTATTTTACAATAAAATTACATTATTTTATAAATAAATTTATTTATTTTTAAATTAAATTAAAATATTTTAAAATTAAATTTAATTATTTTAAATTTAAAAAAATTATTTTAAAATTAAATTAAATTATTTTAAAATTAAATTAAATTATTGTAAAATTAAATTAAATTGTTTTCAAATTAAACTAAATTATTTTCAATTTAAATTAAATTATTTTAAAAGTAAATTAAATTATTATCAAATTAAACTTAACTATTTTCAAATTTAAATTATTTTCAAATTAAATTAAATTATTTTAAAAGTAAATAAAATTATTTTCAAATTAAATTAAATTATTTTCAATTAAAATTAAATTATTTTCGAATAAAATTAAATTATTTTCAAATTAAATTAAAATAATTTAAAATTAAATTCAATTATTTTCAAATTTAATTAACTTATTTTCAAATTAAATTAAAATATTTTTAACTTAAATTAAATTATTTTCAAATTAAACTAAATTATTATCAAATTAAATTAAATTATTTTCAAATTAAATTAAATTATTTGCTATTTAAATTTAATTATTTTAAAATTAAATTCTTTTACTTTAAAATTAAATTAAATTATTTTCAAATTAAATTAAATTATTCTAAAATTAAATTAAATTATTTTAAAATTAAAATATTTTCAAATTTAATTAAACTACTTTAAAATTAAATTGAATTATTTTTAAATTAAATTAAATTATTTTCAAATTAAATTATTTTCAAATTAAACTAAATTATTTTCAAATTAAATTAAATTATTTTAAAATTAAATAAAATTATTTTAATATTAATTTTGAATTATTTTAAAATTAATTTAAATTATTGTAAAATTAAATTATTTTCAAATAAAATAAAATTATTTTAAAATAAAATAAAATTATTTTCAAATTAAATTAAATTATTTTCATAATAAAATAAATTACTTTAAAATGAAATTAAATTATTTTAAATTTAGATTAAATTAATTTCAAATTAAATTAAATTATTTTCAAAATAAATTAAATTATTTTCAAAATAAATTAAATTATTTTAAAATGAAATTAAATTATTTTAAATTTAAATTAAATTAAACTATTTTAAAATAAAATTAAAATATTTTAAAATTAAATTAAATTATTTAAAAATTAAATTAAATTATTTTAAAATTAAATTGATTTATTTTAAAATTAAATTAAATTATTTTTAAATTAAATTAAATTATTTTCAAATTAAATTAAATTACTTAAAAGTTAAATTAAGTTATTTTCAAATTTAATTAAATTATTTTCAAATTAAATTAAATTATTTTCAAATTAAATTAAATTGTTTTCAAATTAAACTAAATTATTTTCAATTTAAATTAAATTATTTTAAAATTAAATTAAATTATTTTAAAATTAAATTAAATCATTTTAAATTTATTTTAAATAATTTTAAAATAAAATTAAATTATTTTAAAATTAAATTAAATTATTTTAAAATAAATTAAATTATTTTAAAATTAAATAATTTTCAAATTTAACTAAATTACTTTTAAATTAAATTAAATTATTTTTTAAGTTAAATTAAATTATTTTCAAATTAAATTAAATTATTTTCAAAATAAATTAAATTATTTTCAAAGTAAACTAAATTATTATCAAATTAAATTAAATTATTTTTAAAATAAATTAAATTATTTGCAAATTAAATTTAATTATTTTAAAATTAAATTTAATTATTTTAAAATTAAATTTTTTACTATAAAATTAAATTAAATTATTTTCAAATTATACTAAATTAGTTTCAAATTGAATTAAATTATTTTAAAATTAAATTAAATTATTTTAAAATTAATTTAAATTATTTTAAAATTATATTAAATGATTTTAAAATTAAATTAAATTATTTTTAAATTATTTTAAAATTAAATTAAATTATTTTAAAATTGAATTAAATTATTTAAAGCATAAATTAAATTAAATTATTTAAAAATTAAATTAAATTGTTTTAAAATTAAATTAAATTATTTTTAAATTAAATGAAATTATTTTAAAATTAAATTAATTGATTTTAAAATTAAATTAAATTATTTTCAAATTTAATTAAGTCATTTTCAAATTAATTTAAATTATTTTAAAGTTAAATTAAAATATTTTCAAATTAAACTAAATTATTTTCAAATTAAATCAAATTATTTTAAAATTAAATTAAATTATTTTAAAATTAATTTAAATTATTTTAAAATTATATTAAATGATTTTAAAATTAAATTAAATTGTTTTAAAATTAAATTAAATTATTTTTAAATTACATTAAATTATTTTCATATTAAAGTTATTTATTTAAAAATTAAATTAAATTAAATTATTTTCAAATTTATTTAAATTATTTTCAAATTAAATTAAATTATTTTCAAACTAAATTCAAATATTTTAAAATTAAAGTAAAATATTTTAAAATTAAATTAAAATATTTTTAAATTAAATTATTTTAAAATTAAATTAATTTATTTTAAAATTAAATTAAATTATTTTAAAATTTAATTAAATTATTTAAAAATTAAATAAAATTAAATTATTTTAAAATTTAATTAAATTATTTTTAAATTAAATTAAATTATTTTCAAATTAAATTAAATAATTTTAAAATTAAATTTTCCAATTAAATTAAAATATTTATAAATTAAATTAAAGTATTTTCAAATTAAATAAATTATTTTAAAATTCATTTAAATTATTTTCAAATTAAATTAAATTGCTTAAAAGTTAAATTAAATTATTTTCAAATTTAATTAAATTATTTCAAAATTAAATAAAATTAAATTATTTTAAAATTTAATTAAATTATTTTTAAAATAAATTAAATTATTTTCAAATTAAATTAAATAATTTTAAAATTAAATTAAATAATTTTCAAATTAAATTAAAATATTTTTAAGTTAAATTAAATTATTTTCAAATTAAATAAATTATTTTAAAATTCATTTAAATTATCTTCAAATTAAATTAAATTATTTTCAAATTCAATTAAATTACTTAAAAGCCAACTTAAATTATTTTCAAATTTAATTAAATCAATTTAAAATTAAATTAAATTATTTTCAAATTGAACTAAATTATTTTCAAAATAAATTAAATTATTTTAAAATTAAATTAAATTATTTTAAAATTAATTAAATTATTCTAAAATTAAATTAAATTATTTAAAAATTAAATTAAATTATTTAAAAATTAAATTAAATTATTTTCAAATTAAATCAAAATATTTTAAAATAAAGTTATTTTAAAATTAATTTAAATTATTGTAAAATTAAATTATTTTTAAATAAAATTAAATTATTTTAAATTAAATTAAATTATTTTCAAATTAAATAAAAGTATTCTCAAAATCAATAAAATTATTTTAAAATAAAATTAAATTATTTTAAATTTAAATTAAATTTTTTGCAAATTAAATTAAATTATTTTAAAATTAAATTAAAATATTTTAAAATTAAAAAAATTATATTAAAATTAAATTAAACTATTTTAAAATTAAATCAAATTATTTTAAAATTGATTTAAATTATTTTAAAATTAAATTAAAATATTTTAAAATTAAATTAAAATATTTTAAAATTAAATTAAATTATATTAAAATTAAATTAAATTATTTTCAAATTAAATTAAATTATTTTAAAATTGAATAAAATTATTTGAAAATTAAATTAAATTATTTAAAAATTAAATTCAATTAAATTAAATTATTTTCAAATTAAATTAATTATTTAAATAATTTAATTTAATTTGCAAATAATTTAATTTATTTTAAAAATAATTTAATTTAATTTGAAAATAATTTAATTTAATTTTAAAATTATTTTAAAATTAAATTAAATTATTTTAAAATTAAATTAAATTATTTGCAAATTAAATTAAATTATTTTAAAATTAAAATAAATTATTTAAAAAGTAAAATTAAATTAAATTATTTTCAAATTAAATTAAAATATTTTCAAATTAAATTATTTTAAAATTAATTTAAAATATTGTTAAATTAAATTATTTTCAAATAAAATTTAATTAATATATTTTCAAATTAAATTAAATTATTTTCAAATTAAATTAAATTATTTTCAAAATAAATTAAATTATTTTAAAAATAAATTAAATTATTTTAAAATGAAATTAAATTATTTTAAATTTAAATTAAATTATTTTTAAATTAAATTAAACTATTTTAAAATAAAATTAAAATATTTTAAAATTAAATTAAATTATTTTAAAATTAAATTAAATTATTTTCAAATTAAATTAAATTATTTTCAAATTCAATTAAAATAATTTCAAATTAAATTAAATTATTTGCAAATTAAATTAAATTACTTAAAAGTTAAATTAAGTTATTTTCAAATTTAATTAAATTATTTTCAAATTAAATTAAATTATTTTCAAATTAAATTAAATTGTTTTCAAATTAAACTAAATTATTTTCAAATTAAATTAAATTATTTTAAAATTAAATTAAATTATTTTAAAATTAAATTAAATCATTTTAAATTTATTTTAAATAATTTTAAAATAAAATTAAATTATTTTAAAATTAAATTAAATTATTTTAAAATTAAATTAAATTGTTTTAAAATTAAATTATTTTCAAATTTAATTAAATTACTTTAAAATTAAATTAAATTATTTTTTAAGTTAAATTAAATTATTTTCAAATTAAATTAAATTATTTTCAAAATAAATTAAATTATTTTCAAAGTAAACTAAATTATTCTCAAATTAAATTAAATTATTTTTAAAATAAATTAAATTATTTGCAAATTAAATATAATTATTTTAAAATTAAATTTTTTACTATAAAATTAAATTAAATTATTTTGAAATTAAACTAAATTAGTTTCAAATTGAATTAAATTATTTTAAAATTAAATTAAATTATTTTTAAATTAATTTAAATTATTTTAAAATTATATTAAATGATTTTAAAATTAAATTAAATTATTTTTAAATTATTTTAAAATTAAATTAAATTATTTTAAAATTGAATTAAATTATTTAAAACATAAATTAAATTAAATTATTTAAAAATTAAATTAAATTATTTTCAAATTAATATAAAATATTTTAAAATTAAATTATTTTAAAATTAATTTAAATTATTGTAAAATTAAATTATTTTTAAATAAAATTAAATTATTTTAAAATTAAATTAAATTATTTTCAAATTAAATTAAATTATTTTCAAAATAAATTAAATTATTTTAAAATTAAATTAAATTATTTTAAATTTAAATTAAATTATTTTCAAATTAAATTAAAATTTTTTAAAATTAAATCAAAATATTTTAAAATTAAATTAAATTATTTTAAAATTAAATTAAATTATTTTAAAATTAAATTAAATTATTTTTAAATTATATTAAATGATTTTAAAATTAAATTAAATTGTTTTAAAATGAAATTAATTTATTTTTAAATTAAATTAAATTATTTTCAAATTAAAATAATTTATTTAAAAATTAAATTAAATTTTTTTAAAATTAAATTAAATTATTTCAAAATTAAATTAGTTTATTTTAAAATTATATTAAATGATTTTAAAATTAAATTAAATTGTTTTAAAATTAAATTAAATTATTTTTAAATTAAATGAAATTATTTTAAAATTAAATTAATTGATTTTAAAATTAAATTAAATTATTTTCAAATTTTATTAAATTATTTTCAAATTAATTTAAATTATTTTAAAGTCAAATTAAAATATTTTCAAATTAAACTAAATTATTTTCAAATTAAATCAAATTATTTTAAAATGAAATTAAATTATTTTAAAATTAATTTAAATTATTTTAAAATTATATTAAATGATTTTAAAATTAAATTAAATTGTTTTAAAATTAAATTAAATTATTTTTAAATTAAATTAAATTATTTTCAAATTAAAGTAATTTATTTAAAAATCAAATTAAATTAAATTATTTTCAAATTTATTTAAATTATTTTAAAATTAAATTAAATTATTTTCAAACTAAATTAAATTATTTTAAAATTAAATTCAAATATTTTAAAATTAAAGTAAATTATTTTAAAATTAAATTAAATTATTTTGAAATTAAATTAAATTATTTTCAAATTAAATTAAAATATTTTAAAATTAAATTAAATTATTTCTAAATTAAATTAAATTATTTTAAAATTAAATTACAATATTTTACAATTAAATATATTTATTTTTAAATTAAATTAAAATATTTTAAAATTAAATTTAATTATTTTAAAATTAAATTAAATTATTGTAAAATTAAATTAAATTATTTTTATATTAAATTAAATTATTTTACAATCAAATTAAATTATTTTAAAATTAAATTAACTTATTTTACAATTAAATTAAATTTTTTTAAATTAAATTATTTTCAAATTAAATTAAAATATTTTAAAATTAAATTATTTTCAAATTAATTAAAATTATTGTAAAATTAAATTAAATTATTTTTAAATTAAATTAAAATATTTTTAAATTAAATTAAAATATTTTTAAATTAAATTAAATTATTTTCAAATTAAATTAAATTATTTTCAAATTAAATTAATTTATGTTCAAATTAAATTAAAATATTTTTAAATTAAATTAAATTATTTTCAAATTAAATTAAAATATTTTTAAATTAATTTAAATTATTTTCAAATTAAATTAAATTATTTTAAAATTCTTTTAAATTATTTTCAAATTAAATTAAATTATTTTCAAATTAAATTAAATTATTAAAAAATTAAATATAATTATTTTCAAATTTAATTTAATTATTTTCAAATTAAATTAAATTATTTTACAATAAAATTACATTATTTTATATTTAAATTTATTTATTTTTAAAATAAATTAAAATATTTTAAAATTAAATTTAATTATTTTAAATTTAAAAAAATTATTTTAAAATTAAATTAAATTATTTTAAAATTAAATTAAATTATTGTAAAATTAAATTAAATTATTTTTATATTAAATTAAATTATTTTACAATTAAATTAAATTATTTTAAAATTGAATTAAATTATTTTAAAATTAAATTAAATTATTTTAAAATTAAATTAAAATTTTTTTAAAATTAAATTATTTTCAAATTAAATTAAAATTTTTTAAAATTAAATTAAATTATTTTCAAATTAAATTAAATTATTTTTAAATTAAATTAAAATATTTTTAAATTAAATTAAAATATTTTTAAATTAATTTATTTTCAAATTAAGTTAAATTATTTTTACATTAAATTAAATTATGTTCAAAGTAAATTAAAATATTTTTAAATTAAATTAAATTATTTTCAAATTAAATTAAAATATTTCAAAATTAAATTAAATTATTTTCAAAATAAATTAAATTGTTTAAAAATTAAATTAAATTTTTTTCAAATTTAATTTAATTATTTTCAAATTAAATTAAATTATTCTAAAATTAAATTAAATTATTTTCAAATTAAATTAAATTATTATAGAACAAAATTAAAATTCTTTTCAAATTGAATTAAAATATTTTAAAATTAAATTAAATTATTTTAAAATTAAATTAAATTATTTTAAAATTAAATTAAATTATTTTAAAATTAAATTAAATTATTTTCAAATTAAATTAAATTATTTTCAGATTAAATTAAACTATTTTCGAATAAAATTAAATTATTTTTAAACTAAATTAAATAATTTTAAAATTAAATTATATAATTTTAAAATTAAATTAAATTATTTTAAAATTAAATTAAATTTTGTAAAATTAAATTATTCTCAAATTAAATTAAATTATTTTAAAATTATATTAAATTATTTTTAAATTAAATTAAATTATTTTCAAAATAAATTAATTTATTTTAAAATTAAATTAAATTATTTTCAATTTTTTTAAAATTATTTTCAAATTAAATTAAATTATTTTCAAAATAAATTAAATTATTTTCAAAGTAAACTAAATTATTATCAAATTAAATTAAATTATTTTTAAAATAAATTAAATTATTTGCAAATTAAATTAAATTATTTTAAAATTAAATTTTTTACTATAAAATTAAATTAAATTATTTTCAAATTAAACTAAATTAGTTTCAAATTGAATTAAATTATTTTAAAATTAAATTAAATTATTTTAAAATTAATTTAAATTATTTTAAAATTATATTAAATGATTCTAAAATTAAATTAAATTATTTTTAAATTATTTTAAAATTAAATAAAATTATTTTAAAATTAAATTAAATTATTTTCAAAATAAATTAAATTATTTTAAAATTAAATTAAATTATTTTAAATTTAAATTAAATTATTTTCAAATTAAATTAAAATATTTTAAAATTAAATTAAAATATTTTAAAATTAAATTAACTTATTTTACAATTAAATTAAATTATTTTAAAATTAAATTAAATTATTTTTAAATTATATTAAATGATTTTAAAATTAAATTAAATTGTTTTAAAATGATATTAAATTATATTCAAATTAAATTAAATTATTTTCAA
The DNA here is from genome assembly GCA_944588485.1 of Phosphuga atrata. Taxonomy (NCBI): domain Eukaryota; kingdom Metazoa; phylum Arthropoda; class Insecta; order Coleoptera; family Silphidae; genus Phosphuga; species Phosphuga atrata. The sequence continues at coordinate 17,333,020 of OX155901.1, forward strand.
ATTAAATTAATTTATTTAAAAATTAAATTAAATTATTGTAAAATTAAATTAAATTATTTGAAAATTAAATTAGTTTATTTTAAAATTATATTAATTGATTTTAAAATTAAATTAAATTGTTTTAAAATTAAATTAAGTTATTTTTAAATTAAATGAAATTATTTTAAAATTAAATTAATTGATTTTAAAATTAAATTAAATTATTTTCAAATTTATTTAAATTATTTTCAAATTAAATTAAATTATTTTCAAACTAAATTAAATTATTTTAAAATAAATTCAAATATTTTAAAATTAAAGTAAATTATTTTAAAATTAAATTAAATTATTTTAAAATTAAATTAAATTATTTTCAAATTAAATTAAAATATTTTAAAAATAAATTAAATTATTTCCAAATTAAATTAAATTATTTTAAAATTAAATTACATTCTTTTACAAATAAATTTATTTATTTTTAAATTAAATTAAAATATTTTAAAATTAAATTTAATTATTTTAAAATTAAAAAAATTAATTTAAAATTAAATTAAATTATTTTAAAATTAAACTAAATTATTGTAAAATTAAATTAAATTATTTTTATATTAAATTAAATTATTTTACAATCAAATTAAATTATTTTAAAATTAAATTAAATTATTTTAAAATTAAATTAACTTATTTTAAAATTAAATTAAATTTTTTTAAATTAAATTATTTTCAAATTAAATTAAAATATTTTAAAATTAAATTATTTTCAAATTAATTAAAATTATTGTAAAATTAAATTAAATTATTTTTAAATTAAATTAAATTATTTTAAAATTTAATTAAATTATTTAAAACATAAATCATATTATTTAAAACATAAATTAAATTAAATTATTTAAAACTTAAATTAAATTAAATTTTTTTCAAATTAAATTAAAATATTTTAAAATTAAATTATTTTAAAATTAATTTAAATTATTGTAAAATTAATTTATTGTAAAATTAAATTAAATTATTTTCAAATTAAATTAAATTATTTTTAAATTAAATTAATTTTTTTTTAAATTAAATTAAATTATTTTCAAATTAAATTAAATTATTTTTAAATTAAATTAAAATATTTTTAAATTAAATTAAAATATTTTTAAATTAAATTAAATTATTTTCAAATTAAATTAAATTATTTTCAAATTAAATTAATTTATGTTAAAACTAAATTAAAATATTTTTAAATTAAATTAAATTATTTTCAAATTAAATTAAAATATTTTTAAATTAATTTAAATTATTTTCAAATTAAATTAAATTATTTTAAAATTCTATTAAATTATTTTCAAATTAAATTAAATTATTTTCAAATTAAATTAAATTATTTAAAAATTAAATTTAATTATTTTCAAATTTAATTTAATTATTTTCAAATTAAATTAAATTATTTTACAATGAAATTACATTATTTTATATTTAAATTTATTTATTTTTAAATTAAATTAAAATATTTTAAAATTAAATTTAATTATTTTAAATTTAAAAAAATTATTTTAAAATTAAATTAAATTATTTTAAAATTAAATTAAATTATTGTAAAATTAAAATAAATTAATTTTATATTAAATTAAATTATTTTACAATTAAATTAAATTATTTTAAAATTGAATTAAATTATTTTAAAATTAAAGTAAATTATTTTAAAATTAAATTAAATTTTTTTTAAATTTAAATTATTTTCAAATTAAATTAAAAAATTTTAAAATTAAATTAAATTATTTTCAAATTAAATTAAATTATTTTTAAATAAATTAAAATATTTTTAAATTAAATTAAAATATTTTTAAATTAATTTATTTTCAAATTAAATTAAATTATTTTTAAATTAAATTAAATTATGTTCAAATTAAATTAAAATATTTTTAAATTAAATTAAATTATTTTCAAATTAAATTAAAATATTTTTAAAATAAATTAAATAATTTTCAAATTAAATTAAATTATTTATAATTCTATTAAATTATTTTCAAATTAAATTGAATTATTTTCAAATTAAATTAAATTGTTTAAAAATTAAATTAAATTATTTTCAAATTTAATTTAATTATTTTCAAATTAAATTAAATTATTGTAAAATTAAATTAAATTATTTTCAAATTAAATTAAATTATTATAGAACAAAATTAAAATTCTTTTCAAATTGAATTAAAATATTTTAAAATTAAATTAAATTATTTTAAAATTATTTTAAAATTAAATTAAATTATTTTAAAATTAAATTAAATTATTTTCAAATTAATATAAATTATTTTAAAATTAAATTAAATTATTTTAAAATTAAATTAAATTATTTTAAAATTAAATTAAATTATTATAAAATTAAATTTAATTATTTTCAAATTAAATTAAATTATTTTCAAATTAAATTAAATTATTTTAAAATTAAATTAAATTATTTTCAAATTAAATTAAATTATTTTCAAATTAAATTAAATTATTTTAAAATTAAATTAAATTATTTTAAAATTAAATTAAATTATTTTAAAATTAAATTAAATTTATTTATTATTAAATTAAATTAAAATATTTTAAAATTAAATTTAATTATTTTAAATTTAAAAAAAATATTTTAAAATTAAATTAAATAATTTTAAAATTAAATATTTTAAAAATATTTTAAATTAAATTATTTTTAATTTAAATTAAATTATTTTACAATTAAATTAAATTATTTTAAAATTGAATTAAATTATTTTAAAATTAAATAAAATTATTTTAAAATTAAATTAAATTATTTTTAAATTAAATTAAAATATTTTAAAATTAAATTTAATTATTTTTAAATTAAATTAAAATTTTTTTAAAATTAAATTATTTTCAAATTAAATTAAATTATTTAAAAATTAAATTAAATTATTTAAAAATTAAATTAAATTATTTTCAAATTTAATTTAATTATTTTCAAATTAAATTAAATTATTCTAAAATTAAATTAAATTATTTTTAAACTAAATTAAATTATTATAGAACAAAATTAAAATTCTTTTCAAATTAAATTAAAATATTTTAAAATTGAATTAAATTATTTTAAAATAAAATTAAATTATTTTAAAATTAAATTAAATTATTTTTAAATTAAATTAAAATATTTTAAAATTAAATTTAATTATTTTTAAATTAAATTATTTTCAAATTAAATTAAATTATTTTCAAATTAAATTAAATTATGTTCAAATTAAATTAAAATATTTTTAAATTAAATTAAATTATTTTTAAATTAAATTAAAATATTTTTAAATTAAATTAAATTATTTTCAAATTAAATTAAATTATTTTTAAATTCTATTAAATTATTTTCAAATTAAATTAAATTATTTTCAAATTAAATTAAATTATTTAAAAATTAAATTAAATTATTTAAAAATTAAATTAAATTATTTTCAAATTTAATTTAATTATTTTCAAGTTAAATTAAATTATTCTAAAATTAAATTAAATTATTTTTAAACTAAATTAAATTATTATAGAACAAAATTAAAATTCTTTTCAAATTAAATTAAAATATTTTAAAATTAAATTATTTTAAAATTAATTTAAATTATTGTAAAATTAATTTATTGTAAAATTAAATTAAATTATTTTCAAATTAAATTAAATTATTTTTAAATTAAATTAATTTTTTTTTTAATTAAATTAAATTATTTTCGAATTAAATTAAATTATTTTTAAATTAAATTAAAATATTTTTAAATAAAATTAAAATATTTTTAAATTAAATTAAATTATTTTCAAATTAAATTAAATTATTTTCAAATTAAATTAATTTATGTTCAAATTAAATTAAAATATTTTTAAATTAAATTAAATTATTTTCAAATTAAATTAAAATATTTTTAAATTAATTTAAATTATTTTCAAATTAAATTAAATTATTTTAAAATTCTATTAAATCATTTTCAAATTAAATTAAATTATTTTCAAATTAAATTAAATTATTTAAAAATTAAATTTAATTATTTTCAAATTTAATTTAATTATTTTCAAATTAAATTAAATTATTTTACAATAAAATTACATTATTTTATATTTAAATTTATTTATTTGTAAATTAATATAAAATATTTTAAAATTAAATTTAATTATTTTAAATTTAAAAAAATTATTTTAAAATTAAATTAAATTATTTTAAAATTAAATTAAATTATTTTAAAATTAAATTAAATTATTGTAAAATTAAATTAAATTATTTTTATATTAAATTAAATTATTTTACAATTAAATTAAATTATTTTAAAATTTAATTAAATTATTTTAAAATTAAATTAAATTATTTTAAAATTAAATTAAAATTTTTTTAAAATTAAATTATTTTCAAATTAAATTAAAAATTTTAAAAATTAAATTAAATTATTTTCAAATTAAATTAAATTATTTTTAAATTAAATTAAAATATTTTTAAATTAAATTAAAATATTTTTAAATTAATTTATTTTCAAATTAAATTAAATTATTTTTAAATTAAATTATGTTCAAATTAAATTAAAATATTTTTAAATTAAATTAAATTATTTTCAAATTAAATTAAAATATTTTTAAATTAAATTAAATTGTTATTAAATTAAATTATTTTAAAATTCTATTAAATTATTTTCAAATTAAATTAAATTGTTTAAAAATTAAATTAAATTATTTTCAAATTTAATTTAATTATTTTCAAATTAAATTAAATTATTCTAAAATTAAATTAAATTATTTTCAAATTAAATTAAATTATTTTAAAATTAAATTAAATTATTTCCAAATTAAATTAAATTATTTTCAAATTAAATTAAACTATTTGCGAATAAAATTAAATTATTTTTGAACTAAATTAAATAATTTTAAAATTAAATTATATAATTTTAAAATTAAATTAAATTATTTTAAAATTAAATTAAATTTTGTAAAATTAAATTATTTTCAAATTAAATTAAATTATTTTAAAATTATATTAAATTATTTTTAAATTAAATTAAATTATTTTCAAAATAAATTAATTTATTTTAAAATTAAATTAAATTATTTTCAAATTTTTTTAAATTATTTTCAAATTAAATTAAATTATTTACAAATTAAACTAAATTATTCTAAAACTAAATCAAATTATTTTCAAGTTAAATTGAAATATTTTAAAGTTAAATTAAATTTTTCAAAAACTAAATTAAATTATTTTCAAATTGAAGTAAAATATTTAAAATTAAATTAATTTATTTTAAAATTAAATTAAAGTATTTTCAAATTAAAATAAATTATTTTAAAATTAAATTAAATTATTTTAAAATTAATATTAATTATTTTCAAATTAAATTAAATTATTTTAAAATTAAATCAAAATATTTTAGAATTAAATTAAAATATTTTAAAATTAAATTAAATTATTTCAAAATTAAAATAAATTATTTTGAAATTAAATTAAATTATTTTAAAATTAAATTAAATTATTTTCAAATTAAATTAAAATATTTTTAAATTAAATTAAATTATTTTCAAATTAAATTAAATTATTTTAAAATTCTATTAAATTATTTTCAAATTAAATTAAATTATTTTCAAATTAAATTAAATTGTTTAAAAATTAAATTAAATTATTTTCAAATTTAATTTATTTATTTTCAAATTAAATTAAATTATTTTCAAATTAAATCAAAATATTTTAAAATTAAATTAAAATATTTTAAAATTAAATTAAATTATTTCAAAATTAAAATAAATTATTTTGAAATTAAATTAAATTATTTTAAAATTAAATTAAATTATTTTAAAATTAAATTAAATTATTTTCAAATTAAATTAAATTATCTTTAAATTAAATTAAAATATTTTCAAATTAACCTAAATTATTTTTAAATTAAATTATATTATTTTAAAATAAAATAAAATTAAATTATTTTCAAATTAAATTAAATTATTTTCAAAATAAATTAAATTACTTTAAAATTAAATTAAATTATTTCCAAATTAAATTAAATTAGTTTCAAATTAAATTAACTTATTTTCAAATTAAATTAAATTATTTTCAAATTTAGTTAAATTTTTTTCAAATTAATTTAACTTATTTTAAAATTACATTAAATTATTTTAAAATTAAATTAAATTATTTTACAATTTAATTAAATTATTTTAAAATTAAATTAAATTATTTTCAAAGCAAATTAAATTATTTTAAAATTAAATTAAAATATTTTCAAATTAAATTAAATTAATTCAAAATTAAATTAAAATATTTTAAAATTAAATTAAATTTTTTTCAAATTACATTAAATTATTTTAAAATTAAATTAACTTATTTTCAAATTAAATTAAATTATTTTAAAATTAAAATACATTATTTTAAAATTAAATTATTTTCAAATATAATTAAATTATTTTCAAATTAAATTAAAATATTTTTAAATTAATTTAAATTATTTTACAATTAAATTAAATTATTTTAAAATTGAATTAAATTATTTTAAAAAAAATTAAATTATTTTAAAATTAAATTAAAATTTTTTTAAAATTAAATTATTTTCAAATTAAATTAAAAATTTTTAAAATTAAATTAAATTATTTTCAAATTAAATTAAATTATTTTAAAATTCTATTAAATTATTTTCAAACTAAATTAAATTATTTTCAAATTAAATTAAATTGTTTAAAAATTAAATTAAATTATTTTCAAATTTAATTTAATTATTTTCAAATTAAATTATTCTAAAATTAAATTAAATTATTTTCAAATTAAATTAAATTATTATAGAACAAAATTAAAATTCTTTTCAAATTGAATTAAAATATTTTAAAATAAATTAAATTATTTTAAAATTAAATTAAATTATTTTAAAATTAAATTAAATTATTTTAAAATTAAATTAAATTATTTCCAAATTAAATTAAATTATTTTCAGATTAAATTAAACTATTTTCGAATAAAATTAAATTATTTTTGAACTAAATTAAATAATTTTAAAATTAAATTATATAATTTTAAAATTAAATTAAATTATTTTAAAATTAAATTAAATTTTGTAAAATTAAATTATTCTCAAATTAAATTAAATTATTTTAAAATTATATTAAATTAGTTTTAAATTAAATTAAATTATTTTCAAAATAAATTAATTTATTTTAAAATTAAATTAAATTATTTTCAAATTTTTTTAAATTATTTTCAAATTAAATTAAATTATTTACAAATTAAACTAAATTATTCTAAAACTAAATCAAATTATTTTCAAGTTAAATTAAAATATTTTAAAGTTAAATTAAATTTTTCAAAAACTAAATTAAATTATTTTCAAATTGAAGCAAAATATTTAAAATTAAATTAATTTATTTTAAAATTAAATTAAAGTATTTTCAAATTAAAATAAATTATTTTAAAATTAAATTAAATTATTTTAAAATTAATATTATTTATTTTCAAATTAAATTAAATTATTTTCAAATTAAATCAAAATATTTTAAAATTAAATTAAAATATTTTAAAATTAAATTAAATTATTTCAAAATTAAAATAAATTATTTTGAAATTAAATTAAATTATTTTAAAATTAAATTAAATTATTTTCAAATTAAATTAAGATATTTTTAAATTAAATTAAATTATTTTCAAATTAAATTAAATTATTTTAAAATTCTATTAAATTATTTTCAAATTAAATTAAATTATTTTCAAATTAAATTAAATTGTTTAAAAATTCAATTAAATTATTTTCAAATTTAATTTAATTATTTTCAAATTAAATTAAATTATTTTCAAATTAAATCAAAATATTTTAAAATTAAATTAAAATATTTTAAAATTAAATTAAATTATTTCAAAATTAAAATAAATTATTTTGAAATTAAATTAAATTATTTTAAAATTAAATTAAATTATTTAAAATTAAATTAAATTATTTTTAAATTAAATTAAATTATTTTCAAATTAAATTAAAATATTTTAAAATTAAATTAAATTATTTTAAAATTAAATTTAATTATTTTCAAATTAAATTAAATTATTTTCAAATTAAATTAAATTATTTTAAAATAAATTAAATAATTTTAAAATTAAATTAAATTATTTTCAAATTAAATTAAATTATTTTAAAATTAAATTAAATTATATTAAAATTAAATTAAATTATTTTAAAATTAAATTAAATTTATTTATTATTACATTAAATTAAAATATTTTAAAATCAAATTTATTTATTTTAAATTTAAAAAAAATATTTTAAAATTAAATTAAATAATTTTAAAATTAAATTAAATTATGTAAAATTAAATTAAATTATTTTTAAATTAAATTAAATTATTTTACAATTAAATGAAATTATTTTAAAATTGAATTAAATTATTTTAAAATTAAATTAAATTATTTTAAAATTAAATTAAATTTTTTTTAAAATTAAATTATTTTCAAATTAAATTAAAATATTTTAAAATTAAATTAAATTATTTTCAAATTAAATTAAATTATTTTTAAATTAAATTAAAATATTTTTAAATTAAATTAAAATATTTTTAAATTAAATTATTTTCAAATTAAATTAAATTATTTTCAAATTAAATAAAATTGTGTTCAAATTAAATTAAAATATTTTTAAATTAAATTATTTTTAAATTAAATTAAAATATTTTTAAATTAAATTAAATTATTTTCAAATTAAATTAAATTATTTTAAAATTCTATTAAATTATTTTCAAATTAAATTAAATTATTTTCAAATTAAATTAAATTATTTGAAAATTAAATTAAATTATTTAAAAATTAAATTAAATTATTTTCAAATTTAATTTAATTATTTTCAAATTAAATTAAATTATTCTAAAATTAAATTAAATTATTTTTAAACTAAATTAAATTATTATAGAACAAAATTAAAATTCTTTTCAAATTAAATTAAAATATTTTAAAATTAAATTAAATTATTTTAAAATTAAATTAAATTATTTTAAAATTAAATTAAATTATTTTTAAATTAAATTAAATTATTTTAAAATTAAATTAAATTATTTTCAAATTAAATTAAATTATTTTCAGATTAAATTAAACTATTTTCGAATAAAATTAAATTTTTTTCGAACTAAATTAAATAATTTTAAAATTAAATTAAATAATTTTAAAATTAAATTAAATTATTTTAAAATTAAATTAAATTTTGTAAAATTAAATTATTCTCAAATTAAATTAAATTATTTTAAAATTACATTAAATTATTTTCAAATTAAATTAAATTATTTTCAAATTAAATTAAATTAAATTATTTAAAAATTAAATTAAATTATTTAAAAAATAAATTAAATTATTTTCAAATTTAATATAATTATTTTCAAATTAAATTAAATTATTCTAAAATTAAATTAAATTATTTCAAAATTAAATTAAATTATTTAAAATTAAATTAAATTATTTTAAAATTAAATTAAATTATCTTCAAATTAAATTAAAATATTTTAAAATTAAATTAAATTATTATAAAATTAAATTTAATTATTTTCAAATTAAATTAAATTATTTTCAAAATAAATTAATTTATTTTAAAATTAAATTAAATTATTTTCAAATTAAATTAAATTATTTTCAAATTAAATTAAATTATTTTAAAATTAAATTAAATTATTTTAAAATTTAATTATTTTAAAATTAAATTAAATAATTTTCAAATTAAATTAAATTATTTTCAAATTAAATTGAATTATTTTAAAATTAAATTAAATTATTTATAAATTAAATTATTTGAAAATTAAATTAAATTATTTTAAAATTAAATTAATTTATTTCAAAATTAAATTAGATTATTTTCAAATTAATTTAAATTATTTTCAAATTAAATTAAATTATTTTAAAATTAAATTAAATTATTTTAAAATTAAATTAAATTATTTTCAAATTAAATTAAATTAGATTATTTTCAAAATAAATTAAATTATTTTCAAATTAAATTAAATTAAATTATTTTTAAATTAAATTAAATTATTTTCAAATTAAATTAAATTATTTATAAATTAAAATAAATTATTTTCGAACAAAATTAATTTTTTTTCAAATTAAATTAAAATATTTTAAAATTAAATTAAATTATTTTAAAATTAATTTAAATTATTGTAAAATTAAATTAATTTCAAATTAAATTAAATTATTTCAAAATCAAATTAAATTATTTTCAAATTAAATTCAACTATTTTCAAAATAAATTAAATTAATTTAAAATCAAATTAAATTATTTTAAATTTAAATTAAATTATTTTGAAATTAAACTAAAATATTTTAAAATTAAATTAGAAATATTCTAAAATTAAATGAAATAATTCTAAAATTAAATTAAATTATTTTAAAATTAAATTAAATTATTTTCAAACTAAATTATATCATTTTCAAATTTAATTAAATTATTATCAAATTAAAATTAATTATTTTTAAATTAAATTAACATATTTTAATATTAAATTAAATTATTTTCAAATTAAATTAAATTATTTTTATTTTAAATTAAATTATTTTCGAATAAAATTAAATTATTTACAAATTAAATTAAAATAATTTAAAATTAAATTAAATTATTTTCAAATTTAATTAAATTGTTTTCAAATTAAATTTAATTATTTTAAAATTAAATTAATTTACTTTAAACTTAAATTAAATTATTTTCAAATTAAATTAAATTATTTTCAAATTTAATTAAATTATTATCAAATTAAATTACATTATTTTCAAATTAAATTAAATTTTTTGCAAATTGAATTTAATTATTTTAAAAATAAATTAATTTACTTGAAATAAAAATAAATTATTTTCAAATTAAATTAAATTATTTTAAAATTTAATTAAATTATTTTAAAATTTAATTATTTTAAAATTAAATTATTTTCAAGTTTAATTAAATTATTTTAAAATTAAATTAAATTATTTTCAAATTAAATTAAATTATTTTCAAATTAAATTAAAATTAATTTGAAATAGTTTTATTTAATCTTAAAATAATTTAATTTAATTTGAAAATAATTTAATTTTATATGAAAATAATTTAATTTAATTTAAAAATAATTTAATTTTAAACTATTTTAAAATTAAATTAAATCACTTTAAAATTAAAATAAATTATTTTAAAATTAAATTAAATTATTATAAAAGTAAATTAATTTATTTTCAAATTTAACTTAATTATTTTCAAAATAAATTAAATTATTTTCAAATTTAATTAAATTATTTTCAAATTAAATTAAATCTCTTTAAAATTAAATTAAATTATTTTTTAATTAAATTAAATTATTTACAAAATAAATTAAATTATTTTAAAACCAAATTATTTTCAAATTTATTTAAATTATTTTTAAATTAAATTAAATTATTTTAAAATTAAATTAAATTATTTTAAAATTATTTAAATAATTTTCAAATTAAATTATATAATTTTAAAATTAAATTAAATTATTTTAAAATTAAATTAAATTATTTTAGAATTAATTAAATTATTTTCAAATTAAATTAAATTATTTTAAAATTAAATAAACTTATTTTCAAATTAAATTAAATTATTTTCAAATTAAATTAAATTATTTTAAAATTAAATTAAATTATTTTCAAATTAAATAAATTATTTTCAAATTAAATTAAATAATTTTCAAATTAAATTAAATTATTCTAGAATTAATTAATTTCTTTTCAAATTAAATTATTTTAAAATTAAATTAAATTATTTTCAAATTTAATTAAATTAATTTCAAATTAAATTCAAATATTTCAAAATTAAATTAAATTATTTTAAAATTATACTAAATTATTTCAAAATTAAATTAAATTATTTTCAAAATAAATTAAATTATTTTCAAATTGAATTAACATATTTTAAAATTAAATTAATTTATTTTAAAATTAAATTAAATTATTTTAAATTTAAATTAAATTATTTTCAAATCAAATTGAAATATTTTCAAATTAAATTAAATTATTTTAAAATTCAATTAAATTATTTTTAAATTAAATTAAATTAAATTGTTTTAAAAATAAATTAAATTATTTTAAAATTAATTAAATTATTTTCATATTAAATTAAATTATTTTAAAATTAAAATGAATTATTTTCAAATTAAATTAAATTATTTTCAAATTAAATTAAATTATTTTCAAAATAAATTAAATTATTTTCAAATTGAATTAACATATTTTAAAATTAAATTAATTTATTTTAAAATAAATTATTTTAAAATTAAATTAAATTATTTTTATATTAAATTGAAATATTTTAAAATTAAAATTATTTTAAAATTAAATTAAATTATTTTAAAATTAAATTAAATTATTTTAAAATTAAATTAAATTATTTTAAAATAAAAGAAAAATATTTTAGAATTAAATTAAATTATTTTAAAATTAATTAAATTATTTTCAAATTAAATTAAATTATTTTAAAATTAAATTAAATCACTGAAATTAAATTAAATTATTTTTTAATTAAATCAAATTATTTTAAAAAAAAATTAAATTACTTTAAAATTAAATTTAATTATTTTAAAATTAAATTTAATTATTTTAAAATTAAATTAAATTACTTTAAAATTAAATTTAATTATTTTAAAATTAAATTTAGTTATTTTAAAATTAAATTAAATTACTTTAAAATTATATTTACTTATTTTCAAATTTAATTAAACTATTTTAAAATTAAATTAAATCACTTTAAAATTAAAATAAATTATTTTAAAATTAAATTAAATTATTAAAAAAGTAAATTAATTTATTTTCAAATTTAACCTAATTATTTTCAAATTAAATTAAATTATTTTCAAATTTAATTAAAATATTTTAAAATTAAATAAAATTATTTTCAAATTAAATTAAATTATTTTCAATTTAAATTAAATTATTTTCAAAATAAATTTAATTATTTTCAAATTAAATTAAATTATTTGCAAATTAAATTTAATTATTTAAAAATTAAATTAATATACTTTAAACTTAAATTAAATTATTTTCAAATTAAATTAAATTATTTTAAAATTAAATTAAATTATTTCAAAATTAAATTATTTTCAAATTTAATTAAAATAAATTATTTTTAAATAAAATTAAATTATTTTCAAATTAAATTAAATTATTTTCAAATTAAACTAAAGGATTTTCAAATTAAGGTATTTTAAAATTAAATTAAATTATTTTAAAATTAAATTAAATTATTTTAAAATTAAATTATTTTAAAATTAAATTGAAATATTTTCAAATTAAATTAAAAAATTTTAAAATTAAATTAAATTATTTTTAAATTAAATTAAATTATTTTAAAATTAAATTAAAGTATTTTAAAATTAAATCAAATTATTTTAAAATTAAATTACATTATTTTAAAATTAATTAAATTATTTTGAAATTAAATTAAATTATTTTGAAATTAAATTAAATTACCATAAAATTAAATTATATTATTTTAAAATTAAATTAAATTATTTTAAAAGTAAATTTAATTATTTTCAAATCTAACTTAATTATTTTCAAATTAAATTAAATTATTTTCAAATTTAATTAAATTATTTTCAAAATAAATTAAATTATTTTCAAATTAAATTAAATTATTTTTAATTTAAATTAAATTATTTTCAAATTAAATTAAATTATTTTCAAATTAAATTAAATTATTTGCAAATTAAATTAAATTATTTTAAAATAAATTAAATTACTTTAAAATTAAATTAAATTATTTTCAAATTAAATTAAATTATTTTCAAATTAAACTAAATTATTTTCAAATTAAATTAAAATATTTTCAAAATAAACTAAATTTATATCAATTTAAATTAAATTATTTTCAAATTAAATTAAATTATTTTAAAATTAAATTAAATTATTTTCAAAATAAATTAAATTATTTTCAAATAGAATTAACATTTTAAAATTAAATTAATTTATTTTAAAATTAAATTAAATTATTTTAAAATTAAATTAAATTATTTTCAAATTAAATTGAAATATTTTCAAATTAAACTAAAAAATTTTAAAATTAAATTAAATTATTTTAAAATTAAATTAAATTATTTTAAAATTAAATTAAATTCTTTTGAAATTAAATTAAATTATTTTAAAATTAAATTACATTATTTTAAAATTAATTAAATAATTTTCAAAAAAAATTAAATTATTTTAAAATTAAATTAAATCACTTTAAAATTAAATTATATTATTTTAAAAATAAATAAAATTATTTTAAAAGTAAATTAAATTATTTTCAAATTTAACTTAATTATTTTCAAATTAAATTAAATTATTTTCAAATTTAATTAAATTATTTTAAAATTAAATAAAATTATTTTAAAATTAAATTAAATTATTTTCAATTTAAATTAAATTATTTTCAAATTAAATTAAATTATTTTCAAATTAAACTAAAGGATTTAGGATTTTCAAATTAAGGTATTTTAAAATTAAATTAAATTATTTAAAAATTAAATTAAATTATTTTAGAATTAATTAATTTCTTTTCAAATTAAATTATTTTAAAATTAAATTAAATTATTCTCAAATTTAATTAAATTAATTTCAAATTGAATTCAAATATTTCAAAATTAAATTAAATTATTTAAAATTATTTAAAATTATATTAAATTATTTTAAAATTAAATTAAATTATTTTCAAAATAAATTAAATTATTTTCAAATTAAATTAAATTATTTTTAAATTAAATTAAATTACTTTAAAATTAAAGTAAATTATTTTCAAATTAAATTAAATTATTTTAAAATTAAATTAAATTATTTTAAAATTAAATTAAATTATTTTAAAAATAAATATTTTAAAATTAAATTTAATTACTTTAAAATTAAATTAAATTATTTTAAAATTAAATTAAATTATTTTAAAATTAATTAAATTATTTTCATATAAAATTAAATTATTTTCAAATTAAATTAAATTATTTTAAGATTAAATTAAACTATATTCAAATTAATTTAAATTATTTTCAAAATAAATCACATTATTTTAAAATTAAATTAAATTATTTTAAAATTAAATTAAATTATTTTAAAATTAAATTAAATTATTTCAAAATTAAATTATTTTTAAATTTAATTAAAATAAATTATTTTTAAATAAAATTAAATTATTTTCAAATTAAATTAAATTATTTTCAAATTAAACTAAAGGATTTTCAAATTAAGGTATTTTAAAATTAAATTAAATTATTTTAAAATTAAATTAAATTATTTTAAAATTAAATTATTTTCAAATTAAATTGAAATATTCTCAAATTAAATTAAAAAATTTTAAAATTAAATTAAATTATTTTCAAATTAAATTAAATTATTTTCAAAATAAATTAAATTATTTTCAAATTAAACTAAATTAGTTTCAAATTAAATTAAATTATTTTCAAATAAAATTAAATTATTTTAAAATTAAATTAAATTATTTCAAATTAAATAATTTTCAAATTTATTTAAATTAAATTATTTTAAAATTAAATTAAATTATTTTAAAATTAAATTAAATTATTTTCAAATTAAATTAAAATATTTTCAAATTAAATTAAAAATTTTTTAAATTAAATTAAATTATTTTTAAATTAAATTAAATTATTTTTAAATTAAATTAAATTATTTTCAAAATAAATTAAATTATTTTCAAATTGAATTAACATTTTAAAATTAAATTAATTTATTTGAAAATTAAATAAAATTATTCTAAAATTAAATTAAATAATTTTCAAACTAAAATGAAATATTTTCAAATTAAATAAAAAATTTTAAAATTAAATTAAATTATTTTTAAATTAAATTAAATTAAATTATTTTAAAAATAAATTAAATTATTTTAAAATTAATTAAATTATTTTCATATTAAATTAAATTATTTTAAAATTAAAATAAATTATTTTAAAATTAATTTAAATTATTTTCAAATTAAAATTAAATTAAATTATTTTCAAATTTAATTAACTTATTTTAAAATAAAATAAAATTATTTTTAAATTAAATTAAATCACTGAAATTAAATTAAATTATTTTTTAATTAAATCAAATTATTTTCAAAAGAAATTAAATTATTTTATATCTAAATTATTTTCAAATTTAATTAAATTATTTTCAAATTAAATTATATTATTTTAAAATTAAATTTAATTATTTTAAAATTAAATTAAATTATTTTAAAACTAAATTAAATTATTCTAAAATTAAATTAAATTATTTTCACATTGAATTAAAATATTTTAAAATTAAATTAAATTATTTTAAAATTAAATTAAATTATTTTCAAATTAAATTAAATTATTTTAAAATTAAATTAAATTATTTTAAAATTAAATTTAATTATTTTAAAATTAAATTAAATTACTTTAAAATATAAACTTTTGAAAATAAATTACTTAACTTATTTTCAAATTTAATTAAATTATTTTAAAATTCAATTAAATTATTTTAAAACTAAATTATTTTCAAATTAAATTAAATTATTTTCAAACTAAATTAAGTTATTTTAAAATTAAATTAAATTATTTTAAAATTTTTTAAAATTAAAAATTAAATTATTTTAAAATTAAATTAAAATATTTTCAAATTAAAATAATTTATTTTAAAATTAAATTATATTATTTTAAAATTAAATTTAATTATTTTAAAATTAAATAAATTTACTTTAAAATTTAAAATTTTGAAAATAAATTACTTAACTTATTTTCAAATTCAATTAAATTATTTTAAAATTAAATTAAATTATTTTCAAATTAAATTATTTTCAAATTAAATTGAATTATTTTTAAATTAAATTATTTTAAAATTAAATTAAATTATTTTCAAATTAAATTAAATTATTTTTAAATTAAATTAAATTACTTTAAAATTAAATTAAATTATTTTAAAAATAAATAATTTTAAAATTAAATTTAATTACTTTAAAATTAAATTAAATTATTTTAAAACTAAATTTAATTATTTTAAAATTAAATTAATTTATTTTAAAATTAATTTAATTATTTTCAAATTAAAAATAAATTAAATTATTTTCAAATTTAATTATCTTATTTTAAAATAAAATTAAATTATTTTTAAATTAATTTAAATTATTTTCAAAATAAATTACATTATTTTAAAATTAAATTAAATTATTTTAAAATTAAATTAAATTATTTTAAAATTAAATTAAATTATTTTAAAATTAAATTAAATTATTTTAAAATTAAATTAAATTATTTTAAAATTAATTTCAATTATTTTAAAATTAATTTAAATTATTTTAAAATTAAATTAAATTATTTTAAAATTAAATTAAATTATTTTAAAATTAAATTAAATTATTTTCAAATTAAATTAAACTATCTCGAAATTAAATTAAAATATTTTAAAATTAAATAAAATTATTTTAAAATCAAATTAAATTATTTTCAAAATAAATTAAATTATTTTAAAATTTAATTAAATTATTTTCAAATTAAATTGAAATATTTTAAAATTAAATTAAATTGTTTTAAAAATAAATTATTTTAAATTAAATTAAAATTTTTTCAAAATAAATTAAATAATTTTCAAATTAAATTAAATTATTTTAAAATTAAATTAAATTATTTTAGAATTAATTAAATTATTTTCAAATTAAATTAAATTATTTTAAAATTAAATTAACTTATTTTCAAATTAAATTAAATTATTTTCAAATTAAATTAAATTATTTTAAAATTAAATTAAATTATTTTCAAATTAAATTAAATTATTTTCAAATTAAATTAAATAATTTTAAAATTAAATTATTTTAAAATTAAATTTAATTATTTTAAAATTAAATTAAATTACTTTAAAATTTAAAATTTTGAAAATAAATTACTTAACTTATTTTCAAATTTAATTAAATTATTTTAAAATTAAATTAAATTATTTTTAAATAAAATTAAATTATTTGAAAATAAAATTAAATTATTTTTAAATTAAATTAAATTATTTTAAAATTAAATTAAATTATTTTAAAATTAAATAAAATTATTTTAGAATTAAATTAAATTATTTTAAAATTCATTAAATTATTTTCAAATTAAATTAAATTATTTTAAAATTAAATTAAATCACTGAAATTAAATTAAATTATTTTTTAATTAAATCAAATTATTTTAAAAAAAAATTAAATTATTTTATATCTAAATTCTTTTCAAATTTAATTAAATTATTTTCAAATTAAATTAAATTATTTTAAAATCAAATTAAATTATTTTAAAATTAATTAAATTTCTTTCAAATTAAATTATATTATTTTAAAATTAAATTTAATTATTTTCAAATTAAATTAAATTATTTTAAAATTAAATTAAATTATTTTAAAATTAAATTTAATTATTTTAAAATTAAATTAAATTACTTTGAAATTTAAACTTTTGAAAATAAATTACATAACTTATTTTCAAATTTATTTAAATTATTTTAAAATTTTTTAAAATTAAATTAAATTATTTTAAAAATAAATTAAAATATTTTAAAATTAAATTAAATTATTTTAAAATTAAATTATATTATTTTAAAATTAAATTTAATTATTTTAAAATTAAATTAATTTACTTTAAAATTTAAAATTTTGAAAATAAATTACTTAACTTATTTTCAAATTTAATTAAATTATTTTAAAATTAAATTAAATTATTTTCAAATTAAATTAAATTATTTTAAAATTAAATTAAATTATTTTAAAATTAATTTAAATTATTTTCAATTTAAAATTAAATATTTTAAAATTAAATTAAATTATTTTCAAATTAAATTAAATTATTTTAAAATTAAATTAAATTATTTTAAAATTAAATTAAATTATTTTAAAATTAAATTTAATTATTTTAAAATTAAATTAAATTACTTTAAAATTTAAAATTTTGAAAATAAATTACTTAACTTATTTTCAAATTTAATTAAATTATTTTAAAATTAAATTAAATTATTTTCAAATTAAATTAAATTATTTTAAAATTAAATTAAATCACTGAAATTAAATTAAATTATTTTTTAATTAAATCAAATTATTTTTAAAAAAAATTAAATTATTTTATATCTAAATTATTTTCAAATTTAATTACATTATTTTCAAATTAAATTAAATTATTTTAAAATCAAATTAAATTATTTTAAAATTAATTAAATTTCTTTCAAATTAAATTATATTATTTTAAAATTAAATTTAATTATTTTCAAATTAAATTAAATTATTTTAAAATTAAATTTAATTATTTTAAAATTAAATTAAATTACTTTAAAATTTAAACTTTTGAAAATAAATTACTTAACTTATTTTCAAATTTAATTAAATTATTTTAAAATTAAATTAAATTATTTTCAAATTAAATTAAATTATTTTAAAATTAAATTAAATTATTTTAAAATTAATTTAAATTATTTTCAATTTAAAATTAAATATTTTAAAATTAAATTAAATTATTTTCAAATTAAATTAAATTATTTTAAAATTAAATTACATTATTTTAAAATTAAATTAAATTATTTTAAAATTAAATTTAATTATTTTAAAATTAAATTAAATTACTTTAAAATTTAAAATTTTGAAAATAAATTACTTAACTTATTTTCAAATTTAATTAAATTATTTTAATATTAAATTAAATTATTTTCAAATTAAATTAAATTATTTTAAAATAAAATTAAATTATTTTTAAATTAAATTAAATTATTTTCAAATTAAATTAAATTATTTTCAAATTAATTAAATTATTTTCAAATAAAATTAAATTATTTTCAAATTAAATGAAATTATTTTAAGATTAAATTAAATTATTTTTAAAATAAATTATTTTAAAACTAAATTAAATTATATTCAAATTAAATTAAATTATTTTCAAAATAAATTACATTATTTTAAAATTAAATTAAATTATTTTAAAATTAAATTAAATTATTTTAAAATTAAATTAAATTATTTTAAAATTAATTTATATTATTTTAAAATTAATTTAAATTATTTTAAAATTAAATTAAATTATTTTAAAATTAAATTAAATTATTTTAAAATTAAATTAAATTATTTTCAAAATAAATTAAATTATTTTCAAATTAAATTAAATTATTTTAAAATTAAATTAAATTATTTTAAAATTAATTTAAATTATTTTAAAATTAATTTAAATTATTTTAAAATTAAATTTAGTTATTTTAAAATTAAATTAAATTACTTTAAAATTATATTTACTTATTTTCAAATTTAATTAAACTATTTTAAAATTAAATTTAATCACTTTAAAATTAAAATAAATTATTTTAAAATTAAATTAAATTATTAAAAAAGTAAATTCATTATTTTCAAATTTAACTTAATTATTTTCAAATTAAATAAAATTATTTTCAAATTTAATTAAATTATTTTAAAATTAAATAAAATTATTTTCAAATTAAATTAAATTATTAATATATATATTTATTTAAATATATTTTGTTGAGTTAGAAGATTTTGATTTTTCGATCAAATTAAACATTAGTGTTTGTATCTTATCTTCATAGATTATAATTTCTAGGAAATTGTTTTATACATATCGTTAACAGTTAACATCATTGCGTATAGAACGTATAATAATCTTTCTTTAACAAACTTTCTTAAAAACAACTACTTCACTGGCAAACACCTCGACTGACATTGAATTACATTAAGAAAGTTTTTTTGGGTTCTACATAACCCTGTGATTTTCCCAAAAAATAACAATATCCTGATCAAATACAAAACATAATTCACAATTAATTAATGAACATCCATATACGCGTTTCGACCTTTTGGCTTCATCAGTATGGCTTTATCATTAACAACAAATTATAACAAGAAATAAAATGAAATACGACTTACCCAGTGTGTTTTTCACAGCAAACTGATTTAATCGCATTTGAGATTATTCTATTTATAGTTGAACCAGGTATTGAGATTTTTTGGGAAAAACCATATGCGGCGCTTGTTGTACTAGCTGACCAATAACATTGGTCGAAGTAAATATATTAAAGAATTTTTATTCAACTTTATTGACCAAGAAGCCATGAACAATTATTAATATATATATTTATTTAAATATATTTTGTTGAGTTAGAAGATTTTGATTTTTCGATCAAATTAAACATTAGTGTTTGTATCTTATCTTCATAGATTATAATTTCTAGGAAATTGTTTTATACATATCGTTAACAAAGTTAACATCATTGCGTATAGAACGTATAATAATCTTTCTTTAACAAACTTTCTTAAAAACAACTACTTCACTGGCAAACACCTCGACTGACATTGAATTACATTAAGAAAGTTTTTTTGGGTTCTACATAACCCTGTGATTTTCCCAAAAAATAACAATATCCTGATCAAATACAAAACATAATTCACAATTAATTAATGAACATCCATATACGCGTTTCGGCCTTTTGGCTTCATCAGTATGGCTTTATCATTAACAACAAATTATAACAAGAAATAAAATGAAATACGACTTACCCAGTGTGTTTTTCACAGCAAACTGATTTAATCGCATTTGAGATTATTCTATTTATAGTTGAACCAGGTATTGAGATTTTTTGGGAAAAACCATGTGCGGCGCTTGTTGTACTAGCTGACCAATAACATTGGTCGAAGTAAATATATTAAAGAATTTTTATTCAACTTTATTGACCAAGAAGCCATGAACAATTATTAATATATATATTTATTTAAATTTATTTTGTTGAGTTAGAATATTTTGATTTTTCGATCAAATTAAACATTAGTGTTTGTATCTTATCTTCATAGATTATAATTTCTAGGAAATTGTTTTATACATATCGTTAACAAAGTTAACATCATTGCGTATAGAACGTATAATAATCTTTCTTTAATTATTAAATTATTAAATTTAAATTATTAAATTATTTTCAATTTAAATTAAATTATTTTCAAAATAAATTAAATTATTTTCAAATTAAATTAAATTATTTGCAAATTAAATTTAATTATTTAAAAATCAAATTAATATACTTTAAACTTAAATTAAATTATTTTCAAATTAAATTAAATTATTTTAAAATTAAATTAAATTATTTTTAAATTAAATTAAATTATTTTCAAATCAAACTAATTTTTTTTCAAATTAAATTAAATTTTTTTTAAAAGAAATTAAATTATTTTCAATTTAAATTAAATTATTTTCAAATTAAATTAAATTATTTTTAAATTAAATTAAATTATTTGCAAGTTAAATTAAATTATTTTAAAATTAAATTAATTTACTTTAAACATAGATTAAATTATTTTCAAATTAAATTAAATTATTTTAAAATTAAATTAAATTATTTGAAAATTAAATTATTTTCAAATTTAATCAAATTAAATTATTTTTAAATAAAATTAAATTATTTTCAAATTAAATTAAATTATTTTCAAATTAAACTAAAGGATTTTCAAATTAAGGTATTTTAAAATTAAATTAAATTATTTTAAAATTAAATTAAATTATTTTAAAATTAAATTATTTTCAAATTAAATTGAAATATTTTCAAATTAAATTAAAAAATTTTAAAATTAAATTAAATTATTTTCAAATTAAATTAAATTATTTTCAAAATGAATTAAATTATTTTCAAATTAAACTAAATTAGTTTCAAATTAAATTAAATTATTTTCAAAATAAACTAAATTATTTTCAATTTAAATTAAATTATTTTCAAATAAAATTAAATTATTTTAAAATTAAATTAAATTATTTCAAAATTAAATTATTTTCAAATTTATTTAAATTAAATTATTTTTAAATTAAATTAAATTATTTTAAAATTAAAATAAATTATTTTCAAATTAAATTGAAATATTTTCAAATTAAATTAAAAAAATTTTAAATTAAATTAAATTATTTTTAAATTAAATTAAATTATTTTCAAAACAAATTAAATTATTTTCAAATTGAATTAACATTTTAAAATTAAATTAATTTATTTGAAAATTAAATAAAATTATTTTAAAATTAAATTAAATTATTTTCAAATTAAAATGAAATATTTTCAAATTAAATTAAAAAATTTTATAATTAAATTAAATTATTTTTAAATTAAATTAAATTATTTTCAAATTAAATTAAAGTATTTTAAAATTAAATCAAATTATTTTAAAATAAATTACATTATTTTAAAATTAATTAAATTATTTTGAAATTAAATTAAATTATTTTGAAATTAAATTAAATTACTATAAAATTAAATTATATTATTTTAAAATTAAATTAAATTATTTTAAAAGTAAATTAAATCACTTTAAAATTAAATTATATTATTTTATAATTAAATTAAATTATTTTTAAATTAAATTAAATTATTTTCAAATTAAATTAAAGTATTTTAAAATTAAATCAAATTATTTTAAAATTAAATTACATTATTTTAAAATTAATTAAATTATTTTGAAATTAAATTAAATTATTTTGAAATTAAATTAAATTACTATAAAATTAAATTAAATTATTTTAAAAATAAATTAAAATATTTTCAAAAAAATTAAATTATTTTAAAATTAAATTATATTATTTTAAAATTAAATTTAATTATTTTAAAATTAAATTAATTTACTTTAAAATTTAAAATTTTGAAAAAAAATTACTTAACTTATTTTCAAATCTAACTTAATTATTTTCAAACTAAATTAAATTATTTTCAAATTTAATTAATTTGTTTTAAAATTAAATAAAATTATTTTCAAATTAAATTAAATTATTTTTAATTTAAATTAAATTATTTTCAAATTAAATTAAATTATTTTCAAATTAAATTAAATTATTTGCAAATTAAATTAAATTATTTTAAAATTAAATTAAATTACTTTAAAATTAAATTAAATTATTTTCAAATTAAATTAAATTATTTTCAAATTAAACTAAATTATTTTCAAATTACATTAAAATATTTTCAAAATAAACAAAATTTTTATCAATTTAAATTAAATTATTTTCAAATTAAATTAAATTATTTTAAAATTAAATTAAATTATTTTCAAAATAAATTAAATTATTTTCAAATAGAATTAACATTTTAAAATTAAATTAATTTATTTTAAAATTAAATTAAATTATTTTAAAATAAATTAAATTATTTTCAAATTAAATTGAAATATTTTCAAATTAAACTAAAAAATTGTAAAAGTAAATTAAATTATTTTAAAATTAAATTAAATTCTTTTAAAATTAAATTAAATTATTTTAAAATTAAATTACATTATTTTAAAATTAATTAAATAATTTTCAAATTAAATTAAATTAAATCACTAAAATTAAATTATATTATTTTAAAATTAAATAAAATTATTTTAAAAGTAAATTAAATTATTTTCAAATTTAACTTAATTATTTTCAAATTAAATTAAATTATTTTTAAATTTAATTAAATTATTTTAAAATTAAATAAAATTATTTTTAAATTAAATTAAATTATTTTCAAATTAAATTAAATTATTTTCAAATTAAATTAAATTATTTTCAAATTAAATTAAATTATTTGCAAATTAAATTAAATTGTTTTAAAATTAAATTAATTTACTTTAAACTTCTGTTAAATTATTTTAAAATTTAATTAAATTATTTTAAAATTAAATTAAATTATTCTCAAATTAAATTAAATTATTCTCAAATCAAACTAAATTATTTTCAAATTAAATAAAATTATTCTCAAATTAAATTAAATTATTTTAAAATTAAATTAAATTATTTTAAAATTAAATTAAATTATTTTCAAATTAAATTAAATTATTTTAAAATTAAATTAAATTATTTTCAAATTAATTTAAATTATTTTCAAAATAAATTAAATTGTTTTCAAATTAAATTAAATTATTTTCAAATTAAATTAAGTAATTTTAAAATTAAATTAAATTATTTTAAAATTTTTTAAAATTAAATTAAATTATTTTAAAATTAAATTAAATTATTTTCAAATTTAATTAAATTATTTTAAAATTAAATAAAATTATTTTCAAATTAAATTAAATTATTTTCAAAATAAATTAAATAATTTTCAAATTAAATTAAATTATTTAAAAATTAAATTAAATTATTTTTTAATTAAATTAAATTAAATTATTTTAAAAATAAATTAAATTATTTTAAAATTAATTAAATTATTTTCATATTAAATTTAATTATTTTAAAATTAAAATAAATTATTTTCAAATTAAATTAAATTATTTTCAAATTAAATTAAATTATTTTCAAAATAAATTAAATTATTTTCAAATTGAATTAACATATTTTAAAATTAAATTAATTTATTTTAAAATAAATTATTTTAAAATTAAATTAAATTATTTTCAAATTAAATTGAAATATTTTAAATTTAAAATTATTTTCAAATTAAATTAAATTATTTTAAAATTAAATTAAATTATTTTAAAATTAAATAAAATTATTTTAGAATTAAATTAAATTATTTTAAAATTAATTAAATTATTTTCAAATTAAATTAAATTATTTTCAAATTAAATTAAATCACTGAAATTAAATTAAATTATTTTTTAATTAAATCAAATTATTTTCAAAAAAAATTAAATTATTTTATAACTAAATTATTTTCAAATTTAATTAAATTATTTTCAAATTAAATTAAATTATTTTAAAATTAAATTAAATTATTTTAAAATTAAATTTAATTATTTTAAAATTAAATTAAATTACTTTAAAATTTAAACTTTTGAAAATAAATTACTTAACTTATTTTCAAATTTAATTAAATTATTTTAAAATTAAATTAAATTATTTTTAAATTAAATTATTTTCAAATTAAATTAAATTATTTTCAAATTAAAATAAGTTATTTTAAAATTAAATTAAATTATTTTAAAAATTTTTAAATTTAAATTAAATTATTTTAAAATTAAATTAATATATTTTCAAATTAAAATAAATTATTTTAAAATTAAATTATATTATTTTAAAATTAAATTTAATTATTTTAAAATTAAATTAATTTACTTTAAAATTTAAAATTTTGAAAATAAATTACTTAACTTATTTTCAAATTTAATTAAATTTTCTTAAAAAAAAATTAAATTATTTTAAAATTAAATTATTTTCAAATTAAATTAAATTGTTTTAAAATTAAATTAAATTATTTTAAAATTAATTTAAATTATTTTCAAATTAAAATTAAATATTTTAAAATTAAATTAAATTATTTTCAAATTTAATTAACTTATTTTAAAATAAAATTAAATTATTTTTAAATTTAATTTAAATTATTTTCAAATTAAATTAAATTATTTCCAAATTAAGTTATTTTAAAATTAAATTAAATTATTTTAAAATTAATTAAATTATTTTCAAATAAAATTAAATTATTTTCAAATTAAATTAAATTATTTTAAGAATAAATTAAATTATTTTTAAAATAAATTATTTTAAAATTAAATTAAATTATTTTCAAAATAAATTAAATTATTTTCAAAATAAATTACATTATTTTAAAATTAAATTAAATTATTTTAAAATTAAAATAAATTATTTTAAAATTAAATTAAATTATTTTAAATTTAATTTAAATTATTTTAAAATTAATTTAAATTATTTTAAAATTAAATTAAATTATTTTAAAAGTAAATTAAATTATTTTAAAATTAAATTAAATTATTTTCAAATTAAATTAAATTATCTTCAAATTAAATTAAAATATTTTAAAATTAAATAAAATTATTTTAAAATCAAATTAAATTATTTTCAAAATAAATTAAATTATTTTCAAATTAAATTAAGATATTTTAAAACTAAATTAAATTATTTTAAAATTAATTAAAATATTTTCAAATTAAATAAAATTATTTTAAAATTAAATTAAATCACTTTAAAATTAAATTTAATTATTTTAAAATTTAATTTAGTTATTTTAAAATTAAATTAAATTACTTTAAAATTATATTTACTTATTTTTAAATTTAATTAAACTATTTTAAAATTAAATTAAATCACTTTAAAATTAAAATAAATTATTTTAAAATTAAATTAAATTATTATAAAAGTAAATTAATTTATTTTCAAATTTAACTTAATTATTTTCAAATTAAATTAAATTATTTTCAAATTTAATTAAATTATTTTAAAATTAAATAAAATTATTTTCAAATTAAATTAAATTATTTTCAATTTAAATTAAATTATTTTCAAATTAAATTAAATTATTTTCAAATTAAATTAAATTATTTGCAAATAAAATTTAATTATTTAAAAATTAAATTAATATACTTTAAACTTAAATTAAATTATTTTCATATTAAATTAAATTATTTTAAAATTAAATTAAATTATTTTTAAATTAAATTAAATTAAATTATTTTCAAATTAAACTAAGTTTTTTTCAAATTAAATTAAATTTTTTTTAAAAGAAATTAAATTATTTTCAATTTAAATTAAATTATTTTCAAATTAAATTAAATTATTTTCAAATTAAATTAAATTATTTGCAAATTAAATTTAATTATTTTAAAATTAAATTAATTTACTTTAAACATAGATTAAATTATTTTCAAATTAAATTAAATTATTTTAAAATTAAATTAAATTATTTCAAAATTAAATTATTTTCAAATTTAATTAAATTAAATTATTTTTAAATAAAATTAAATTATTTTCAAATTAAATTATTTTCAAATTAAACTAAAGGATTTTCAAATTAAGGTATTTTAAAATTTAATTAAATTATTTTAAAATTAAATTA
Organism: Phosphuga atrata; assembly: GCA_944588485.1. Taxonomy (NCBI): domain Eukaryota; kingdom Metazoa; phylum Arthropoda; class Insecta; order Coleoptera; family Silphidae; genus Phosphuga; species Phosphuga atrata. The sequence goes on from OX155901.1 coordinate 17,360,645, forward strand.
AATTATTTTCAAATTAACTTGAAATATTTTCAAATTAAATTAAAAAAATTTAAAATTAAATTAAATTATTTTCAAATTAAATTAAATTATTTTCAAAATAAATTAAATTATTTTCAAATTAAAATAAATTATTTTCAAATTAAATTAAATTATTTTCAAAATAAACTTAATTATTTTCAATTTAAATTAAATTATTTTCAAATTAAAATAAATTATTTTAAAATTAAATTAAATTATTTCAAAATTAAATTATTTTCAAATTTATTTAAATTAAATTATTTTTAAATTAAATTAAATTATTCTAAAATTAAATTAAATTATTTTCAAATTAAATTGAAATATTTTCAAATTAAATTAAAAATATTTTAAATTAAATTAAATTATTTTTAAATTAAATTAAATTATTTTCAAAATAAATTAAATTATTTTTAAATTGAATTAACATTTTAAAATAAAATTAATTTATTTTAAAATAAAATAAAATTATTTTAAAATTAAATTAAATTATTTTCAAATTAAAATGAAATATTTTCAAATTAAATTAGAAAATTTTAAAATCAAATTAAATTATTTTTAAATTAAATTAAATTATTTTAAAATTAAATTAAAGTATTTTAAAATTAAATCAAAATATTTTAAAATTAAATTACATTATTTTAAAATTAATTAAATTATTTTCAAATTAAATCATTTTGAAATTAAATTAAATTACTATAAAATTAAATTATATTATTTTAAAATTAAATTAAATTATTTTAGAAGTAAATTTAATTATTTTCAAATTTAACTTAATTATTTTCAAATTAAATTAAATTATTTTCAAAATTAATTAATTTATTTTAAAATTAAATAAAATTATTTTTAAATTAAATTAAATTATTTGCAAATTAAATTAAATTATTTTAAAATTAATACAATTATTTTCAAATTAAATTAAATTATTTTAAAATTAAATTAAATCACTTTAAAATTAAATTATATTATATTAAAATTAAATTAAATTATTTTAAAAATAAATTAAATTATTTTCAAATTTAACTTAATTATTTTCAAATTAAATTAAATTATTTTCAAATTTAATTAAATTATTTATAAAATTATTTTCAAATTAAATTAAATTATTTCAAAATTAAATTATTTTCAAATTTAATTAAATTACTTTAAAATTAAATTAAATTATTTTCAAATTAAATTAAATTATTTTCCAAATTAAACTAAATTATTTTCAAATTAAATTAAAATATTTTCAAAATAAACTAAATTTTTATCAATTTAAATTAAATTATTTTCAAATTAAATTAAATTATTTTCAAAATAAATTAAATTATTTTCAAATAGAATTAACATTTTAAAATTAAATTAATTTATTTTAAAATTAAATTAAATTATTTTAAAATTAAATTAAATTATTTTAAAATTAAATTAAATTGTTTTAAAATTAAATTAAATTATTTTAAAATTAAATTAAATTATTTTAAAATTAATTAAATTATTTTCAAATTAAATTAAATTATTTTAAAATTAAATTAAATCACTTTAAAATTAAATTATATTATTTTAAAATTAAATTAAATTATTTTAAAAATAAATTAAATTATTTTCAAATTTAACTTAATTATTTTCAAATTAAATTAAATTATTTTCAAATTTAATTAAATTATTTTAAAATAAAATAAAATTATTTTCAAATTAAATTAAATTATTTTCAATTTAAATTAAATTATTTTCAAATTAAATTAAATTATCTTCAAATTAAATTAAACTATTTGCAAATTAAATTAAATTATTTTAAAATTATATTAATTTACTTTAAACTTAAATTAAATTATTTTCAAATAAAATTAAATTTTTTTTAAATTAAATTAAAATAATTTCAAAATTAAATTATTTTAAAATTTAATTAAATTATTTTAAAATTAAATTAAATTATTTTTAAATTAAATTAAATTTTTATCAAATTGAATTAAATTATTTTCAAATTAAACTAAATTATTTTCAAATTAAATTAAATTATTCTCAAATTAAATTAAATTATTTTAAAATTAAATTAAATTATTTTAAAATTAAATTAAATTATTTTAAAATTAAATTAAATTATTTTCAATTAAAATTAAATTATTTTCAAAATAAATTAAATTATTTTCAAATTAAATTAAATTGTTTTCAAATTAAATTAAGTAATTTTAAAATTTAATTAAATTATTTTAAAATTTTTTAAAATTAAATTAAATTATTTTAAAATTAAATTAAATTATTTTCAAATTTAATTAAATTATTTTAAAATTAAATAAAATTATTTTCAAATTAAATTAAATTATTTTCAATTTAAATTAAATTATTTTCAAATTAAATTTAATTATTTTCAAATTAAATTAAATTATTTGCAAATTAAATTTAATTATTTTAAAATTAAATTAAATTATTTTAAAACTAAATTAAATTATTCTAAAATTAAATTAAATTATTCTCACATTGAATTAAAATATTTTAAAATTAAATTAAATTATTTTAAAATTAAATTAAATTATTTTCAAATTAAATTAAATTATTTTAAAATTAAATTAAATTATTTTAAAATTAAATTAAATTATTTTAAAATTAAATTAAATTATTTTCATATTAAATTAAGTAATTTTAAAGTTAAATTAAATTATTTTAAAATTTTTTAAAATTAAATTATTTTAAAATTAAGTTAAATTATTTTCAAATTAAATTAAAATTAAATTATATTATTTTAAAATTAAATTTAATTATTTTAAAACAAACTAATTTACTTTAAAATTTAAAATTTTGAAAATAAATTATTACTTAACTTATTTTCAAATTTAATTAAATTATTTTAAAAATAAATTAAATTATTTTCAAATTAAATTATTTTCAAATTAAATTATATTATTTTTAAATTAAATTATTTTATTTTAAAATTAAATTTAATTATTTTAAAAAAAACTAATTTACTTTAAAATTTAAAATTTTGAAAATAAATTGCTTAACTTAATTTCAAATTTAATTAAATTATTTTAAAATTAAATTAAATTATTTTCAAATTAAATTATTTTCAAATTAAATTAAATTATTTTTAAATTAAATGAAATTATTTTAAAATTAAAATAAATTATTTTCAAATTAAATTAAATTATTTTTAAATTAAATTAAATTACTTTAAAATTAAAGTAAATTATTTTAAAATTAAATTAAATTATTTTAAAATTAAATTAAATTATTTTAAAATTAAATTAAATTATTTTAAAATTAAATTAAATTATTTTAAAAATAAATTATTTTAAAATTAAATTTAATTACTTTAAAATTAAATTAAATTATTATAAAATTAAATTAAATTATTTTAAAATTAAATTAAATTATTTTAAAATTAATTTAAATTATTTTCAATTTAAAATCAAATATTTTAAAATTAAAATAAATTATTTTCAAATTTAATTAACTTATTTTAAAATAAAATAAAATTATTTTTAAATTAAATTAAATTATTTTTAAATTAAAAAAAATTATTTTCAGATTAAGTTATTTTAAAATTAAATTAAATTATTTTAAAATTAATTAATTTATTTTCAAATTAAATTAAATTATTTTCAAATTAAATTAAATTAATTTAAGATTAAATTAAATTATTTTTAAAATAAATTATTTTAAAATTAAATTAAATTATATTCAAATTAAATTAAATTATTTTCAAAATGAATTACATTATTTTAAAATTAAATAAAATTATTTTAAAATTAAATTAAATTATTTAAAAATTAAATTATTTTAAAATTAAATTAAATTATTTTAAAATTAATTTAAATTATTTTAAAATTAATTTAAATTATTTTAAAATTAAATTAAATTATTTTAAAATTAAATGAAATTATTTTCAAATTAAATTAAATTATCTTCAAATTAAATTAAATTATTTTAAAATTAAATTAAATTATTTTAAAATTAAATTAAATTATTTTCAAATTTAATTAAATTATTTTCATATTAAATTAAGTAATTTTAAAGTTAAATTAAATTATTTTAAAATTTTTTAAAATTAAATTATTTTAAAATTAAGTTAAATTATTTTCAAATTAAATTAAAATTAAATTATATTATTTTAAAATTAAATTTAATTATTTTAAAACAAACTAATTTACTTTAAAATTTAAAATTTTGAAAATAAATTACTTAACTTATTTTCAAATTTAATTAAATTATTTTAAAAATAAATTAAATTATTTTCAAATTAAATTATTTTCAAATTAAATTATATTATTTTTAAATTAAATTATTTTATTTTAAAATTAAATTTAATTATTTTAAAAAAAACTAATTTACTTTAAAATTTAAAATTTTGAAAATAAATTGCTTAACTTAATTTCAAATTTAATTAAATTATTTTAAAATTAAATTAAATTATTTTCAAATTAAATTATTTTCAAATTAAATTAAATTATTATTAAATTCAATGAAATTATTTTAAAATTAAAATAAATTATTTTCAAATTAAATTAAATTATTTTTAAATTAAATTAAATTACTTTAAAATTAAAGTAAATTATTTTCAAATTAAATTAAATTATTTTAAAATTAAATTAAATTATTTTAAAATTAAATTAAATTATTTTAAAATTAAATTAAATTATTTTAAAAATAAATTATTTTAAAATTAAATTTAATTACTTTAAAATTAAATTAAATTATTATAAAATTAAATTAAATTATTTTAAAATTAAATTAAATTATTTTAAAATTAATTTAAATTATTTTCAATTTAAAATCAAATATTTTAAAATTAAAATAAATTATTTTCAAATTTAATTAACTTATTTTAAAATAAAATAAAATTATTTTTAAATTAAATTAAATTATTTTTAAATTAAAAAAAATTATTTTCAAATTAAGTTATTTTAAAATTAAATTAAATTATTTTAAAATTAATTAATTTATTTTCAAATTAAATTAAATTATTTTCAAATTAAATTAAATTAATTTAAGATTAAATAAAATTATTTTTAAAATAAATTATTTTAAAATTAAATTAAATTATATTCAAATTAAATTAAATTATTTTCAAAATGAATTACATTATTTTAAAATTAAATAAAATTATTTTAAAATTAAGTTAAATTATTTAAAAATTAAATTATTTTAAAATTAAATTAAATTATTTTAAAATTAATTTAAATTATTTTAAAATTAATTTAAATTATTTTAAAATTAAATTAAATTATTTTAAAATTAAATGAAATTATTTTCAAATTAAATTAAATTATCTTCAAATTAAATTAAAATATTGTAAAATTAAATAAAATTATTTTAAAATTAAATTAAATTATTTTCAAAATAAATTAAATTATTTTCAAATTAAATTAAGATATTTTAAAACTAAATTAAATTATTTTAAAATTAATTAAAATATTTTCAAATTAAATTAAATTATTTTAAAATTAAATTAAATTATTTTAAAATTAAATTAAATTATTTTAAAATTAAATTAAATTATTTTCAAATGTAATTAAATTATTTTCATATTAAATTAAGTAATTTTAAAATTAAATTAAATTATTTTAAAATTTTTTAAAATTAAATTATTTTAAAATTAAGTTAAATTATTTTCAAATTAAATTAAAATTAAATTATGTTATTTTAAAATTAAATTTAATTATTTTAAAACAAACTAATTTACTTTAAAATTTAAAATTTTGAAAATAAATTACTTAACTTATTTTCAAATTTAATTAAATTATTTTAAAAATAAATTAAATTATTTTCAAATTAAATTATTTTCAAATTAAATTAAATTATTTTCAAATTAAATTAAATTATTTGCAAATTAAATTAAATTATTTTTAAATTAAATTAATTTACTTTAAACTTAAATTAAATTATTTTCAAATAAAATTAAATTTTTTTCAAATTAAATTAAATTAGTTCAAAATTAAATTATTTTAAAATTTACTTAAATTATTTTAAAATTAAATTAAATTAATATTTTCAAATTAAATTAAATTATTTAAAAATTAAATTAAATTATTTTCAATTTAAATTAAGTTATTTTCAAAATAAATTAAATTATTTTCAAATTGAATTAACATTTTAAAATTAAATTAATTTTTTTTAAAATTAAATTAAATTATTTGCAAATTAAATTCAAATATTTTCAAATTAAATTAAATTATTTTAAAATTAAATTAAAATATTTAAAAATTAAATTAAATTATTTTAAAATTAAATTAAATTATTTTAAAATTAAATTAAATTATTTTAGAATTAAATTTCATTATTTTAAAATTAATTAAATTATTTTCAAATTAAATTAAATTATTTTCAAATTAAATTAAATCACTTTAAAATTAAATTAAATTATTTTCAAATTAAATTAAGATATTTTAAAACTAAATTAAATTATTTTAAAATTAATTAAAATATTTTCAAATTAAATTAATGTATTTTAAAATTAAATTAAATCACTTTAAAATTAAAATTAATTATTTTAAAATTAAATTTAGTTATTTTAAAATTAAATTAATTTACTTTAAAATTATATTTACTTATTTTCAAATTTAATTAAATTTAATTAAACTATTTTAAAAGTAAATTAAATCACTTTAAACTTAAATTAAATTATTTTAAAATTAAATTAAATTATTATAAAAGTAAATTAATTTATTTTCAAATTTACCTTAATTATTTTCAAATTAAATTAAATTATTTTCAAATTTAATTAAATTAAATTATTTTAAAATTAAATTAAATTATTTTAAAATTAATTTAAATTATTTTAAAATTAATTTAAATTATTTTAAAATTAAATTAAATTATTTTCAAATTAAATTGAAATATTTTCGAATTAAATTAAAAATTTTTAAAATTAAATTAAATTATTTTCAAATTAAATTAAATTATTTTCAAAATAAATTAAATTATTTTCAAATTGAATTAACATTTTAAAATTAAATTAATTTAGTTTAAAATTAAATAAAATTATTTTAAAATTAACTTAAATTATTTTAAAATTACAAATAAAATTAAATTTTTTTTAAATTAAATTAAATTAGTTCAAAATTAAATTATTTTAAAATTTAATTAAATTATTTTAAAATTAAATTCAATTATTTTTAAATTAAATTAAATTTTTTTTTAATTAAATTGAATTATTTTTAAATTAAACTAAATTATTTTTAAATTAAATTAAATTATTCTCAAATTAAATTAAATTATTTTAAACCTAAATTAAATTATTTTAAAATTAAATTAAATTAATATTTTCCAATTAAATTAAATTATTTAAAAATTAAATTAAATTATTTTCAATTTAAATTAAGTTATTTTCAAAATAAATTAAATTATTTTCAAATTGAATTAACATTTTAAAATTAAATTAATTTATTTCAAAATTAAATTAAATTATTTGCAAAAATAATTCAAATATTTTCAAATTAAATTAAATTATTTTAAAATTAAATTAAATTATTTAAAAATTAAATTAAATTATTTTAAAATTATATTATATTATTTTAAAATTAAATTTATTTATTTTAAAATTAAATTAAATTACTTTAAAATTTAAAATTTTGAAAATAAATTACTTAACTTATTTTCAAATATAATTAAATTATTTTAAAATTAAATTAAATTATTTTCAAATTAAATTAAATTATTTTCAAATTAAATTAAATTATTTTCAAATTAAATTAAATTATTTTAAAATTAAATTTAATTATTTTCAATTTTTTTTAAATTAAAATCAATTATTTTAAAATTAAATTATATTATTTTCAAATTAAATTAAATTATTTTAAAATTATATTATATTATTTTAAAATTAAATTTATTTATTTTAAAATTAAATTAAATTACTTTAAAATTTAAAATTTAGAAAATAAATTACTTAACTTATTTTCAAATTTTGATTTTAATTAAATTATTTTAAAATTAAATAAAATTATTTTTAAATTAAATTAAATTATTTTCAATTTAAATTAAATTATTTTCAAATTAAATTAAATTATTTTCAAATTAAATTAAATTATTTGCAAATTAAATTAATTTATTTTAAAATTAAATTAATTTACTTTTAACTTAAATTTAATTATTTTCAAATAAAATTAAATTTTTTTTAAATTAAATTAAATTATTTCAAAATTAAATTATTTTAAAATTTAATTAAATTATTTTGAAATTAAATTAAATTATTTTTAAATTAAATTAATTTTTTTTCAAATTAAATTAAATTATTTTCAAATTAAACTAAATTATTTTCAAATTAAATTAAATTATTCTCAAATTAAATTAAATTATTTTAAAATTAAATTAAATTATTTTAAAATTAAATTAAGTTACTTTCAAATCAAATTAAATTATTTTAAAATTAAATTAAATTATTTTCAAATTAAATTAAATTATTTTCAAAATAAATTAAATTATTTTCAAATTGAATTAACATTTTAAAATTAAATTTATTTATTTTAAAATTAAATTAAATTATTTGCAAATTAAATTCAAATATTTTCAAATTAAATTGAATTATTTTTAAATTAAATTAAATTATTTAAAAATTAAATTAAATTATTTTAAAATTAAATTAAAATATTTTAAAATTAAATTAAATTATTTTAGAATTAAATTACATTATTTTAAAATTAATTAAATTATTTTCAAATTAAATTAAATTATTTTAAAATTAAGTTAAATTATTTTAAAATTAATTAAATTATTTTCAAATTAAATTATATTATATTCAAATTAAATTAAATTATTTTAAAATTGAATTAAAATATTTTAAAATTAAATTAAATTATTTTTAAATTAAATTGAATTATTTTAAAATTAAATTAAATTATTTTCAAATCAAATTAAATTAAATTATTTTAAAATTAATTTAAATTATTTTAAAATTAAATTTGATTATTTTAAAATTAAATTAAATTACTTTAAAATTTAAAATTTTGAAAATAAATTACTTAACTTATTTTCAAATATAATTAAATTATTTTAAAATTAAATTAAATTATTTTCAAATTAAATTAAATTATTTTCAAATTAAATTAAATTATTTTAAAATTAAATTATTTTCAAATTAAATTAAATTATTTTAAAATTAAATTGAATTATTTTTATATTAAATTAAATTATTTTCAAATTGAACTAAAATATTATTAAATTAAATTAAATTATTTTCAATTTAAATTAAAATATTTTCAAAATAAATTAAATTATTTTCAAATTAAATTAAATTATTTTAAAATTAAATTAAATTATTTTAAAATTAAACTAAATTATTTTCAAATTAAATTAAATTATTTTAAAATTAAATTAAATTATTTTAAAATTAAATTAAATTATTTGCAAATTAAATTGAAATATTTTCAAATTAAATTAAATTATTTTAAAATTAAATTACATTATTTTAAATTAATTAAAATATTTTCAAATTAAATTAAATTATTTTAAAATAAATTAAATTATTTTAAAATTAATTAAATTATTTTCAAATTAAATTGTATTATTTTCAAATTAAATTAAATCACTTTAAAATTAAATTAAATTATTTTCAAATTAAATTAAAATATTTGCAAATTAAATTAAATTATTTTCAAATTAAATTAAAATATTATTAAATTAAATTAAATTATTTTCAATTTAAATTAAATTATTTTCAAAATAAATTAAATTATTTTCAAATTAAATTAAATTATTTTCAAATTAAACTAAATTATTTTCAAATTAAATTAAATTATTTTCTAAATAAATTAAATTATTTTAAAATTAAATTGAATTTTTTTAAAATTAAAATAAATTATTTTCAAATTAAATTAAATTAATTTAAAATTAAATTATATTATTTTTAAATTAAATTAAATTATTTTCAAATTAAACTAAAATATTATTAAATGAAATTAAATTATTTTCAATATAAATTAAATTATTTTCAAATTAAATTAAATTATTTTCAAATTAAATTAAATCACTTTAAAATTAAATTAAATTATTTTCATATTAAATTAAAATATTTTCAAATTAAATTATTTTAAAATTAAATTAAATTATTTTAAAATTAAATTAAATTATTTTAAAATTAAAATTAATTATTTTAAAATTAAATTAAATTATTTTAAAACTAAATTAAATTATTTTCAAATTTAAATAAAATATTTTAAAATTAAATTAAATTATTTTAAAATTAAATTAAATTGTTTTAAAATTAAATTAAATTATTTTAAAATTAAATTAAATTATTTTAAAATTACATTAAATTTTTTTAAAATTAAATTAAATTATTTTAAAATTAAATTAAATTATTTTCAAATTAAATTAAATTATCTTCAAATTAAATTAAAATATTTTAAAATTAAATAAAATTATTTTAAAATTAAATTAAATTATTGTCAAAATAAATTAAATTATTTTCACATTAAATTAAGATATTTTAAAACTGAATTAAATTATTTTTAAATTAATTAAATTATTTTCAAATTAAATTAAATTAAATTATTTTAAAATTAAATTAAATCACTTTAAAATTAAATTAAATTATTTTCAATTTAAATTAAATTATTTTCAAAATAAATTAAATTATTTTCAAATTAAATTAAATTATTTTCAAATTAAACTTAATTATTTTCAAATTAAATTAAATTATATTCAAATTTAATTAAATAATTTTAAAATTAAAACAATTTATTTTCAAATTAAATTAAATTATTTTCAATTTAAATTAAATTATTTTTCAATTAAATTAAATTATTTTCAAATTAAATTAAATTATTTTCAAATTAAACTAAATTATTTTCAAATTAAATTAAATTTTTTTAAAGTTAAATTAAACTATTTTAAAATTAAATTAAATTATTTTAAAATTAAATTAAATTATTTTAAAATTAAATTAAATTATTTTAAAATAAAATAAAATTATTTTAAATTAAATTAAGTTATTTAAAAATTAAATTAAATTAAAATATTTTAAATTTTAATTAAATTGTTTTAAAATTAAATGTAATTATTTTCAAAATAAATTAAATTATTTTAAAATAAATTAAATTATTTTAAAATTAATTAAATTATTTTAAAATTAAATTATATTATTTTTAAATTAAATTAAATCACTTTAAAATTAAATTAAATTATTTTCAAATTAAATTAAAATATTTTCAAATTAAATTAAATTATTTTCAAATTAAATTAAAATATTATTAAATTAAATTAAATTATTTTCAATTTAAATTAAATTATTTTCAAAATAAATTAAATTATTTTCAAATTAAATTAAATTATTTTCAAATTAAATTAAATTATTTTCAAATTAAATTTAATTATTTTAAAATTAAATTTAATTATTTTAAAATTAAACTAAATTATTTTCAAATTAAATTAAATTATTTTAAAATTAAATTAAATTATTTTCTAATTAAATTAAATTATTTCCAAAATAAATTGAAAAATTTTCAAATTGAATTAACATTTTAAAATTAAATTAATTTATTTTAAAATTAAATTAAATTATTTTAAAATTAAATTAAATTATTTGCAAATTAAATTGAAATATTTTCAAATTAAATTTAATTATTTTAAAATTAAATTAAATTATTTTAAAATTAAACTAAATTATTTTTCAATTAAATTAAATTATTTTAAAATTAAATTAAATTATTTTCTAATTAAATTAAATTATTTCCAAAATAAATTGAAATATTTTCAAATTGAATTAACATTTTAAAATTAAATTAATTTATTTTAAAATTAAATTAAATTATTTTAAAATTAAATTAAATTATTTGCAAATTAAATTGAAATATTTTCAAACTAAATTAAATTATTTTAAAATTAAATTACATTATTTTAAAATTAATTAAAATATTTTCAAATTAAATTAAATTATTTTAAAATAAATTAAATTATTTTAAAATTAATTAAATTATTTTAAAATTAAATTATATTATTTTCAAATTAAATTAAATCACTTTAAAATTAAATTAAATTATTTTCAAATTAAATTAAAATATTTTCAAATTAAATTAAATTATTTTTAAATTAAATTAAAATATTATTAAATTAAATTAAATTATTTTCAATTTAAATTAAATTATTTTCAAAATAAATTAAATTAATTTCAAATTAAATTAAATTATTTTCAAATTAAACTAAATTATTTTCAAATTAAATTAAATTATTTTCTAATTAAATTATATTAAAATTAAATTGAATTTTTTTAAAATTAAAATAAATTATTTTCAAATTAAATTAAATTAATTTAAAATTAAATTATATTATTTTTAAATTAAATTAAATTATTTTCAAATTAAACTAAAATATTATTAAATGAAACTAAATTATTTTCAATTAAAATTAAATTATTTTCAAAATAAATTAAATTATTTTCAAATTAAATTAAATTATTTTCAAATTAAATTAAATCACTTTAAAATTAAATTAAATTATTTTCATATTAAATTAAAATATTTTCAAATTAAATTATTTTAAAATTAAATTAAATTATTTTAAAATTAAATTAAATTATTTTAAAATTAAATTTAATTATTTTAAAATTAAATTAAATTATTTTAAAACTAAATTAAATTATTTTCAAATTTAAAAAAAATATTTTAAAATTAAATTAAATTATTTTAAAATTAAATTAAATTGTTTTAAAATTAAATTAAATTATTTTAAAATTAAATTTAATTATTTTAAAATTACATTAAATTATTTTAAAATTAAATTAAATTATTTTAAAATTAAATTAAATTATTTTCAAATTAAATTAAATTATCTTCAAATTAAATTAAAATATTTTAAAATTAAATAAAATTATTTTAAAATTAAATTAAATTATTGTCAAAATAAATTAAATTATTTTCAAATTAAATTAAGATATTTTAAAACTGAATTAAATTATTTTTAAATTAATTAAATTATTTTCAAATTAAATTAAATTGTTTTAAAATTAAATTAAATTATTTTAAAATTAAATTAAATTATTTTCAAATTAAATTAAATTATCTTCAAATTAAATTAAATTATTTTAAAATTAAATTAAATTATTTTAAAATTAAATTAAATTATTTTCAAATTAAATTAAATTATCTTCAAATTAAATTAAAATATTTTAAAATTAAATTAAATCATTTTAAAATTAAATTAAATTATTGTCAAAATAAATTAAATTATTTTCAATTTAAATTAAATTATTTTCAAAATAAATTAAATTATTTTCAAATTAAATTAAATTATTTTCAAATTAAACTTAATTATTTTCAAATTAAATTAAATTATATTCAAATTTAATAAATTATTTTAAAATTAAAACAATTTATTTTCAAATTAAATTAAATTATTTTCAATTTTAATTAAATTATTTTCAAATTTAATTAAATTACTTTAAAATTAAATTTAATTATTTTTCAATTAAATTAAATTATTTTCAAATTAAATTAAATTATTTTCAAATTAAACTAAATTATTTTCAAATTAAATTAAATTTTTTTAAAGTTAGATTAAACTATTTTAAAATTAAATTAAATTATTTAAAAATTAAATTAAATTATGAATAGGATGGTTGCGACAGTTACTACGTGGTAATCCATACTTACATTGAATTGAAAAATTCACTTTGGTTCACAAAGTGAATTTTTCAATTCAATGTAAATTAAATTATTTTAAAATTAAATTAAATTATTTTAAAATAAAATAAAATTATTTTAAATTAAATTAAGTTATTTAAAAATTAAATTAAATTAAAATATTTTAAATTTTAATTAAATTGTTTCAAAATTAAATTTAATTATTTTCAAATTAAATTAAATTATTTTCAAATTAAATTAAAATATTAAATTAAATTTAATTATTTTCAAATTAAATTGAATTATTTTAAAATTAAATTAAATTATTTCAAAATAAATTATTTTCAAATTTAATTAAGTTACTTTAAAATTCAATTAAATTTTTTTAAATTTAATTAAATTATTTTCAAATTAAATTAAATTATTTTCAAATTAAACTAAATTATTTTCAAATTAAATTATTTTAAAATTAAAATACATTATTTTAAAATTAAATTAAATTATTTCAAAATTAAATTAAATTATTTTAAAATTAAATTAAATTATTTCAAAATTAAATTAAATTATTTTAAAATTAAATTAAATTATTTTAAAATTAAATTAAATTATTTTAAATTAAATTAAATTATTAAAAAAATAAATTAAATTAAATTATTTTAAAATTTAATTAAATTATTTTTAAATTAAATTAAATTATTTTCAAAATAAATTAAATCACTTTAAAATTAAATTAAATTATTTTCAAATTAAATTAAATTATTTTCAAAATAAATTAAATCACTTTAAAATTAAATTAAATTATTTTCAAATTAAATTAAAATATTTTCAAATTAAATAATTTTAAAATTAAATTAAATTATTTTAAAATTAAATTAAATTATTTTAAAATTAAATTAAATTATTTTAAAATTAAATTAAATTATTTTTAAAATTAATTAAATTATTTTCATATTAAATTAAATTATTTTCAAATTAAATTAAATCACTTTAAAATTAAGTTAAATTATTTTTAGATTAAAATAAAATATTTTCAAATTAAATTATTTTAAAATTAAATTAAATTATTTTAAAATTAAATTAAATTATTTTTAAATTAAATTAAAATATTTTCAAATTAAATTATTTTAAAATTAAATTTAATTATTTTAAAATTAAATTAAATTATTTTAAAACTAAATTAAATTATTTTCAAATTTAAATAAAATATTTTAAAATTAAATTAAATTATTTTAAAATTAAATTAAATTATTTTAAAATTAAATAATTATTTTCAAATTAAATTAAATTATTTTAAAATTAATTCAAATTATTTTAAAATTAAATTTAATTATTTTAAAATTAAATTAAATTACTTTAAAATTACATTAAATTATTTTAAAATTAAATTAAATTATTTTAAAATTAAATTAAATTATCTTCAAATTAAATTAAAATATTTTAAAATTAAATAAAATTATTTTAAAATTAAATAAAATTATTTTAAAATTAAATAAAATTATTTTAAAATTAAATTAAATTATTGTCAAAATAAATTAAATTATTTTCAAATTAAATTAAGATATTTTAAAACTGAATTAAATTATTTTTAAATTAATTAAATTATTTTAAAATTAAATTAAATTATTTTAAAATTAAATTAAATCACTTTAAAATTAAATTAAATTATTTTCAAATTAAATTAAATTATTTTCAAATTAAATTAAATTATTTTCAATTTAAATTAAATTATTTTCAAATTTAATTAAATTACTTTAAAATTAAATTAAATTATTTTTCAATTAAATTAAATTATTTTCAAATTAAATTAAATTATTTTAAAATTAATTAAATTCATTTCAAATAAAATTAATTTTTTTTAAAATTAAATTAAATTATTTTAAAATTTAATTAAATTATTTTAAAATTAAATTAAATTATTTTAAAATTACATTAAATTATTTTAAAATTAAATTAAATTATTTTAAAATTAAATTAAATTATCTTCAAATTAAATTAAATTATTTTAAAAAGTAAAGTAAATTATTTTCAAATTAAATTAAATTATAGTCAAATTTAATTAAATTATATTAAAATTAAATAAATTTATTTTCAAATTAAATTAAATTATTTTCAATTTAAATTAAATTATTTTCAAATTAAATTAAATTATTTTCAAATTAAATTAAATTATTTGTAAATTAAATTTAATTATTTTAAAATTAAATTAATTTACTTTAAACTTAAATTAAATTATTTTCAAATTAAATTAAATTATTTTCAAATTAAATTAAATTATTTTAAAATTAAATTAAATTAATTTCAATTTAAATTAAATTATTTTCAAAATAAATTAAATTATTTTCAAAATAAATTAAATTATTTTAAAATTAAATTAAATTATCTTCAAATTAAATTAAAATATTTTAAAATTAAATAAAATTATTTTAAAATTAAATTAAATTATTGTCAACAAAAATTAAATTATTTCCAATTTAAATTAAGATATTTTAAAACTGAATTAAATTATTTTTAAATTAATTAATTTATTTTCAAATTAAATATAATTATTTTAAAATTAAATTAAATCACTTTAAAATTAAATTAAATTATTTTCAAATTTAATTAAATTACTTTCAAATTAAATTAAATTATTTTAAAATTAAATTAAATTAATTTCAATTTAAATTAAATTATTTTCAAAATAAATTAAATTATTTTCAAATTAAATTAAATTATTTTCAAATAAAACTTAATTATTTTCAAATTAAATTAAATTATATTCGAATTTAATTAAATTATTTTAAAATTAAAACAATTTATTTTTAAACTAAATTAAATTATTTTCAATTTAAATTAAATTATTTTCAAATTAAATTAAATTATTTTCAAATTAAATTAAATTATTTGCAAATTAATTGTAATTATTTTAAAATTAAATTAATTTACTTTTAATTTAAATTAAATTATTTTCAAATTAAATTAAATTATTTTAAAATTAAATTAAATTATCTTCAAATTAAATTAAAATATTTTAAAATTAAATAAAATTATTTTAAAATTAAATTAAATTATTGTCAAAATAAATTAAATTATTGTCAAATTAAATTAAGATATTTTAAAACTGAATTAAATTATTTTTAAATTAAATTAAATTATTTTAAAATTAAAATAAATTATTTTTAAAATAAATTATTTTAAAATAAAATTAAATTATTTTCAAATTAAATTAAATTATTTTCAAAATAAATTAAATTATTTTAAAATTAAATTAAATTAATTTAAAATAAATTAAATTATTTTAAAATTAAATTAAATTATTTTAAAATTAAATTAAATTATTTTAAAATTACATTAAATTATTTTAAGATTAAATTAAATTAGATTATTTTCAAATTAACTTAAATTATCTTCAAATTAAATTAAAATATTTTAAAATTATATAAAATTATTTTAAAATTAAATTAAATTATTTTCAAAATAAATTAAATTATTTTCAAATTAAATTAAGATATTTTAAAACTAAATTAAATTATTTTAAAATTAATTAAATTATTTTCAAATTAAATTAAATTATTTTAAAATTAAATTAAATCACTTTAAAATTAAATTTAATTATTTTCAAATTAAATTAAATTATTTTAAAAGTAAATTAAATTATTTTCAAATTAAATTATTCAAATATATTCAAATTTAATTAAATTATTTTAAAATTAAATAAATTTATTTTCAAATTAAATTAAATTATTTTCAATTTAAATTAAATTATTTTCAAATTAAATTAAATTAGTTTCAAATTAAATTAAATTATTTGTAAATTAAATTTAATTATTTTAAAATTAAATTAATTTACTTTAAACTTAAATTAAATTATTTTCAAATTAAATTAAAATATTTTAAAATTAAATTAAATTATTTCAAAATTAATTTATTTTCAAATTTAATTAAATTACTTTAAAATTAAATTAAATTATTTTAAAATTTAATTCAATTATTTTAAAATTAAATTAAATTATTTTCAAATTAAATTAAATTATCTTCAAATTAAATTAAAATATTTTAAAATTGAATAAAATTATTTTAAAATTAAATTAAATTATTTTCAAAATAAATTAAATTATTTTCAAATTAAATTAAATTATTTTAAAATTAAATTAAATTATTTTAAATTAAATTAAATTATTTAAAAATTAAATTAAATTAAATTATTTTTAAATTTAATTAAATTATTTTAAAATTAAATTAAATTTTTTTCAAATTAAATTAAATTATTTTTAAATTAAATTAAAATATTATTAAATTAAATTATTTTCAAATTAAATTTAATTATTTTCAAAATAAATTAAATTATTTTCAAATTAAATTTAAATATATTAAAATATTTTTAAATTAAACTAAATTATTTTCGAATTAAATAAAATTATTTTTAAAATAAATTAAATTATTTTCCAATGAAATTAAAATGTTTTTAAATTAAATTAAATTTGTTTCAAACTAAATTTAATTGTTTTAAAATTAAATTGAATTATTTTTAAATTAAATTAAATTATTTTCAAACTAAATTAAATTATTTAAAAATTAAATTAAATTATTTTAAAATAATATTAAATTATTTTCAAATTAAATTAAATTATTTTAAAATTAAATTAATTTATTTTCAAATTAATTTAAATTATTTTAAAATTAAATTAATTAAATTGCAAATTAAATTGAAATATTTTCAAACTTAATTAAATGATTTTAAAATTAAATTAACATATTTTCAAATTAAATTATTTTCAAATTAAATTAAATTATTTTCAAATTAAATTAAATTATTTTAAAATTAAATTATTTTCAAATGAAATTAAATTATTTTCAAAACAAATAAAATTATTTTCAAATTAAATTAAATTAAAATATTTTTAAATTAAATTAAAATATTTTTAAATTAAATTAAATTATTTTAAAATTAAATTATTTTAAAATTAAATTAAATTATTTTAAAATTAAAATCAATTATTTTTAAATTAAATTAAATTATTTTCAAATTAAATTAAAATATTATTAAATTAAATTAAATTATTTTCTATTTAAATTAACTTATTTTCAAAATAAATTAAATTATTTTCAAATTAAATTAAATTAAAATGTTTTTAAATTAAATTAAATTCTTTTCAAAATAAATAAAATTATTTTTAAATTAAATTAAATTATTTTCAAATTAAATTAAATTTTTTTCGAACAAAATTAAATTATTTTAAAATTAAATTAAAATATTTTAAAATTAAATTAAATTATTTTAAAATTAATTAAAATTATTGTAAAATTAAATTATTTTCAAATTAAATTATATTATTTTAAAATTAAATTAAATTATTTTAAAATAAAATTAAATTATTTTTAAATTAAATTTAATTATTTTTAAATTAAATTAAAATATTTTTAAATTAAATTAAATTATTTTAAAATTAAATTATTTTAAAATTAAATTTAATTATTTTCAAGTTAAATTAAATTATTTTCAAATTGAATTAAATTATTTTAAAATTAATTAAAATTATTGTAAAATTAAATTATTTTCAAATTAAATTAAATTATTTTAAAATTAAATTAAATTATTTTAAAATTAAATTTAATTATTTTTAAATTAAATTAAATTATTTTCAAATTAAATTAAAATATTATTAAATTAAATTAAATTATTTTCAATTTAAATTAAATTATTTTCAAAATAAATTAAATAATTTTCAAATTAAATTAAATTAAAATATTTTTAAATTAAAATGAATTCTTTTCAAAATAAATAAAATTATTTTTAAATTAAATTACATTATTTTTAAATTAAATTAAAATATTTTAAATATTATTAAATTAAATAAAATTATTTTAAAATTAAATTATTTTAAAATTAAATTAAATTATTTTCAAGTTAAAATAAATTATTTTCAAATTAAATTAAATTAAATTATTTTAAAATTAATTAAAATTATTGTAAAATTAAATTATTTTCAAATTAAATTAAATTATTTTAAAATTAAATTAAAATATTTTAAAATTAAATTAAAAAATTTTCAAATTAAATTATTTTCAAATTAAATTAAATTATTTTCAAATTAAATTAAATTATTTTAAAATTAAATTATTTTCAAATTAAATTAAGTTATTTTCAAAATAAATAAAATTATTTTCAAATTAAATTAAATTAAAATATTTTTAAATTAAATTAAAATATTTTTAAATTAAATTAAATTATTTTTAAATTAAATTATTTTAAAATTAAATTAAATTATTTTCAAATTAAATTAAATTATTTTAAAATTAATTAAAATTATTGTAAAATTAAATTATTTTCAAATTAAATTAAATTATTTTAAAATTAAATTAAATTATTTTCAAATTAAATTAAATTATTTTAAAATTAAATGAAATTATTTTCAAAATAAATTAAATTATTTTAAAATTAAATTATTTTCAAATTAAATTAAGTTATTTTCAAAATAAATAAAATTATTTTCAAATTAAATTAAATTAAAATATTTTTAAATTAAATTAAAATATTTTTAAATTAAATTAAATTATTTTAAAATTAAATTATTTTAAAATTAAATTAAATTATTTTCAAATTAAATTAAATTATTTTAAAATTAATTAAAATTATTGTAAAATTAAATTATTTTCAAATTAAATTAAATTATTTTAAAATTAAATTAAATTATTTTAAAATTAAATTAAATTATTTTAAATTTAAAATCAATTATTTTCAAATTAAATTAATTTAAAATATTTTTAAATTAAATTTAATTCTTTTCAAAATAAACAAAATTATTTTTAAATTAAATTAAATTATTTTCAAATTAAATTAAATTTTTTTCGAACAAAATTTAAATATTTTCAAATTAAATTAAAATATTTTAAAATTAAATTAAATTAATTTAAAATTAATTAAAATTATTGTAAAATTAAATTATTTTCAAATTAAATTATTTTAAATTAAAATAAATTATTTTCAAATTAAATTAAAATATTATTAAATTAAATTATTTTCAATTTAAATTAAATTATTTTCAAAATAAATAAAATTATTTTCAAATTAAATTAAATTAAATTAAATTAAAATATTTTTAAATTAAATTAAAATATTTTTAAATTAAATTAAATTATTTTCAATTTAAATTATTTTAAAATTAAATTAAATTATTTTCAAGTTAAATTAAATTATTTTCAAATTAAATTAAATTATTTTAAAATTAATTAAAATTATTGTAAAATTAAATTATTTTCAAATTAAATTAAATTATTTTAAAATTGAATTAAATTATTTTCAAAATAAATTTAAATATTTTAAAATTAAATTAAATTATTTTAAAATTAAATTAAATTATTTTTAAATTAAATTAAATTATTTTCGAACAAAATTAAATTATTTTCAAATTAAATTATATTTTAAAATTAAATTAAATTGTTTTAAAATTATTTTAAAATTAAATTAAATTATTTTAAAATTAAATTAAATTATTTTCAAAATAAATTAAATTATTTTAAAATTAAATTAAATTATTTTAAAATTAAATTAAATTATTTTAAAATTAAATTAAATTATTTTAAAATTAAATTAAATTATTTTAAAATTACATTAAATTATTTTAAAATTAAATTAAATTACTTTAAAATTAAATTAAATTATTTTAAAATTAAATTAAATTACTTTAAAATTAAATTAAATTATTTTAAAATTAAATTAAATTATTTTCAAATTAAATTTAAATATTTTAAAATTAAATTAAATTATTTTCAAATTTAATTAACTTATTTTAAAATTAAATTAAATTATTTTTAAATTAAAGTAAATTATTTTCAAATTAAATTAAATTATTTTTAAATTAAATTATTTTAAAATTAAATTAAATTATTTTAAAATTAATTAAATTATTTTCAAATAAAATTAAATTATTTTAAAATTAAATTCAATTATTTTAAAATTAAATTAAATTATTTTTAAAATAAATTATTTCAAAATTAAATTAAATTATTTTTAAATTAAATTAAATTATTTTCAAAATAAATTAAATTATTTTAAAAATAAATTAAATTATTTTAAAATTAAATTAAATTATTTTAAAATTAAATTAAATTATTTTAAAATTAAATTACATTATTTTAAAATTACATTAAATTATTTTAAAATTAAATTAAATTATTTTAAAATTAAATTAAATTATTTTCAAATTAAATTAAATTATCTTCAAATTAAATTTAAATATTTTAAAATTAAATAAAATTATTTTAAAATTAAATTAAATTATTGTCAAAATAAATTAAATTATTTTCAAATTAAATAAAGATAATTTAAAACTGAATTAAATTATTTTTAAATTAATTAAATTATTTTCAAATTAAATTAAATTATTTTAAAATTAAATTAAATCACTTTAATATTAAATTAAATTATTTTCAAATACAATTAAATTATTTTCAAATTAGATTAAATTATTTTAAAAGTAAATTAAATTATTTTCAAATTTTACTTAATTATTTTCAAATTAAATTAAATTATATTCAAATTTAATTAAATTATTTTAAAATTAAATAAATTTATTTTCAAAAAAAATTAAATTATTTTTAAAATTAAATTAATTTACTTTAAACTTAAATTAAATTATTTTCAATTTAAATTAAAATATTTTCAAAATAAATTAAATTATTTTCAAATTAAAATAAATTATTTTCAAATTAAACTTAATTATTTTCAAATTAAATTAAATTATATTCAAATTTAATTAAATTATTTTAAAATTAAAACAATTTATTTTCATATTAAATTAAATTATTTTCAATTTAAATTAAATTATTTTCAAATTAAATTAAATAATTTTCAAATTAAATTAAATTATTTGCAAATTAAATGTAATAATTTTAAAATTAAATTAATTTACTTTTAACTTAAATTAATATATTTTCAAATTAAATTAAATTATTTTAAAATTAAATTAAATTATTTCAAAATTAAATTATTTTAAAATTTAATTAAATTACTTTAAAATTAAATTAAATTATTTTTAAATTATATTAAATTATTTTCAAATTAAATTAAATTATTTTCAAATTAAACTAAATAATTTTCAAATTAAATTAAATTTTTTTTAAATTAAATTAAACTATTTTAAAATTAAATTAAATTATTTCAAAATTAAATTAAATGGTTTTAAAATTAAATTAAATTATTTTAAAATAAAATAAAATTAAGTTATTTAAAAATTAAATTAAATTAAATTATTTTCAAATTTAATTAAATTACTTTAAAATTAAATTAATTTATTTTAAATTAAATTAAATTATTTTCAAATTAAATTAAATTATTTTCAAATTAAACTAAATTATTTAAAATTAAATTAAATTATTTTCAAAATAAATTAAATTATTTTCAAATAAAAATTAAGATATTTTAAAACTAAATTAAATTATTTTAAAATTAATTAAATTATTTTCAAATTAAATTAAATTATTTTAAAATTAAATTAAATCACTTTAAAATTAAATTAAATTATTTTCAAATTAAATTAAATTATTTTAAAAGTAAATTAAATTATTTTTAAATTTTACTTAATTATTTTCAAATTAAATTAAATTATATTCAAATTTAATTAAATTATTTTAAAATTAAATAAATTTATTTTCAAAAAAAATTAAATTATTTTCAAAATTAAATTAATTTACTTTAAACTTAAATTAAATTATTTTCAAATTAAATTTAATTATTTTAAAATTAAATTAAATTAAATTATTTCAAAATTAAATTATTTTCAAATTTAATTAAATTACTTTAAAATTAAATTAAATTGATTTAAAATTAAATTCAATTATTTTAAAATTAAATTAAACTATTTTCAAATTAATTTAAATTATCTTCAAATTAAATTAAAATATTCTAAAATTGAATAAAATTATTTTAAAATTAAATTAAATTATTTTCAAAATAAATTAAATTAGTTTCAAATTAAATAAAGATTTTTTAAAACTAAATTAAATTATTTTAAAATTAATTAAATTATTTTAAAATTAAATTATTTTAAAATTAAATTAAATTATTTTAAATTAAATTATTTAAAAATTAAATTAAATTAAATTATTTTTATATTTAATTAAATTATTTTAAAATTAAATTAAATTATTTTAAAATTAAATTAAATTATTTTAAAATTAAATTAAATTATTTTAAAATTAAATTTAATTATTTTAAAATTAAATTAAATTATTTTCAAATTAAATTAAATTATTTTAAAATTAAATTAAATTATTTTAAAATTAAAATAATTTATTTTCAAATTAAATTAAATTATTTTAAAATTAAATTAATTTATTTGCAAATTAAATTGAAATATTTTCAAAATAAATTAAATTATTTTTAAATTAAATTACGTTATTTTAAAATTAATTAAATTATTTTCAAATTAAATTAAATTATTTTAAAATTAATTTAAATTATTTTAAAATTATTTAAATTATTTTCAAATTAAATTATATTATTTTCAAATTAAATTAAATCACTTTAAAATTAAATTAAATTGTTTTCAAATTAAATTAAATATTTTAAAATTAAATTTAATAACTTTAAAATTAAATTATTTTAAAACTAAATTAAATTATTCTAAAATTAAATTATTTTCAAATTTAAATAAAATATTTTAAAATTAAATTAAATTATTTTAAAATTAAATTAAATTATTTTAAAATTAAATTAAATTATTTTAAAATTAAATTAAATTATTTTAAAATTAAATTTAATTATTTTAAAATTAAATTAAATTACTTTAAAATTTAAAATTTTGAAAATAAATTACTTAACTAATTTTCAAACTTAATTAAATGATTTTAAAATTAAATTAAAATATTTTCAAAATAAATTAAGTTATTTTCAAACTTAATTAAATGATTTTAAAATTAAATTAAAATATTTTCAAAATAAATTAAGTTATTTTCAAATTAAATTAAATTATTTTAAAATTAAATTATTTTCAAATTAAATTAAATTATTTTCGAACAAAATTAAATTATTTTCAAATTTAATTATAATATTTTCAAATTAAATTACATTATTTTAAAATTAATTAAAATTATTGTAAAATTAAATTATTTTCAAATCAAATTAAATGATTTTAAAATTAAATTAAATTATTTTCAAATTAAATTAAATTATTTTAAAATTAAATGAAATTATTTTCAAAATAAATTAAATTATTTTAAAATAAAATTAAATTATTTTAAAATTAAATTAAATTATTTTTAAATTAAATTAAATTATTTTCAAATTAAATTAAAATATTATTAAATTAAATTAAATTATTTTCAATTTAAATTAAATTATTTTCAAAATAAATTAAATTATTTTCAAATTAAATTAAATTAAAATATTTTTAAATTTAATTAAATTCTTTTCAAAATAAATAAAATTATTTTTAAATTAAATTAAATTATTTTCAAATTAAATTATTTTCAAATTAAATTAAATTATTTTCGAACAAAATTAAATTATTTTCAAATTAAATTATATTTTAAAATTAAATTAAATTGTTTTAAAATTAATTTAAATTATTGTAAAATTAAATTATTTTTAAATTAAATTATTTTAAAACTAAATTAAATTATTTTAAAATTAAATTAAATTATTTTCAAAATAAATTAAATTATGTTAAAATTAAATTAAATTATTTTAAATTTAAATTAAATTATTTTCAAATTAAATTTAATTTTTTTAAAATTAAATTTAAATATTTTAAAATTAAAAAAATTATTCTAAAATTAAATTAAATTAATTGAAAATTAAATTAAATTATTTTAAAATTAAATTAAATTATTTTAAAATTAAATTAAATTATTTTCAAATTAAATTAAATGATCTTCAAATTAATTAAAATTATTTAAAATTAAATTAAAATATTTTAAAATTAAATTAAATTATTTTCAATATAAATTAAATTATTTAAAAATTAAATTTAATCAATTTGAAAATAAATTAAA
This sequence comes from Phosphuga atrata, assembly GCA_944588485.1. Classification (NCBI taxonomy): domain Eukaryota; kingdom Metazoa; phylum Arthropoda; class Insecta; order Coleoptera; family Silphidae; genus Phosphuga; species Phosphuga atrata. Next base: position 17,386,165 of record OX155901.1, read on the forward strand.
TCACTCTTAAATTAATTTAAATAATTTTTAAATTAAATTAAATTATTTTAAAATTAAATTAAATTATTTTCAAATTAAATTAAATTATTTTAAAATTAAATGAAATTATTTTCAAAATAAATTAAATTATTTTCAAAATAAATTAAATTATTTTCAAATTAAATTAAATTAAAATATTTTTAAATTAAATAAAATTCTTTTCAAAATAAATAAAATTATTTTTAAATTAAATTAAATTATTTTCAAATTAAATTATTTTCAAATTAAATTAAATTATTTTCGAACAAAATTAAATTATTTTCAAATTAAATTATATTTTAAAATTAAACTAAATTGTTCTAAAATTAATTTAAATTATTGTAAAATTAAATTATTTTCAAATTAAATTAAATAATTTTTGAACAAAATTAAATTATTTTCAAATTTAATTATAATATTTTCAAATTAAATTAAATTATTTTAAAATTAATTTAAATTATTGTAAAATTAAATTAAATTATTTTCAAATTAAATTAAATGATCTTCAAATTAATTAAAATTATTTAAAATTAAATTAAAATATTTTAAAATTAAATTAAAATATTTTCAATATAAATTAAATTATTTAAAAATTAAATTTAATCAATTTGAAAATAAATTAAATCACTCTTAAATTAATTTAAATAATTTTTAAATTAAATTAAATTATTTTAAAATTAAATTAAATTATTTTCAAATTAAATTAAATTATTTTAAAATTAAATGAAATTATTTTCAAAATAAATTAAATTATTTTAAAATTAAATTAAATTATTTTAAAATTAAATTCAATTATTTTTAAATTAAATTAAATTATTTTCAAATTAAATTAAAATATTATTAAATTAAATTAAATTATTTTCAATTTAAATTAAATTATTTTCAAAATAAATTAAATTATTTTCAAATTAAATTAAATTAAAATATTTTTAAATTAAATAAAATTCTTTTCAAAATAAATAAAATTATTTTTAAATTAAATTATTTTCAAATTAAATTATTTTCAAATTAAATTAAATTATTTTCGAACAAAATTAAATTATTTTCAAATTAAATTATATTTTAAAATTAAATTAAATTGTTCTAAAATTAATTTAAATTATTGTAAAATTAAATTATTTTCAAATTAAATTAAATAATTTTTGAACAAAATTAAATTATTTTCAAATTTAATTATAATATTTTAAAATTAAATTAAATTATTTTAAAATTAATTTAAATTATTGTAAAATTAAATTATTTTTAAATTAAATTAAATTATTTTAAAATTAAATTATTTTCAAATTAAATTAAATTATTTTCAAAATAAATTAAATTATTTTAAAATTAAAGTAAATGATTTTAAATTTAAATTAAATTATTTTCAAATTAAATTAATACATTTTAAAATTAAATTTAAATATTTTAAAATTACAATAAATTATTCTAAAATTAAATTAAATTAGTTGAAAATTAAATTTAATTATTTTAAAATTAAATTAAATTATTTTAAAATTAAATTATTTTCAAATTAAATTAAATTATCTTCAAATTAATTAAAATATTTTAAAATTAAATTAAAATATTTTAAAATTAAATTAAATTATTTTCAATATAAATTAAATTAATTAAAAATTAAAATAAATCACTTTCAAATTAATTTAAATAATTTTCAAATTAAATTAAATTATTTTAAAAATAAATTAAATTATTTTAAAATTAAATTAAATTATTTTAAAATTATATTAAATTATTTTAAAATTAAATTAAATTATTTTTAAATTAAATTAAATTATTTTTAAATTAAATTAAATTATTCTTAAATTAAATTAAATTATTTTAAAATTAAATTAAATTATTCTTAAATTAAATTTAAATAATTTCATATTGAATTAAAATATTTTCAAATTAAATTAAATTATTTTCAAAGTAAATTAAATTATTTTAAAATTAAATTAAATTATAAAAATAAATTAAATTATTTTAAAATTAAATTAAATTTATATCAAATTAAATTTAAATTTTTTAAATTAAATTAAATAATTTTCAAATTAAATTGAATTATTTTCAAATTAAATTAAATTATTATAAAATTAAATTAAATTATTTTAAAATTAAATTAAATTTATTTCAAATTAAATTTAAATTTTTTAAATTAAATTAAATTATTTTAAAATTAAAATAAATTATTTTCAAATAAAATTAAATTATTTTAAAATTATATTAAAATTAAATTAAATTATTTTAAAATTAGATTAAATTATTTTAAAATTAAATTTAATTATTTTAAAACTAAATTAAATTACTTTAAAATTAAATTACTTATTTTCAAATTTAATTAAATTATTTTAAAATTAAATTAAATTATTTCAAATTAAATTAAATTATTTCAAAATTAAATTAAATTATTTTAAAATTAAATTAAATTATTTTAAAATAAATTAAATTATTTTAAAATTATATTAAAATTAAATTAAATAATTTTAAAATTAAATTAAATTATTCTAAAATTAAATCAAGATAATTTCAAATTTAATTAAAATATTTTTAAATTAAATTATTTTAATATTAAATTTAATTATTTTCAAATTAAATTAAATTAGATGCAAAATAAATTAAATTATTTTCAAATTAAATTAAATTATTTTCAACTTAAATTAAATTATTTTAAAATTAAATTAATTTATTTTAAAATTAAATTTAATTATTTTAAAATTAAATTAAATTACTTTAAAATTAAATTAAATTATTTTAAAATTAAATTAAATTGTTTAAGAATTAATTAAATTATTTTTAAATTAAATAAAATTATTTTAAAATTAAATTAAATTATTTTCAAATTAAATTAAATTATTTTCAAAATAAATTAAATTATTTTCAAATTGAATTAAAATATTTTAAAATTAAATTATTTCAAATTAATTTATTTTAAAATTAAACAGATTTTTTTTTAATAAAATTAAATTATTTTCAAATTAAATTAAATTATTTTCAAATTAAATTAAATTATTTTAAAATTAAATTAAATTATTTCAAAATTAAATTATTTTCAAATTAAAGTAAATAATTTTTGAACAAAATTAAATTATTTTCAAATTTAATTATAATATTTTAAAATTAAATTAAATTATTTTAAAATTAATTTAAATTATTGTAAAATTAAATTATTTTTAAATTAAATTAAATTATTTTAAAATTAAATTAAATTATTTTCAAATTAAATTAAATTATTTTCAAAATAAATTAAATTATTTTAAAATTAAAGTAAATTATTTTAAATTTAAATTAAATTATTTTCAAATTAAATTAATATATTTTAAAATTAAATTTAAATATTTTAAAATTACAATAAATTATTCTAAAATAAAATTAAATTAGTTGAAAATTAAATTTAATTATTTTAAAATTAAATTAAATTATTTTAAAATTAAATTAAATTATTTTCAAATTAAATTAAATTATCTTCAAATTAATTAAAATATTTTAAAATTAAATTAAAATATTTTAAAATTAAATTAAATTATTTTCAATATAAATTAAATTATTTAAAAATTAAATTAAATCACTTTCAAATTAATTTAAATAATTTTCAAATTAAATTAAATTATTTTAAAAATAAATAAAATTATTTTAAAATTAAATTAAATTATTTTAAAATTATATTAAATTATTTTAAAATTAAATTAAATTATTTTTAAATTAAATTAAATTATTTTAAAATTAAATTAAATTATTCTTAAATTAAATTAAATTATTTTAAAATTAAATTAAATTATTCTTAAATTAAATTTAAATAATTTCATATTGAATTAAAATATTTTCAAATTAAATTAAATTATTTTCAAAGTAAATTAAATTATTTTAAAATTAAATTAAATCACTTTCAAATTAATTTAAATAATTTTCAAATTAAATTAAATTATTTTAAAAATAAATAAAATTATTTTAAAATTAAATTAAATTATTTTAAAATTAAATTAAATTATTTTCAAATTTAATTATAATATTTTAAAATTAAATTAAATTATTTTAAAATTAATTTAAATTATTGTAAAATTAAATTATTTTTAAATTAAATTAAATTATTTTAAAATTAAATTAAATTATTTTCAAATTAAATTAAATTATTTTCAAAATAAATTAAATTATTTTAAAATTAAAGTAAATTATTTTAAATTTAAATTAAATTATTTTCAAATTAAATTAATATATTTTAAAATTAAATTTAAATATTTTAAAATTACAATAAATTATTCTAAAATAAAATTAAATTAGTTGAAAATTAAATTTAATTATTTTAAAATTAAATTAAATTATTTTAAAATTAAATTAAATTATTTTCAAATTAAATTAAATTATCTTCAAATTAATTAAAATATTTTAAAATTAAATTAAAATATTTTAAAATTAAATTAAATTATTTTCAATATAAATTAAATTATTTAAAAATTAAATTAAATCACTTTCAAATTAATTTAAATAATTTTCAAATTAAATTAAATTATTTTAAAAATAAATAAAATTATTTTAAAATTAAATTAAATTATTTTAAAATTATATTAAATTATTTTAAAATTAAATTAAATTATTTTTAAATTAAATTAAATTATTTTAAAATTAAATTAAATTATTCTTAAATTAAATTAAATTATTTTAAAATTAAATTAAATTATTCTTAAATTAAATTTAAATAATTTCATATTGAATTAAAATATTTTCAAATTAAATTAAATTATTTTCAAAGTAAATTAAATTATTTTAAAATTAAATTAAATTATAAAATTAAATTAAATTATTTTAAAATTAAATTAAATTTATATCAAATTAAAATTAAATTTTTTAAATTAAATTAAATTATTTTCAAATTAAATTGAATTATTTTAAAATTAAATTAAATTATTTTCAAATTAAATTAAATTATTTTCAAAATAAATTAAATTATTTTAAAATTAAATTAAATTATTTTAAATTTAAATTAAATTATTTTCATATTAAATTAAATTATTTTAAAATTAAATTATATTATTTTAAAATTAAATTAAATTATTTTCAAATTAAATTAAATTATTTTCAAATTAAATTAAATTATTTTCAAATTAAATTAAGTTATTTTAAAATTAAATTAAATTAGTTTCAAATTAAATTAAATTATTTTAAAATTAAATTAAATTATTTTAAAATTAAATTAAATTATTCTAAAATTAAATTTAAATAATTTCAAATTGAATTAAAATATTTTCAAATTAAATTAAATTATTTTAAAATTAAATTAAATTATTTTAAAATTAAATTAATTTATTTTAAAATTAAATTTAATTATTTTAAAATTAAATTAAATTACTTTAAAAGTAAATTAACTTATTTTCAAATTTAATTAAATTATTAAAAAATTAAATTATTTTCAAATTGAATTAAATTATTTTCAAATTAAATTAAATTATTATAAAATTAAATTAAATTATTTTAAAATAAATTAAATTATTTTCAAATTAAATTTAAATATTTTAAAATTAAATTAAATCATTTTAAAATTAAATTAAATTATTTTAAAATTAAATTAAATTATTTTCAAATTAAATTAAATTATTTAAAATTAAATTAAATTATTTTAAAATTAAATTAAATTATTTTAGAATTAATTGAATTATTTTAATATTAAATAAAATTATTTTAAAATAAAATTAAATAATTTTAAAATTAAAATAAAATATTTTAAAATTAAATTAGATTATTTTAAAATTAATTAAACTATTTTCAAAATAAATTAAATTATTTTAAAATTAAATTAAATTATTTTCAAATTAAATTTAATTATTTTCAAAATAAATAAATTTATTTTCAAGTTGAGTTTAAATATTTTAAAATTAAATGAATTTATTTGAAAATTTAATTAAATTATATTAAAATTAAATTAAATTATTTTCAAATTAAATTAAAATATTTTCAAAATAAATTAAATTGTTTTAAAATTAAATTAAATTACTTTAAAATTAAATTAACTTATTTTCAAATTTAATTAAATTATTTTAAAATTAAATTAAATTATTTTCCAATTAAATTAAATTATTTTCAAATTAAATTAAATTATTTTCAAATTAAATTAAGTTATTTTAAAATTAAATTAAATTATTTTCAAATTAAATTTAAATATTTTAAAATTAAATTAAATTATTTTTAAATTAAATTATATTATATTAAATTTAAATTAAATTATTTTCAAATTAAATTAAATTATTTTCAAATTAAATTAATTTATTTTAAAATTAAATTATTTTCGAATTAATTAAATTATTTTCAAATTAAATTAAAATATTTCAAAATTAAATTATTTTAAAATTAAATTAAATTATTGTAAAGATAAATTAGGTTATTTTAAAATTAAATTAAATTATTTTAAAATTAAATTTAATTATTTTAAAATTAAACTAAATTAACTTAAAATTAAATTAACTTTTTTTCAAATTTAATTAAATTATTTTTAAATTTAAATAAGTTATTTTCAAATTAAATTAAATTATTTTAAAATTAAATTAAATTATTTTAAAATTAAATTAAATTATTTTTAAATTAAATTGAATTATTTTTAAATTTAGTTAGATTATTTTCAAATCAAATTAAATTATTTTCAAAATAAATTAAATTATTTTCAATTTAAATTAAATTATTCTAAAATTAAATTAAATTATTTTCAAATTAAATTAAATTATTTTCAAAATAAATTAAATAATTTTCAAATTAAATTAAATTATTCTAAAATTAAATTAAATTATTTTCAAATTAAATTAAATTATTTTCAAAATAAATTAAATTATTTTCAAATTGAATTAAAATATTTTAAAATTAAATTATGTTATTTTAAAATTAAATTAAATTATATAAAAATTAAATTAAATTATTTTCAAATTAAATTAAAATATTTTCAAATTAAATTAAATTATTTTAAAATTAAATTAAATTATTTTAAAATTAAATTAAATTATTTTAAAATTAAATTAAATTATTTTAAAATTAAATTAAATTATTGTAAAATTAAATTAAGTTATTTTAAAATTAAATTAGGTTATTTTAAAATTAAATTTAATTATTTTAAAATTAAATTAAATTATTTTAAAATTAAATTATTTTAAAAATAAATTAAATTACTATAAAATTAAATTTAATTATTTTCAAATTACATTATTTTCAAATTAAATTAAATTATTTTCAAATTAAATTAGAATATTTTAAAATTAATTTAAATTATTTTAAACTTAAATTAAATTATTTTAAAATTAAATTAAATTATTTTGAAATTAAATTAAATTATTGTAAAATTAAATTAAATTATTTTAAAATTAAATTAAATTATTTTAAAATAAAATTAAATTATTGTAAACTTAAATTAAGTTATTTTAAAATTAAATTAAATTATTTTAAAATTAAATTAAATTATTTTAAAATTAAATTAAATTATTTTAAAATAAAATAAAATTATTTTAAAATTAAATTAAATTATTTTCAAATTAAATTAAATTATTTTCAAATTAAATTAAAATATTATTAAATTAAATTAAATAATTTTCAAATTAAATTATATTATTTGCAAAATAAATTAAATTATTTTCCAATTAAAATAAATTAAACTATTTTTAAATTAAATTAAATTATTTTCAAATTTAATTAAATTATTTTCAAATTAAATTAAATTATTTTCAAATTAAATTAAATTATTTTAAAATTAAATTAAATTAATTCAAAATTAAATTATTTTCAAATTAAATTAAATAATTTTTGAACAAAATTGAATTATTTTCAAATTAAATTATAATATTTTAAAATTAAGTTAAATTATTTTAAAATTAATTTAAATTATTGTAAAATTAAATTATTTTTAAATTAAATTAACTTATTTTAAAATTAAATTAAATTATTTTCAAATTAAATTAAATTATTTTCAAAATAAATTAAATTATTTTAAAATTAAATTAAATTATTTTAAATTTAAATTAAATTATTTTCATATTAAATTAAATTATTTTAAAATTAAATTAAATTATTTTGAAATTAAATTAAATTATTTTAAATTTAAATTAAATTATTTTCATATTAAATTAAATTATTTTAAAATTAAATTAAATTATTTTAAAATTAAATTAAATTATTTTAAATTTAAATTAAATTATTTTCATATTAAATTAAAATATTTTAAAATTAAATTAAATTATTTTGAAATTAAATTAAATTATTGTAAAATTAAATTAAATTATTTTAAAATTAAATTAAATTATTTTCAAATTAATTAAATTATTTTCAAATTAAATTAAATTATATTCAAATTAAATTAAGTTATTTTAAAATTAAATTAAATTATTTTCAAATTAAATTAAATTATTTTAAAATTAAATTAAATTATTTTAAAATTAAATTAAATTATTCTAAAATTAAATTTAAATAATTTCAAATTGAATTAAAATATTTTCAAATTAAATTAAATTATTTTAAAATTAAATTAAATTATTTTAAAATTAAATTAATTTATTTTAAAATTAAATTTAATTATTTAAAAATTAAATTAAATTACTTTAAAAGTAAATTAACTTATTTTCAAATTAAATTAAATTATTTTCAAATTAAATTAAATTATTATAAAATTAAAATAAATTATTTTAAAATTAAATTAAATTATTTTCAAATTAAATTTAAATATTTTTAAATTAAATTAAATTATTTTAAAATTAAATTAAATTATTTTAAAATTAAATTAAATTATTTTCAAATTAAATTAAATTATTTTAAAATTAAATTAAATTATTTTAAAATTAAATTAAATTATTTTAGAATTAATTGAATTATTTTAATATTAAATTAAATTATTTTAAAATAAAATTAAATAATTTTAAAATTAAAATAAAATATTTTAAAATTAAATTAGATTATTTTAAAATTAATTAAACTATTTTCAAAATAAACTAAATTATTTTAAAATTAAATTAAATTATTTTCAAATTAAATTTAATTATTTTCAAAATAAATAAAATTATTTTCAAGTTGAGTTTAAATATTTTAAAATTAAATGAATTTATTTGAAAATTTAATTAAATTATATTAAAATTAAATTAAATTATTTTAAAATTAAATTAAAATATTTTCAAATTAAATTAAGTTATTTTAAAATTAAATTAAATTATTTTAAAATTAAATTTAATTATTTTAAAATTAAATTAAATTATTTTCAAATTAAATTAAATTATTTTTAAAATTAGTTAAATTATTTTCAAATCAAATTAAATTATTTTCAAAATAAATTAAATTATTTTCAATTTAAATTAAATTATTCTAAAATTAAATTATTTTCAAATTAAATTAAATTATTTTCAAAATAAATTAAATAATTTTCAAATTAAATTAAATTATTCTAAAATTAAATTAAATTATTTTCAAATTAAATTAAATTATTTTCAAAATAAATTAAATTATTTTCAAATTGAATTAAAATATTTTAAAATTAAATTATGTTATTTTAAAATTAAATTAAATTATATTAAAATTAAATTAAATTATTATCAAATTAAATAAAAATATTTTCAAATTAAATTAAATTGTTTTAAAATTAATTAAATTATTATAAAATTAAATTAAATTATTTTAAAATTAAATTAAATTATTTTAAAATTAAATAAAATTATTTTAAAATTAAATTAAATTATTTTAAAATTAAATTAAATTATTGTAAACTTATATTAAGTTATTTTAAAATTAAATTAAATTATTTTAAAATTAAATTTAATTATTTTAAAATTAAATTAAATTATTTTAAAATTAAATTATTTTAAAAATAAATTAAATTACTATAAAATTAAATTAAATTATTTTCAAATTAAATTATTTTCAAATTAAATTATTTTCAAATTAATATAGAATATTTTAAAATTAATTTAAATTATTTTAAACTTAAATTAAATTATTTTAAAATTAAATTAAATTATTTTAAAATTAAATTAAATTATTGTAAAATTAAATTAAATTATTTTAAAATTAAATTCATATATTTTAAAAATAAATTAAATTATTTTAAAATTAAATTAAATTATTTTAAAATTAAATTAAATTATTTTAAAATTAAATTAAATTATTGTAAAATTAAATTAAGTTATTTTAAAATTAAATTAAATTAATTTCAAATTAAATTAAATTATTTTAAAATTAAATTATTTTAAAATTAAATTAAATTACTTTAAAATTAAATTAAATTATTTTCAAATTAAATTAAAATTTTTTCAAATTAAATTAAATTGTTCTAAAATTAAATTAAATTATTTTAAAATTAAATTAAATTATTTAAAAATTAAATTAAATTATTTTAAAATTAAATTAAATTATTTTAAAATTAAATTAAATTATTTTAAAATAAAATTAAATTATTTTAAAATTAAATTAAATTATGGTAAAATTAAATTAAGTTATTTTAAAATTAAATTAAATTATTGTAAAATTAAATTAAGTTATTTTAAAATTAAATTAAATTATTTTAAAATTAAATTAAATTATTTTAAAATTAAATTTAATTATTTTAAAATCAAATTATTTTAAAATTAAATTAAATTACTTTAAAATTAAATTAAATTATTTTAAAATTAATTTATTTTCAAATTAAATTAAATTAAATTATTTTCAAATTAAATTAAATTATTTTAAAATTAAATTATTTTAAAATTAAATTAAATTATTTTCAAATTAAATTAAATTATTTTCAAATTTAGTTAAATTATTTTCAAATCAAATTAAATTATTTTCAAAATAAATTAAATTATTTTCAAATTAAATTAAATTATTCTAAAATTAAATTAAATTATTTTCAAATTAAAATATATTATTTTCAAAATATAATAAATTATTTTCAAATTGAATAAAAATATTTTAAAATTAAATTATGTTATTTTAAAATTAAATTATATTATATTAAAATTAAATTAAATTATTTTCAAATTATATTAAAATATTTTCAAATTAAATTAAATTGTTTTAAAATTAAATTAAATTATTTTAAAATTAAATTAAATTATTTTAATTAAGTTATTTTAAAATTAAATTAAATTATTTTAAAATTAAATTATTTTAAAATTAAATTAAATTATTTTAAAATTAAATTATTTTAAAATTAAATTAAATTATTTTAAAATTAAATTAAATTATTGTAAAATTAAATTAAGTTATTTTAAAATTAAATTAAATTATTTTAAAATTAAATTAAATTATTTTAAAATTAAATTTAATTATTTTAAAATCAAATTATTTTAAAATTAAATTAAATTACTTTAAAATTAAATTAAATTATTTTAAAATTAATTTATTTTCAAATTAAATTAAATTAAATTATTTTCAAATTAAATTAAATTATTTTAAAATTAAATTATTTTAAAATTAAATTAAATTATTTTCAAATTAAATTAAATTATTTTCAAATTTAGTTAAATTATTTTCAAATCAAATTAAATTATTTTCAAAATAAATTAAATTATTTTCAAATTAAATTAAATTATTCTAAAATTAAATTAAATTATTTTCAAATTAAAATATATTATTTTCAAAATATAATAAATTATTTTCAAATTGAATAAAAATATTTTAAAATTAAATTATGTTATTTTAAAATTAAATTAAATTATATTAAAATTAAATTAAATTATTTTCAAATTATATTAAAATATTTTCAAATTAAATTAAATTGTTTTAAAATTAAATTAAATTATTTTAAAATTAAATTAAATTATTTTAAAATTAAATTAAATTATTTTAAAATTAAATTAAATTATTTTAAAATTAAATTAAATTATTTTAAAATTAAATTAAATTATTTTAAAATTAAATTAAATTATTTTAAAATTAAATTAAATTATTTTCAAATTTAGTTAAATTATTTTCAAATCAAATTAAATTATTTTCAAAATAAATTAAATTATTTTCAAATTAAATTAAATTATTCTAAAATTAAATTAAATTATTTTCAAATTAAAATATATTATTTTCAAAATATAATAAATTATTTTCAAATTGAATAAAAATATTTTAAAATTAAATTATGTTATTTTAAAATTAAATTAAAATATTATTAAATTAAATTAAATAATTTTCAAATTAAATTATATTATTTGCAAAATAAATTAAATTATTTTCCAATTAAATTAAATTAAACTATTTTTAAATTAAATTAAATTATTTTCAAATTTAATTAAATTATTTTCAAATTAAATTAAATTATTTTCAAATTAAATTAAATTATTTTAAAATTAAATTAAATTAATTCAAAATTAAATTATTTTCAAATTAAATTCAATAATTTTTGAACAAAATTGAATTATTTTCAAATTAAATTATAATATTTTAAAATTAAGTTAAATTATTTTAAAATTAATTTAAATTATTGTAAAATTAAATTATTTTTAAATTAAATTAACTTATTTTAAAATTAAATTAAATTATTTTCAAATTAAATTAAATTATTTTCAAAATAAATTAAATTATTTTAAAATTAAATTAAATTATTTTAAATTTAAATTAAATTATTTTCATATTAAATTAAATTATTTTAAAATTAAATTAAATTATTTTGAAATTAAATTAAATTATTTTAAATTTAAATTAAATTATTTTCATATTAAATTAAATTATTTTAAAATTAAATTAAATTATTTTAAAATTAAATTAAATTATTTTAAATTTAAATTAAATTATTTTCATATTAAATTAAATTATTTTAAAATTAAATTAAATTATTTTGAAATTAAATTAAATTATTGTAAAATTAAATTAAATTATTTTAAAATTAAATTAAATTATTTTCAAATTAATTAAATTATTTTCAAATTAAATTAAATTATATTCAAATTAAATTAAGTTATTTTAAAATTAAATTATTTTCAAATTAAATTAAATTATTTTAAAATTAAATTAAATTATTTTAAAATTAAATTAAATTATTCTAAAATTAAATTTAAATAATTTCAAATTGAATTAAAATATTTTCAAATTAAATTAAATTATTTTAAAATTAAATTAAATTATTTTAAAATTAAATTAATTTATTTTAAAATTAAATTTAATTATTTAAAAATTAAATTAAATTACTTTAAAAGTAAATTAACTTATTTTCAAATTTAATTAAATTATTAAAAAATTAAATTATTTTCAAATTAAATTAAATTATTTTCAAATTAAATTAAATTATTATAAAATTAAATTAAATTATTTTAAAATTAAATTAAATTATTTTCAAATTAAATTTAAATATTTTTAAATTAAATTAAATTATTTTAAAATTAAATTATTTTAAAATTAAATTAAATTATTTTCAAATTAAATTAAATTATTTTAAAATTAAATTAAATTATTTTAAAATTAAATTAAATTATTTTAGAATTAATTGAATTATTTTAATATTAAATTAAATTATTTTAAAATAAATTTAAATAATTTTAAAATTAAAATAAAATATTTTAAAATTAAATTAGATTATTTTAAAATTAATTAAACTATTTTCAAAATAAATTAAATTATTTTAAAATTAAATTTAATTATTTTCAAATTAAATTTAATTATTTTCAAAATAAATAAATTTATTTTCAAGTTGAGTTTAAATATTTTAAAATTAAATAAATTTATTTGAAAATTTAATTAAATTATATTAAAATTAAATTAAATTATTTTAAAATTAAATTAAAATATTTTCAAATTAAATTAAGTTATTTTAAAATTAAATTAAATTATTTTAAAATTAAATTTAATTATTTTAAAATTAAATTAAATTATTTTCAAATTAAATTAAATTATTTTTAAAATTAGTTAAATTATTTTCAAATCAAATTAAATTATTTTCAAAATAAATTAAATTATTTTCAATTTAAATTAAATTATTCTAAAATTAAATTATTTTCAAATTAAATTAAATTATTTTCAAAATAAATTAAATAATTTTCAAATTAAATTAAATTATTCTAAAATGAAATTAAATTATTTTCAAATTAAATTAAATTATTTTCAAAATAAATTAAATTATTTTCAAATTGAATTAAAATATTTTAAAATTAAATTATGTTATTTTAAAATTAAATTAAATTATATTAAAATTAAATTAAATTATTTTCAAATTAAATTAAAATATTTTCAAATTAAATTAAATTGTTTTAAAATTAATTAAATTATTTTAAAATTAAATTAAATTATTTTAAAATTAAATTAAATTATTTTAAAATTAAATAATATTATTTTAAAATTAAATTAAATTATTTTAAAATAAAATTAAATTATTGTAAACTTATATTAAGTTATTTTAAAATTAAATTAAATTATTTTAAAATTAAATTTAATTATTTTAAAATTAAATTAAATTATTTTAAAATTAAATTATTTTAAAAATAAATTAAATTACTATAAAATTAAATTAAATTATTTTCAAATTAAATTATTTTCAAATTAAATTATTTTCAAATTAATATAGAATATTTTAAAATTAATTTAAATTATTTTAAACTTAAATTAAATTATTTTAAAATTAAATTAAATTATTTTAAAATTAAATTAAATTATTGTAAAATTAAATTAAATTATTTTAAAATTAAATTCATATATTTTAAAAATAAATTAAATTATTTTAAAATTAAATTAAATTATTTTAAAATTAAATTAAATTATTTTAAAATTAAATTAAATTATTGTAAAATTAAATTAAGTTATTTTAAAATTAAATTAAATTATTGTAAAATTAAATTAAGTTATTTTAAAATTAAATTAAATTATTTTAAAATTAAATTAAATTATTTTAAAATTAAATTTAATTATTTTAAAATCAAATTATTTTAAAATTAAATTAAATTACTTTAAAATTAAATTAAATTATTTTAAAATTAATTTATTTTCAAATTAAATTAAATTAAATTATTTTCAAATTAAATTAAATTATTTTAAAATTAAATTATTTTAAAATTAAATTAAATTATTTTCAAATTAAATTAAATTATTTTCAAATTTAGTTAAATTATTTTCAAATCAAATTAAATTATTTTCAAAATAAATTAAATTATTTTCAAATTAAATTAAATTATTCTAAAATTAAATTAAAATATTTTCAAATTAAAATATATTATTTTCAAAATATAATAAATTATTTTCAAATTGAATAAAAATATTTTAAAATTAAATTATGTTATTTTAAAATTAAATTAAATTATATTAAAATTAAATTAAATTATTTTCAAATTATATTAAAATATTTTCAAATTAAATTAAATTGTTTTTAAAATTAAATTAAATTATTTTAAAATTAAATTAAATTATTTTAATTAAGTTATTTTAAAATTAAATTAAATTATTTTAAAATTAAATTATTTTAAAATTAAATTAAATTATTTTAAAATTAAATTATTTTAAAATTAAATTAAATTATTTTAAAATTAAATTAAATTATTGTAAAATTAAATTAAGTTATTTTAAAATTAAATTAAATTATTTTAAAATTAAATTAAATTATTTTAAAATTAAATTTAATTATTTTAAAATCAAATTATTTTAAAATTAAATTAAATTACTTTAAAATTAAATTAAATTATTTTAAAATTAATTTATTTTCAAATTAAATTAAATTAAATTATTTTCAAATTAAATTAAATTATTTTAAAATTAAATTATTTTAAAATTAAATTAAATTATTTTCAAATTAAATTAAATTATTTTCAAATTTAGTTAAATTATTTTCAAATCAAATTAAATTATTTTAAAATTAAATTAAATTATTGTAAAATTAAATTAAGTTATTTTAAAATTAAATTAAATTATTTTAAAATTAAATTAAATTATTTTCAAATTAAATTCAATTATTTTAAAATCAAATTATTTTAAAATTAAATTAAATTACTTTAAAATTAAATTAAATTATTTTAAAATTAATTTATTTTCAAATTAAATTAAATTAAATTATTTTCAAATTAAATTAAATTATTTTAAAATTAAATTATTTTAAAATTAAATTAAATTATTTTCAAATTAAATTAAATTATTTTCAAATTTAGTTAAATTATTTTCAAATCAAATTAAATTATTTTCAAAATAAATTAAATTATTTTCAAATTAAATTAAATTATTCTAAAATTAAATTAAATTATTTTCAAATTAAAATATATTATTTTCAAAATATATTAAATTATTTTCAAATTGAATAAAAATATTTTAAAATTAAATTATGTTATTTTAAAATTAAATTAAATTATATTAAAATTAAATTAAATTATTTTCAAATTAAATTAAAATATTTTCAAATTAAATTAAATTGTTTTAAAATTAAATTAAATTATTTTAAAATTAAATTAAATTATTTTAAAATTAAATTAAATTATTTTAAAATTAAATTAAATTATTTTAAAACTAAATTAAATTATTTTAAAATAAAATTAAATTATTGTAAACTTAAACTAAGTTATTTTAAAATTAAATTAATTTATTTTGAAATTAAATTTAATTATTTTAAAATTTAATTAAATTATTTTAAAATTAAATTAAATTATTTCAAAATTAAATTATTTTAAAATTAAATTAAATTACTATAAAATTAAATTAAATTATTTTAAAATTAAATTAAATTATTTTCAAATTAAATTATTTTCAAATTAAATTAGATTATTAAATTATTTTAAAATAAAATTAAATTATTGTAAAATTAAATTAAGTTATTTTAAAATTAAATTAAATTATTTAAAAATTAAATTAAATTATTTTAAAATTAAATTAAATTATTTTAAAATTAAATTAAATTATTTTAAAATTAAATTAAATTATTTTAAAATTAAATTAAATTATTGTAAAATTTAATTAAGTTATTTTAAAATTAAATTAAATTATTTTAAAATTAAATTAAATTATTTTCAAATTAAATTAAATTATTTTAAAATTAAATTATTTTAAAATTAAATTAAACTACTTTAAAATTAAATTAAATTATTTTAAAATTAATTTATTTTCAAATTAAATTAAATTATTTTCAAATTAAATTAAATTATTTTAAAATTAAATTATTTTAAAATTAAATTAAATTATTTTCAAATTAAATTAAATTATTTTCAAATTTAGTTAAATTATTTTCAAATGAAATTAAATTATTTTCAAAATAAATTAAATTATTTTCAAATTAAATTAAATTATTCTAAAATTAAATTAAATTATTTTCAAATTAAAATAAATTATTTTCAAAATATATTAAATTATTTTCAAATTGAATTAAAATATTTTAAAATTAAATTATGTTATTTTAAAATTAAATTAAATTATATTAAAATTAAATTAAATTATTTTCAAATTAAATTAAAATATTTTCAAATTAAATTAAATTGTTTTAAAATTAAATTAAATTATTTTAAAAATTAAATTAAATTATTTTAAAATTAAATTAAATTATTTTAAAATTAAATTAAATTATTTTAAAATTAAAATAAATTATTTTAAAATAAAATTAAATTATTGTAAACTTAAATTAGGTTATTTTAAAATAAATTAATTTATTTTAAAATTAAATTTAATTATTTTAAAATTAAATTAAATTATTTTAAAATTAAAGTATTTTAAAATTAAATTAAATCACTATAAAATTAAATTAAATTATTTTAAAATTAAATTAAATTATTTTCAAATTAAATTATTTTCAAATTAAATTAGATTATTTTAAAATTAAATTATTTTAAACTTAAATTAAATTATTTTAAAATTAAATTAAATTATTTTAAAATTAAATTAAATTAATGTAAAATTAAATTAAATTATTTTAAAATTAAATTAATATATTTTAAAAATAAATTAAATTATTTTAAAATTAAATTAAATTATTGTAAAATTAAATTAATCTATTTTAAAATTAAATTAAATTATTGTAAAATTACATTAAGATATTTTAAAATTAAATTAAATTATTTTAAAATTAAATTAAATTATTTTCAAATTAAATTAAATTATTTTAAAAATAAATTATTTTAAAATTAAATTAAATTATTTTCAAATTAAATTAAATTATTTTCAAATTAAAAAAATTATTTTCAAATTTAGTTAAATTATTTTCAAATCAAATTAAATTATTTTCAAAATAAGTTAAATTATTTTCAAATTAAATTAAATTATTCTAAAATTAAATTAAATTATTTTCAAATTAAAATATATTATTTTCAAAATATATTAAATTATTTTCAAAATGAATAAAAATATTTTAAAATTAAATTATGTTATTTTAAAATTAAATTAAATTATATTAAAATTAAATTAAATTATTTTCAAATTAAATTAAAATATTTTCAAATTAAATTAAATTGTTTTAAAATTAAATTAAATTATTTTAAAAATAAATTAAATTATTTTAAAATTAAATTAAATTATTTTAAAATTAAATTAAATTATTTTAAAACTAAATTAAATTATTTTAAAATAAAATTAAATTATTGTAAACTTAAATTAAGTTATTTTAAAATTAAATTAATTTATTTTAAAATTAAATTTAATTATTTTAAAATTTAATTAAATTATTTTTAAATTAAATAAAATTATTTTAAAATTAAATTAAATTACTATAAAATTAAATAAAATTATTTTAAAATTAAATTAAATTATTTTCAAATTAAATTAGATTATTAAATTATTTTAAAATAAAATTAAATTATTGTAAAATTAAATTAAGTTATTTTAAAATTAAATTAAATTATTTAAAAATTAAATTAAATTATTTTAAAATTAAATTAAATTATTTTAAAATTAAGTTAAATTATTTTAAAATTAAATTAAATTATTTTAAAATTAAATTAAATTATTGTAAAATTAAATTAAGTTATTTTAAAATTAAATTAAATTATTTTAAAATTAAATTAAATTATTTTCAAATTAAATTAAATTATTTTAAAATTAAATTATTTTAAAATTAAATTAAACTACTTTAAAATTAAATTAAAATATTTTAAAATTAATTTATTTTCAAATTAAATTAAATTATTTTCAAATTAAATTAAATTATTTTAAAATTAAATTAAATTATTGTAAATTTAAATTAAATTATTTTAAAATTAAATTAATATATTTTAAAAATAAATTAAATTATTTTAAAATTAAATTAAATTATTGTAAAATTAAATTAAATTATTTTAAAATTAAATTAAATTATTGTAAAATTACATTAAGATATTTTAAAATTAAATTATTTTAAAATTAAATTAAATTATTTTCAAATTAAATTAAATTATTTTAAAATTAAATTATTTTAAAATTAAATTAAATTACTTTACAATTAAATTTAATTATTTTAAAATTAATTTATTTTCAAATTAAATTAAATTATTTTCAAATTAAATTATATTATTTTAAAATTAAATTAAATTATTTTAAAATTAAATTAAATTATTTTCAAATTAAATTAAATTATTTTCAAATTTAGTTAAATTATTTTCAAATCAAATTAAATTATTTTTAACATAAATTAAATTATTTTCAAATTAAATTAAATTATTCTAAAATAAATTAAATTATTTTAAAATTAAATAAAATTATTTTAAAATTAAATTAAATTATTTTCAAATTAAATAAAATTATTTTAAAATTAAATTATTTTAAAATTAAATAAAATTACTTTCAAATTAAATTAAATTATT